>JALBCR010000344.1:0-321083 GCA_030710515.1 Abscondita cerata
CCAGTTACGTATTACATATTTGCTTGAGGATATGTACGGTGACCCGATTCGCGGAGGTTTTTACCAAGAAGAAATTATGAAAACTAGGCACCCCGATGTTTATCTAATCGAAAAGTATTAAAACGGCGCGGTAACCGACTTTATGTTAGCTGGCTCGGACACAAAGAAAACAGCTGGATCAATACCGAGGATGTTTTATAAGCGCTAAATACTTACTTATATGAATGTAATAGAAAGATCTGTAAATAAAAAACAAAAAAAAATATTTGCATCTATTTATTTAAAAAATCGCGCGCGAGAGTGTAAACACAATTAACAAATTATATCTAAAATACATTTTGAAACACACGTGTACATAGAATTAAAAATTATTCAAATTCACACTAATTGATACACATAAAACTTATTACTTACACACATATTTTTTAGCCACACAAGCTAATAAAACAAAAACACGCTATTGCTAATTTGAAAGCGTTTTATGAAGACCTACAAATTTTTAAACACGCTAGTTTGCATTGAGATAAAATTGATTGAATTCAAACTAGCAAAATTCATAAAACGCATTCTACTTATTTTTAAACATATAAAACTTAAAAATATTGGTTACAATGTAGCTTATTTCTAACAGCAAAATTTTGCCTATAATTAAACAAGCAAGAGCGACTTAAGTTAGATCGTGATTTTAGTTACATAATAAATAGAAATATGACAATGATAATAATTTAATTACGGATCAGATATTATCATGCAGCTATTTCGTTATCGAGCAATGTCCCCATGCTAGCGTATTAACCCGTCTGCCTGAACAAAACGTTTATTGTCAGAACCAGACAAAGCGATTTTATTTTGACGTATGCTAAAGATGTCATGCTTGAATGTTCTAATTATGTTCTGCTCTCGTACAAATGTCACATTTTCTGTCAAACACATTAAGTAATCATCAAATGAAATGTTATTTTGAACAACCCTCTCTAAAAACACCTTTAGCTTTTTTACTGTTTTTACGTTATTGATTGCACTGTGTTCGTCGATATTTGAATGTTGTATTTTGAAACTATATAATTTGGATTTCAATCCAATAAATTCCGTCATTATTCTACCAGCATTTTCATCTTTCATCAAGCCAACAACTTTTTATTGCACCTAGTGATACCGAAAACGTTATTTTCTACATATTCGCTCGTGTCAAAAGATGCGAATCTGTTTTCATAACGTCATATATATTATCTGTAAGATTATAAATCAGACTATCGGTGTCTGTATACAACAACTTGCAATTATCGTGACCAAATTTTCTCATCATATATTCATAGTGGAAGCTATATAGGGGAATTTTAGAAATATCTAATATAACCATACCTACATAAATTGGTTTATTAATAAACACTTCTGTTTTGTTCATCTCAATTGCTACAGTGTTATTATCAAAGATTGTTCTACTATGAAAATTTGGTTGATTTATGTAATGACGCGCCCCGAAGCGACCACCCCATCGTTGGACTATTTTACGTTTTTGTGTTTTCTAACGTTTTCCATGCTTTTACCAAAAACCGCATTATTTAAAAGTTTGTACAGATTCTTTTCAAAGTCGTTTTGAGAATTCATTCTTAATCGCGTATTTAAATCTATATATGGCTTGAGCCAAGCGGATTGTTTAAATGAGAGAATTCTGTGAATTTGTTTTAAGATCATACCGTGGTTTAAACATTGCTGTAAATTTCTGTAATGAATTATATAGCGGGTTTTGTTATGCAATGTAGCTAACAATTTTTTTTGTTTGCAATTTGGCGGAAATTTATGTTCTGGACAAAAGGGCAAATGATTGTGTGAATCGTGTATTTTTTCGGGATAATCCAGATCAACTTCCAAAATATAACCTACGTGCGAGTCGGGGCGAATATTAAACAGGTCAAAATTAATAATTTCGTTGTTATTTAACCAATTAAAATCTCCGTAGGCAAGCAATTGCTCATTCCCGTAGAGTAAAGGTTATTAAAATCGTAATACATCAAGTATGCGTCAGGCATTGCCGAGTTATAATTATTTAAATATTTATTATTGGCTTTACTATACCGCACGGAACATTGCGAAAGTCCTCCTCTTATACCTCTCTCTATAAACATTAAAATGTCGACGTCTGATAGCAATTCTAATTCAATTTTAGTATACCTCATCATGGCTTCCCAAGCATATGCAGGAAGGCTAATATAATATGCGGGATCAATCGCGTATGTTGAAATGCATCGATGCCTAAAATTTTGAAACACATCCGCCAACAAAAGAACATCGCATTTTAAATATAAATCTACATATTCACCTAAATTTTTAAATTGAATGTCTTCCATACTGTTTCCGCGTGTTTGTAATCAGAATCGGAAATGTTTGTGTTTGTTAACTTATCAAAAAATCGTCTTTACTCGGCAGCGCAACAATATCCGTCAATTTTTCATAACAATCTAAATAACTGTAACACATAACGCCTTTTCTCGAAACCAAATTAAATTCATTTTCATTCAAATCTGAAAATTGGGTTTTGAAATACAGAGCTGGTTTATATGCAAATATGAAGCCAATTTTTCTAAAGAACTATTCAAAAACCTAAATGAATCGATAAATCTAAATTTCATGTTGTTTTCGAAGCTTGCTTCAAATCCTATATATTTCTCTTTAGTTAAGGGCACAACGTAAATATTCTTGCATTTTTTAATTAGCTTTCTGAACTATATTTTATGCCCGCACGCGATCTTGAATGGATGGTGTGTGTTACTGGTCAAACACGAACTGGAGCTGGTCGACGGCTACACCTGTATGTAGTTTTTTTGTACCCACCCTCTTAATAGCTATTGGCTTTTTGTTAAAACTATCAATAACATCGTTGCTAAAATGCGTTACAAGCCTTTTAGGCAGGTAGTAGAAGTGCTCTTTGATATGGACTATTACGCAGCGACCATATTTACCTTCGAAAGAACGAATCTTGTCAATTACATATTCTTTATTCAACTCTAGGTCTTTAATTAAACCCTTTGTATGAAGCTCGCATTTGGCTACTTTATTAATATTATCAATCATCGACAACGCACACGTCGATGATGGAGTCGTGCTTGATGATTCTGACATCGTTGTGAATAATTTAATACAGACTGAGATTATGCGCCAACCCTTTCGTGTTGATATACCCTAATTCCCACCACTAAAACTCTCTTGGTTTTACTGATTTAAACAGCTTTAATATCGAATTATGACAGCCAGGGTTTTTTTTCATTTCTGTTCGAATTCTTTCATTATAAATTGCGATTAATAAATAACTATGTGAGTTTAACGAGAAGTTGACTGTTTTTCTAACCAACGCAGCCAATCATTATTATTTAAGCACGATTCGCTAAAATTATTCTTTGCGTTGTTTTACGAGTCGTTTATTGATATGATACCGCTTCACACACCAAAATTGCGCGACCCACATTAACTGAAACATGTACCTACATAAAAAGTTGATTTACTTGAATTATAATTAAGAAAACATTTTTGGTTTGTTAACACAACGTAAATGTGCTTTGAAGATAATAATTTTAGGTTTACACATAAAATATTTGTATCGGGATAAGTTATAATTTATCAAATTAAAATCTAGCTGTTACCTATATATATTTAAATAACACACCCATTTTCTTCTAATGAATAATAAAATTTAATTAGAATAATTATTGGTTTTAGAATATTTCACACGGGCTTTTTTGGAGACCACCGGCGTTGGTTTTTGTTACATCACACAAAACACTAAATCAGGAAATAGCCATTTGTTGGGTCGCATCTGCGTCTCGTGTTATAGAAATTTTGATGATATCTCTAAGAGTCAGTTTAAATATACGAGTTTTTTATCTACTATACCCAAAGACGATCCATATAATAATTTACTATTGTGTACAACCAACACGACTGATGCTATCAAAGAATACACATTTTGGTGGCGTATTTTTTCTCAAGCGTCGCATACAACGGCCAAAGCCACCCATATAGTGATAATTTACACAATCAGCTATTGTGAGACGCCACCACAGGAAACAATATACCTCTGCTATAAATGATTTTTCGAGCCCACCCATGTTTAATCAGTCAAGCTAGAGAAGGCTTAAAATTAACTAAAGTTCTAATGAACAATTAGGCTCATGCGTTTTACTTCCGAATTAATACAAATTATTATATATTTAATTGTATAGTTAAATCGATTACGATTAATATTTTTGACTGTGATTTTCGTTTTCTTCAGCTTTTATCTGCAACAGTCAAAGTCGCCCCTCATAATGATAATTTACGACGCGTAATTAAACTCGTTCGTTTACTTCTGAAATAATACAAATTATCGTATATTTAATTGCATAGTTAAATCGATTTCAATTAATATTTTTACTTGTGATTTTCGTTTTTCTAAGGCAGGAGCCTCCCTCTTGCTTGTTTCTTTTCACATTGTCCCATGAACGCAATTCTGTTGCGCGTCAGGGTGTATTCTTTTTCATATTAACCAATAAAAGCGGTTTCGGAGATAATTAGGGTTGGTGGTTTGTCTCATCTTATATCGCATCTCTTTTGGCTTGCATATAAAAGTGAAAATTTTTACGTTTTGAGCCAAAAAAATGCCTCGACGACGTCTGTTAACAACAACGAAGATGTCCGTGTGTGTGGTTGACTCAAGCCACACAGTACCCTACGAGATGATGGATGATCATCTCCGTCGAGTGCACCCCCGGGAGTATGAACATCGGGAGCAAGGTCGCTTGGGAGTTGTTGTATGTATTTTTTACTTTAAGTTTGGTTTATATATATAAAACTCATTACTGTTAAGCAAGTGAATTTTCATTGCATGTTTTTGCTAATAATTTTATAAATAGCCAGATGGTTCGAGTCGGCGACCGTCAACAGCTCGCGAAAGGCTACGTGCCCGGCTAGCGGCTCGAATCCCCGCGGATGTCCAGCCAACACCGCCACCGCCGCCCTCATCTCCGTTGGATGAAACAAACACGATAGAAATCGTATATATTTATTTATAAATAGCAATTTTAAATAAATTAAAACTAACGTTTTATGATTTATTTCAATCAACTACGTAATTTACAGGTGGTTGTATGTGAGTCGATAAAAAGTGTTTTAAGATTTTGACGGTCTTTGGAAAAAATAAGCGGTTGTTATTTTAAACTAATAAGTGCTTAATTGTGTTTAAACCATTTGTTATTAATATTTCCAAGAAGTGTTGATTAAAAAAAAAAACAGTCAGTCTAGGTTCTAACTTGTTTGATTAAACGCGGGTCTACTTAATTAATTAAATCCACCCGTTGCAATCTATGCATTTATAATTAACCAACACCTGCACATCGAGAGAGAGAGATAGCTTGGTTCCAACTTGTTCGGTAATCTCGAGTGCGGCTTAATTAAACCCACCCGCGACGCGGGGCGGTGTCGACGATTTGTAATTATAGACGGCCATCTTGCATATCATTATCAAATATATCATAATTCTAATCAAAATCACCACCTTAACAACGCTCCACCCCTACCGGGGGCGGCGAATTATCCAATCATCGCACTCATATCAACAAGTACTCGAAAAGACGACCACGCCCCACAATTCTAATCAAAATCGCCGCCTTAACTGCGCTCCACCCCTACCGGGGGCGGCGAATTATCCAATCATCGCACTCATATGAACAAGTACTCGAAAAGATGGCCACCCTCAATGGCCGAGTCCCACTATCAGCCATCTTACTTCATCAAGGGGGCGGCGAAAAGGGTTGCAGCAATTACACCCCACAAGTACCAAGAGTAATTAAAAATGTAGCAAGTACCGAGAGTAATCGAAAAAGCACTACATATACATCGTTTACACCCCGCAAGCGCACATGCATCAGCCATCTTACTTCATCAAGGGGCGGTGAAAAGGGTTGCACCAATTACACCCCACAAGTACCGAGAGTAATTAAAAAGTAGCAAGCACCGAGAGTAATTGAAAAAGCACTACATGTACATCGTCTACACCCCGCAAGCGCACATGCATCAGCCATCTTACTTCATCAAGGGGGCGGTGAAAAGGGTTGCACCAATTACACCCCACAAGTACTGAGAGTAATTAAAAAAGTAGCAAGCACCGAGAGTAATTGAAAAGCACTACATGTACATCGTCTACACCCCGCAAGCGCGCGCAATTACACTAAGTACACGCCGTGTACTTGCATGTACAGAGAGTAATTGCAAAATGTACTAGTTATTGCTGCTGAATGCCCCCATTGCTACTACTGACATTCCCAATTATACAAAATCTTACAGATACCCTGAAATACATAAAACCGAAATCAAATCCCAAATATCAAAAATGCTAGATGAAGGAATCATTCAGCCAAGCTATTCACCTTGATCCAGTCCCATATGGATCATTTAAAAAAAACCAGACGCTTCAAGACGTAAAAAATAGAGATTAATAGTAGATTATAGAAAATTAAATGAAAAAATGATAGACGATAGATATCCCCTTTCCAACATTACTGACATTCTTGACAAATTAGGACAAGCTAATTATTTCACAACTTTAGACTTAGCAAGCAGCTTTCATCAAATAATCCCGACGATATTCCAAAACTGCTTTTTCAGTAGACGGTGGCCACTACGAATTTAAACGTATGCCATTCGGACTCAAAAATGCCCCTGCAACATTTCAAAGGGTAATGGAAAACATTTTAAAAGAACTTTGTTCAGAAATTTGCATAGTTTATTTAGACGGTGACTCTTATAGAACACATCTTACGATTAAGTGAAGTTTTCGATAGACTAAGACAAGGAAATTTCAAACTTCGATTTCAAATTTAGGACACATTATAATACCCGAAGGAATTAAACCAAACCCTGATAAAATTTTTGCTATAAAAAACTTTCCAATCCCTAAAACTCAGAAAGAAATTAAAGGCTTTCTTGGACTTTTAGGATATTATCGACGATTCATAAAAGACTTTAGTAAAATCACGAAACCCTTAACAAAATGCTTAAAAAAGGATTTAAAAATAACTTACGCCGACGAATTTTAGAATGTTTCAAAATGTTCAAAAACATGTTAACAAATGACCCCATTCTTCAATATCCCGATTTCAAAAACCTTTTGTTTTGTTTTAACCACAGACGCTAGTAAGTTTGCTTTGGTAGCAATTCATTTCCAAGGAGATCCACCCCATGACAGACCAATAGCATACGCTTCACATACATTAAAAGAAACTGAAACCAAATACAGCACAATTGAAAAAAAACTACTTTCCATTGTATGGTCATGTAAACACTTCAGACCTTATTTGTTTAGTAGAAAATTCAAAATTTATACAGATCACAGACCCTTAGTATGGTTATTTAATTTAAAGGAACCAAACTCGAAATTAACTAGATGGCGCTTAAAATTTGAGAATATGATTATGAAATAATTTATAAAAAAGAAAAATTAAATACAAACGCAGACGCTTTATCCCGAATAAAATTAAACGCATTAGAAAGTTATGAATAATCCAGGAGATGTAGACAAAGACATTATTGAATATTTAAAATCAATTTGTGACAACCCTGTTTTAGACAAATCTTCACCTTCAACAAGCGAAACCCAAAACAAAAATAAAAATCCTTCAAATTATCCAGATACAACATCCAAATGACGAAACCATTAACACACCCCATTCACCCAGTACGCAACTACAAACGACGCAATACCTATTTTAGACGAAATTAGAAATAACAAACCCAATCAAATCATTATCAAACCAAACGTTCATAATAAACTCATAGTCAACCATAATGACTTCCGAAACCTAAACATTCTTGAAATAGAAATACCAAACTTTAACGATGAACTCATTTTCGAATTTTAAGAGACTATACAACCTGTAACAAAACATTTCATGTATACTTTTGGACAAATCACTTTATCTAATTTTTAATACAATTTATATTCTTAATTTTTATAGTAAAGGATTAAAATTAATTCAATATACAAAAATAACGAATACAGTCCGACAAGGAGACGAACAACTATTATTAATTAAATATCAACACGAAGGAAAATCAAACCACCGTGGAATACAAGAAACTTTAGAACATTTAAAACGAAATTATAATTGGTCCAAAATGAAAGCAGATGTAACAGAATATATAAACAATTGTATAATTTGTCAAAAATCAAAATATTCTAGACACCCGCCATATGTACCCCTTGTTTTAACTGAAACACCTTCAAAACCATTCGAAATAATCCAGGTCGACACATTTAAATTTGATAAAGAAAGTTATTTAACATTTTTAGACAAATTTTCTAAATTAGGTCAAGCAATCAAAATTAAAACAACTTCAGCAATTGAAGCTTGTAACGCATCAACAGACTTCTTTAGTTACTACGGAATTCCCGAAAAAATTATAATCGACGACGGAACAGAATTTAATAACCAATCAATTAAAAAACTTTTAAAATCACATAAAATTCAAATACATTTTTGCACACCTTTACACCACGAGTCGCACTCACCTGTAGAACGATTTCATAGTACCCTACTAGAACATTTAAGAATTTTAAGCAATATTCACAATAACGATCCCTATCTTATGAAATATGCAATAGTTGCATACAATAGCTCTATTCATTCATCTACGAATTTTACACCATACGAATTAATACTAGGACACACTCAATCACGAGATCCATTAACTTTAGTAGAAAAAATCATTTTATTCAGACTACGTACAACACCACAATAAAAAATTAGAATCTTTATATAAAAGCATTTCAAAAAATCAAAATCAAAAAAGAAAAAAATATAGAAACCAGAAATACCAAAGGATCAGAGCAATCCCAATTTAAAATAAATCAGATCGTTTATAAAGCCAACAACCGTAGAAATAAAAAGGAAAATAAATTTAAAGGACCATATACATTTTTAGAATTTTTAGAAAACAACAAAGTTAAAATTAATGACGAAAAAACTAACAAAATTGAAACAATTCATTTAAAGGAACTAAAACGACCTTCCCTTGTTCCAGAATCATCATCATCTTTACAAAATTAATTACAACCAAATCCTAAAATGTAATTTACCACAACCTCAACGATAACCCTGGACTTTTCCCCCTAAAATTAGGTAATGTTCAAAACAAAATTGATCATTGGTCTTTTATCCAGATATATGACACCACTAATATAATTGACGAATTTTTAACAATTTATGACTCACGTATGCAATTAACAAACTCATTTAATAATTCAGTTCATAATAACCGTTGTCACAAAGAATTTTATAATTCATTACGATTAACTACTAGCTTAGAAATTAAAATACTAAATCTAATTAAACAACTTAATCCCGTTTACAAAACAAAACAAAAACGTGCTCTTATCAATTTCTTAGGATCAATAATAAAAACAATTTCAGGAAATTTAGACCAAACAGACGCAGAAAAATATAACAAAGCAATTACAATATTATCAAATAGACAAAAAAATTAAAACATTACTTGACGATCAAATTACCTTACTTCAAAGCTCAATTACAAAATTTCAAGAAAACACGAAAATACTCCAACATAATCAATCAACGCTTAAATCAAGAATTACGCAAATGGAAAAAACAATACAATCAACACGTATTGATGAAATTGAAAGTCATTCTTACTTTTTATTACACACGTTAATTTATCAAATTATTTCAACATATCAGATTACATATGATTTTTTAGAAAGAATCGAAGTAGCCATAACATTTTCAAAATTAAATATTTTTCATAATTCCATGATCGAACCACAAGAATTATTATCCGAACTACAATTAGTTGATAAAAACCTTAATAAAAATAGTAAATTGTCATTTGAACTAACTTTAGGAAATATTTTATTATATGAAAAAATTATGAAAATAAAAAGCTATAATAAAGGCAACCAACTTATATTCATTTTAGAAATCCCAATAGTAGAACTCCAAAACTATAATTATTATCATTTGTACTCTTTCCCCGTTTTAACATCCAATACTTATAACACAATAATTCCGTATTCAAAATACCTAATACTTAACGAGCACTCATACGCATTTACAAACAAAAAATGTATACAAGTTACCCAAGAAGAATTCTTATGCGAAGAAATAAACACTCTGAAAATTGAAGAAAACCCTCCATGTGAAATACAATAATTAAAATACACTGAAAAAGTTAACAACTGTCAGCATGTACCAGTAGAGTTAGAAGATGTAAAAATACAAAAAATTGAAAATAACAAATGGATCATCATCGCCACAAAAAGTGTAATAGTGAAACAACAGTGTGGATAAAGTAAAGACAATGTACCCATTAAAATAAGTTACGTAATTAAAATAAGTGATCAGTGTAAGTTACTTGTGAAAAACATTATTATAAAAACTTATCAAAACTCAAAGCAGAATTTCAAACTAATAAAGTTACCAAAAATTGAAATCACGGAAATAACTAATAGTAACATAAAAAATGCTTTTGTACCATTAGATTTGGCGACTATAGATTTAGAACGATGAAACAGTCAAACCCCAAAATTAGCCAATTGGAGCTTTGGTATCAAAAGTTTTTCGTCCCAAGCTTCATCATGCACAACAATGAAAATGAAAATCTCCCTACTGCAGCAATAGCAGCGAAAACGCAATTGATATATGCTCCAGAAGATATGGAAAACTCTTCGAATAATCATATTGAAATAAGTCAGCTAATACCAGACTTGTTATTATTAAATATTCAATCCCTAAATAGTAATAAGGTAGACGATCTGTTGATTGATTCTCATTTTAACAGTGAGCTAAAGTTTTTATGTTTGACAGAAATCGGAGCCAATTCTGATTGTATAAAAAGTATTTGCATTAAGGGTTTTACTCTATACTGTAATTATATTAGATCTACATGTAAAAGTGGCGATGTAGGCATTTGGGTAAATAATAAACTATTATCTACTAAGGCGAGATTCAAATGTATCGACATACAGAAATATTGTACCGATAAACATTTTGAAATTTGTGCCTTATCTTACACTAACTTCTTAGATAATAATATTTGTAAATACATAATTTTAACATGTTACAGGTCTCCTTCTGGATGTTTGCAATATTTTATAGATAAAATTACTGATGTACTTAATCTACTTTATCATTCAAATGTAAATTTAGTTCTCTGTGGCGACGTCAATGTTAATTGTACAAAAGACAACAATGAATATAAAAACTAATCGCTTCATTATCTCATTTTAATTTGAAAAACGTTGTAGGCGGGCCAACAAGAGTTACGGAGACTTCTGCAACCACTATCGACCATATTTACACCAATATCAATCAGCCAGGATCCTGTGATATCATAGATAATGTCATCTCTGATCATCGGACCTTACTATTTTCTTTTCATGGAAGTGCCTCCACGCAGGTAAATAATCAAACGATTGTCTACCGTAGGCGTTGTTATAATAAAAGAAACATTAAAAATTTTGAATCAGGTTTAGTAAACGAAAATTGGGAGAAATTATATAACCACTGCGATCCAAATGTCGCATTTAATTATTTTCACGATAGATTTTACAACATTTTAATGTAAATTTTCCTTTACAAAAACACTATCCCAGAAAAACTAAATTCTGGATTAACAATGAAGTAAAGTTATCAAGTTCAAAATTAAAAGACTTATACGTATTGAGTCGTGCGTATCCAAATTTAATTCCTACTTACAGACAAGCTAAACTAAAACATAGAACACTAATAAATAATGTAAAAGTTTGCATTATCAATCAAAAATTGTTGTTTCTGAAAATATTAATAAGGCTGCGTGGAACGTTGTTTCAGAATTAACAAAAACTGATTCAAACCATAAAACTGACATTGTCGTTCGGCTAAATGGTGCTTTAACAGATGAACCAAATGATGTAGCAAATGCGTTCAATAATTTTTTTAATAACGCCGCTACGAAAATATTAAACAAAATACCTAGTGCTAATTTAAATGTAATTAATAATAAACCAAATACCTTACCATTAAGAGAACCTCTTAGTTTGTGTCCTTTCACGGAATGTTATTTGAAGTAGTGTATAAAAATTAAAAAATAAGAAATCGTCTGGTCCTGATGGCATTCCTATGTTCATTGTAAAAATTTTTTTCATTTTATTGTCCCTCAATTAACTTATCTGGTTAACTTATCCTTTTGTAATGGATATTTTCCGGAAAAATTAAAGATAGGTAAAATTGTGCCGGTGTTTAAAAAAACGACCCTCTTGAGATGGAAAACTACAGGCCTATCACAATAAATTCAGTGTTTTCTAAAATATACGAAATTTGTTTTCTAAAAAGGCTAGAATTATTCCTAACTAACAATAGTATATTGTCAAACAGCCAGCATGGATTTCGTTGTGGTAGATCTACTAGTTCTGCAATTCACACATTTTACGATTCAGTTGTAAAAGCGATAAATAACGGGGAATGCCCCGTTGGAATCTTCTGCGATCTCAGCAGGGCATTCGACTGTGTTAATAAAGATAAATTACTATCCAAACTATATAACTATGGGGTTACTGGTCGGGCTTTTGATTGGATAAAGTCATATTTAATTGAGAGACTGCAATATGTAACTATTAATAATTATAACAATTACAGTGGAGAGACTTGCTCAGAGGTCTCAAAAACTTTGAGAGGCGTACCCCAGGATTCAATTCTGGGACCAGTTCTGTTCATTCTCTACATCAATAATATTGATTTATTAAATTTATCAGCAGATGTCGTAACATATGCCGACGACACGTCTTTAATTATAACTAGTCAAGACAATATTGAATTGCAAAAAAAATAATAATTCACTCATTACACTACAAAGATGGTTCTGTTCACATGATATCTTTTTAAATACCGGTAAAACTACTTCTTTGCGATTCCACAATAGACAGAATAATAACTGCCCGGATATAGAAATGCAAGTAGATAATGAAACTGTCCCTATATCACATTCTGTCAAATTTTTAGGATTATTCATTGATGACATTCTTAGTTGGAAACACCATTATGAATATCTTGCTGCTAAATTAAGAACGATTTCATATTTAATAAAAACCTAGGTAGTGTTCTAACACAGCAACAGATAATCCATATATATTATGCTCTTGTAGAGTCAAGAATGCGGTATGGTATTTGTTTTTGGGGTGGGTCCACATCTTCTGCTGGAGTTTTTTTAACTCAAAAACGTATCATTCGTTGCATAGGAAAAGTTTCCAGTACTGAGAGTTGTAAACCAATTTTTATCAAGTTCAATTTACTTACTATGTACCTATACAAACTGTGTCTACACCTTTTTGAAAACCAAAAATAATTTTATTCTGAATAAGGATGTACATAAACATGACACCCGCAGCAGAGAAAATTTTCACGTTCCATTTAATAAATGCGTCAAAACTTATAAATCTCCAAATAGTCTAGAATTAATAGCTTTTAATAAACTTCCAGTAAACATTAAAACATGTAAACATTTAGTAAATTTTAAAAGATTGTTGAAAGAATTTTTTATATCTAAGTGTCTTTACTCCGCCAATGACTTTTTTAACAATGTTAGTTAATGTTTAGTTTATACATCAAAGTGTGTTTTTATATGACGTTTCCTATACAAATGTTTTGTCCATTGGAAATAAAGTTACTATTACTATAGACGATACGCAAAACGTTTATAATGTATTAAAAATTCAAAAAAATAATTTGCTTTCAATAGATAATAGCGATTTAAAATTTAATCATGTAAGCTTTTATACAATACTGCTTTATAGCATATTAATCTCATTTATATTATTGTATTTGATTTATTACTTTTTAGTAAGGAAATGCAACCGTCAAACCAAAAATACACCGGAATTAGCTACAAAAAATAAATATGATATTGAATTAACGGACTCTGAACCCCATAGTTCTTTCTAAGGCCGGAGGAGTTATGACCCCGTACTTACTTACCTAAGACGTTTTCATTTCCTACTATCTTGCTAACGCATTAGATTATTTACCTGTATTAAAACTTATAAATGCATGTAAAAGTGTGAAAAATGCAGCTTTGTTAATCTGACATCGAGTAATAAAGTTCACATTTCAAAGTTAAGTTTTTGCTTTTTAAAAAAACGGTTTTCCTTCGAAAGGCGATAATTCGCGTATGCGCATGTACATAATAATTATTAAACATATAAATTTTTAAATTGACTTAAAATACTGTCTAGAATCATTTTTTTATATAAGCAGTTTGCTACTAAATAATAGACATCATTAGCGTACTTTTAAATTTGCTATCCCAGTTATTAACAAAAGCAGAAATATCATTATTTGAGAACGTGTAGATAACAATAGCTGGGAATCTAGTTAAATTGCTGTGCATGTTGCATATAAATGTACTCGAGCTAATTATAAATCATTGGTTACGTGTACATTTACTTTTTACAAAGTTACTATTGCTTTTTATTGTTCCGGAATTGCTTTTGAATTTTTGTTAAAAATGATTATTAAATCTTAAAGAAAAATTAAGAGGAAGTAAAAGCTATAATTTTTTTAAATTTTACATTGAAATATATTTCTTGATTTACTTAAAAAATAAATATCAAATACCATGAAATATTTGTTTAAATCGATACAATTTTATATCACCCATTTAAGTTTTTTGTTTTAGTACAAACCAGAACATTTTTTCTTGCACAAAATTAAAATCATCATTAAGGGGCAAACTTACATGTTATTTTATCATAAGGCGTAACGCTAGTTAAAATCGCGTATAATGTAATAGTTTACTTTCAAATTTATGCCAACTATAAATCAATCTTTTATTAACATGACTGTTAATAATTAAGCGTGTAAAAGTTTGCAATTTGTTTAAAAATTAAACAAATAGTCGACGTGAGTGACAAATTTCTTATTGTAATTGAGACAAAACCAGTGGCTCAATTTGTTTGTGCTTGTAACATGTTTGAGATACTAGGCGTCGTAAGTCTTTTGAGAATATTCTAAAAGTAAAATGCAATTGTTATTAATGAACGTTTATTATTGCCCATAAGACTAATGTAAATCGTAGTAAAAATGTTGTCAACAGATAGCACTGGTGCCTGTAATATTTAGATGATTTTCTCCGAATACCAAAACTACATTCCCTTTTACCACGTGAAATCATTGGTTGAAACCGTAATATTTCCTCCTGTTTTAGATTGGCACTTCATTAATAGCACCTTTATTTTATAATTAATATACTTGAATTTATGTACATGTATTATGTCTATATTATTTTTTATTACGGGTTTTGTATTTGTTGATTTTTCTTTAATAAAATTGATAATAATTAATAACTGAGTGCTTTAAATTGTGATAAAACCGTGTTTTTTTTTAAATGGTGAAAGTACATAATTTACTTAGAAATTTAGTTCATAAATCGTGAAGGAACAGACCTAAATTCTCACGAAGATCTCTTTTGGCCAGAAAACGCATTCTGCGGTTTGTTGAACAAAATAAAAATCTTGTAATTCTACATTAATAAGTAATGTAAAACTCTCATTGTTTATAGAAATATTGCAAATGAACTGACGGATAATAATGAATCGTCTCAACCTTTGCGTTTGGAAGATGACGTTGTTGTGAGGGAACAGGTACTTCATCAAATTCAAATGTCATAAAAAAACGTACTTCACCAAAATTATATACGTTTATTGCTCCTGAGGAGTAGAATAGGTAGATATATACTAATTGATATTTTTGATTAAGTTTGTTAAATCTATCCATCTTTTAGTATTATGACTGAACAATTAGAGGTGGAAAATGACTCTACATCTTAGCCACTAGATTTGCAATTGGAAGGCAACCGAATAGTAGATTTAAGCTATGTGGTAGTGGATACTAGATTTTCAGTATGAACACAGCAAGGTGTGCACATATGGAAAGCTACATCTTACGAAAGAATTGCGTAATAAGCTATCAAGTAGATTATTATTTGGGTCTAATGTTTGCCATAGAACATATAAAAAATCCACTACAAATCTGAAACGCAACATGGGAATTAATAAAGCTGCAGTATGGGGTACTGGTGGTACATACGCTAATTCAGAAGAGTTGTTTTCTGTTTTGAGCGTTAATTTTAAGTCTTATGATAAATTTTAAGAAATTTCAGAAACTCTCTCACGAGTAAGTTGTAATTATTATCTTATGCAAGGTAATTTCGCGTAGCCCGTCGGTTAGAAAGTTATCGACTTTCTAAAATTTCATCAATATTAAATTTAAACAAATCGGAGCAAAGTTTCATAAAAAACAGCTAAAAAAACAACAGAAGATAGGAATGTATAATTGTAATTAAACTAGCCTTAATATTTAATTTTACATCAATTTCTGCAGTCAGAAATGGTAGTTACCATTTGAAAAAGTTAAGTATTTGACAGTTTCTGATTGAAAAAAAGCAGTAGACAAATGAGATACGAAAGAAGTGTCAGCAACGATTTAAAATATTGGCTGAACGTCTAGAAATCAAATCACAAAGAATAATTTATCTTCAATGGTTCAAATTTAGTGAATTTCTTAAGAAGCCCCTGCAAGTCTAATGTTTCGCATTAAATGTTACATACGTAAAAAACGATGACACATGTCTTTGATAATATGATGATGCTAATCGTAAAGTTTAATCCAGAATTCAGGTGTAGTGTCAATATAGGATCATTCCTTTTAAATAAACAAAGATGGTGTCAATTTCAGTTAGACGAGTAGTCGATTATGGCCACGTAGATACCAAATTGATGGAATTTCAGAAAGTCGATAACTTTCTAACCGACGGGTTACGTAAATCACTTTGTATAGCAAAATATTAAATAGTCATTGGATTTTAGAACTGGAATGATTGCTTTTGGCTAAATATTGGGTTAGCAGAAATAGAACAGCAAAAAGAAGCTCTAAGAAGAACTAACGTCGATTCTAATAATAAACCGTGGATAACTGTTATCTATTCATATAATATCGTGGCCCGATTTGTCTGTGTGTCTGTCTGTATGTTCGTCTTCTCCTCCGAAACGGCTGAACCGATTTCGGAGATCGATACGTCACATTGTTCAGGAGGTCCAGGCGCTGATCTTAGGCGGAGTCACAAATTGACCTGACGTTTGACCTCTGACCTGGAGTAGTGACATCACGTCTTTAATTTCAGGTTTGTCTAGATTAGGCCCATTTTCAAATGGGTTTGGTTACTAGTGGTTGATAAAGGTTAAAGCAAACAAAGTTACGGCCATAATTTTGATGCAAAACCTGGAGTTGTAAGTGTAAAGATTAACTTAAAAAAACAAGTACATTTTTGTTGCTAATTCACAGGCAGTAATCATTGGTTGTATTACTGAAAAAATTATTTCTTGTTATCAGAAACAAATACTACAGCATCTGTTCTTGAGCTTCCGCAAAGGGTATCGATTCTATTTTCCATGTTTGCTACAAGCACTGAAGTGCAAGTTACACAGCTATGGAAGCAGATATTTTGGTCGAAAGATTGTGCTTGAGTGAACAGATGCATCAACTGCTTTACAAACAATTTATTGGAGATGGCAATTCAACTGCTTTTGGAACTCCAAAGTAGTATTAAAATTGTTACTTATAATATTATATCGGATAAAATTTTTTCTGAACTCCGTTTTTTCATTCTCGGACATTGTCGTAGCCCTAAATCGTAAATTTTTTTAGTCAAACTCTGAATGCGACTATATGGATATTCACTTCATAATGAACAATAAACTACACTTCGCTAGTTAAATCGCCACCTCAAATAAATTAAATTTGTAGTAACCTACTAGAAAACAAATTTTAGTACTAGTTTTTCTGTGGTACTAGGTAATTTCGGCGACGTACGTTTACCTATACGGCGTCAGTGTTAACAATAACAGTATTGTGCATGCTACTTCAGTTTCATGCAACTAAGTAACTAATTTTTAATTTATGTTTTTCTGATTAAGAATAATAACGCGTAATCGAGATTTATTTTGTTTCATATTTTTGTGATAATCCCGTGGTAGTTTTTACTTTCAAACCGTATTTATTTCGACCTTCAACTATAATACAAACAAACTGTTGTATGTATTCTGGAACAAGTGGCTTCCTCTATTTGAATGGACGTTCATGTTACCAAAATTGGTTTCCACTAGTGCAGCACCTCATTTAAGCGGCATTTTTGCATGCATGTGCCGATTCTTGCAATCAAGATCAATTGACGCAAGTGGCATCTGTTGATAGTGAATTAAAGTAAATTCAATCGCTTGCCCCCTTAAAGTCAAGGTGCTTATTCTAGTACTACTTGTTTATCACAAAACAGTAATATATTAATCAATGTACAAAATAATTTAACAAGAGTAGTGTTCATGACCCAAAGTTAGTAAAAAGTAGCCTTAAAGCTTAACGACGTTTAAATTGCGCGCTCAATGTAGCGTTTTATACAGTTGACTAGATATTTTATTCAGTACTAACGGGTAGCATTTCCACAAGGTAGCGATAAAAATTACATTTGTATGTCAACGTCTTTCTTAAAAATGGTAAACTGCTTTCCTAATAATTGTTGTGAACCAATTTGAACAACCCTGTATTGTTGAGTTCCGGTAGGGTGAAATACTGTATATGTTTATTATTTAATAATATTTAATTATTTAATAGCTGATAAAGTTCTACGGGTCTCTAACGATGTTAAGTTAAACCTTTCTAAAAGAACTACGTATTCAAAATTCCTTGGAATAATATTTTTAAAATTTTCTTTGGACTTCCTCCAAATCAGATCTTTGACACTCATAAAGTAGATACCATATTAATGATCCGTACTCAAGACAGATCTTACTAATGAATTTTAGAAAATAATTGAATATCCACTACAAAATCCACGACAATTTCTAAAAATAAATGCGTAAGTCCTATGTGCTCTATTGTTAATATTTATAGTATGTTACGTGAAATCGAGTTTAAAATTGAAAGTGACTCTAAGATCTTTAATAGAAGTGGTTCTGTGTAACAGCACACCGTCAACATTGTAGTCATAAGTAATAACAGTATGGTTTTTAGTAAAAGAAAGCACAGAACATTTCTTTAAATTCAAAAATAGTTTATTGGAGGAACACCATACAATCAAACTGTTAAGGCATTCTTAAAGAAGAATAAAGAATCATGTGGAGAGCAAATCTCAAGAAAAAATTTAAAATCGTTAGCAAATAGCAGCCTCATAGCATTGATAGAAGAAGGAAGATCGTTAATAAATAATAAAAAAGGTAAAGGGTCCAAAATAGATCCTTGAGGTACACCAGAGAAAGCTATAAATTTTTATATGTTGAGTTACCATACCTCACAATCTGTTCACGATTAATTAGGATAGATATAAGAGTAGAGTGATTAAAGACTAATCGAGTTCAAATAAGTAAAGTTTGTTAGCTAATATAAAAGGATCTGTACTGCCAAAGGCTTTACAAAAGTCGGTGTAAATTACATCAACCTGACCTCTAGCATCGATAATTTCAGCTATAGATTGTTTAAGAACAGCGAGATTAGTAATAGTGGATCGACCATCCATAAATTCATGTTGAACTGGTGTTATGCGTTGTTTAACTGCGGCATAGATTTGTTTGTAAAGTAGAGCTTCAAAAACTTTACCAAAATTATTTATTAGACATATAGGCCTATAATTTTTTATATCGAAAGCATCGCCTTTTTTGAACACAGAAATGACACACGATATTTTTTTGGTGGTAGGAAATTTTGAGTTTTTGATAAATTTATTGAAAAGTATGTAGAGAGATTTAGCAAAATGCAAGCACATTCCTTCAGGATAAAGCTAGGTATTCCATCCGTACCTGGAGTAAGTTTATTTTTATAGCACTTTGGAGCAGTAAAAATCTCTTTCTCCGAGATTGAAATAACTTTATTCAAAAATGAGTAATTGATTTTTTTGTAATACAATAATAGTCCTCATAATAGTATATTATGATACGAGTATTATGAGAAGCATTTTGGCGCACGCACTGGTATAACGCACGACGAACGCAGCGAGGAGTGCTTTAAAAAATAAGTGCGACAAAATGCCTTATAAACGAGTATCATATAGTATATTTTATAATTTGCTCTTCTTTTGTAAAGTAATTAAAATATATTTTTGAAAAAATTCATGTCAAATTTTTTAAGTTTTAGGTTAGTAATACTAACTGACATGTTTTGAATTTTGAGTCTAAATTTATGACAGTATTTACAATTGCACCAAAAATTCGCAAAACTGCGAAAATACGTAATAACGAAAGCATTTCTCACAATTGAGTTGCCATAGTTCTTCCCTTAAGGGCTTTCTACCCTTAACCCTCTAGTGGACGCGAAGGCGGCAAAACGCCGCAGTTTAAGATTTTATTCTTAAAACTAAAATATCCTGGGCTCTACGGTATTGAGCTTCTATGTATTCGATGTTTATGGTATTGGCTCCGCTTACCCCCAAACTTGACAACAACTGCATTTCCGTTCAATTGTTTGAGACGTTAGTTCAGAAGCAGTTCGAGTTTGCGGTGTGTTTGCATGCGTGCCTTCATTACTTTATATATTAAAACCCATACTTCAGTATTACCAAATGAATAGCACGTTTATATTGCATTTTAGGTTAACACCAGAAGAATTAGAAAAAGCTTTAGAAGACGTCGTTAGAGAGTTAGCTGAAGACAGAGAGATAATAATGTGAGAAAAGAAATCAATTTTGAGCTGGATAGTGACGACAATGACAGCGATATCGAGACAAAAGAAATTATAACCAAAGATTTATACAGCAGCGATTCTGAGAAGTCCGCAGACAAATTTGACAAGATCTCAGACGATGACAATCAAAGCCAAATTGAAGATTATTATCGTTTTTTTATAGGATTTGATGATGAAACACTTTAGATAAATAAACCTATTTCAAACGGAAAAACAAAAATCAAAAATATCATAAAATATTACCTGGTCCCAAAGCAAGTGCTTGAAATATTCATAGAGAAATTGATGCATTTAGTTTGTTTATTACTGACAAAATGGTTGAAGATATTGTAAGAAATACAAACCTATTTATAGAGAAGAAAAGACTGGACATAAACTATTCAAGGGAAAGAGATAGCAGAGACATAACAAAAACTAAAATTAGAGTTCTATTAGGTGCATTATTTTTGATTGGGACAAACAAAGGAGGTCATACCAATTGCCTAGAGCTGTAGGATTCTGATGGTACAGGAATGATTCTTCTGAGAGCTCTTTTCAGTTACAAGTATTTCAAATTTTTACTGCGTGCTCTGCGCTTTGATAATTTGCATACATTTGTCAACAACTGCATGGCTAATTTCATTTTGAATGAGTTTGTAACAATGGATGAGATGCTTCATGGGTCTCGAGAACTCTGTTCGTTTGTCCAATATATTCCAAATAAACCGCGAGGTACGGCATACAATTTTGAAATGTATTGTAGAAAACAAGTTCCAGGACTATATGAAACATCAAACAAGGCGAAAGACAGTGTGAAGAGACTAGTCATACCGATAGAGAAATCTAATCTAATATACCACAAACAATTACTACACAAGTTATCCACTTGCGCAGTATCTGTTAACAAAAGAACTAACCATGCTGGAAACACTGAAAAAAAATAAAAGAGAGATACCTGTGCAATTCTAACCGAATAATAACAGGGAACTGCAGTCATCTGTGTTTGGTTTCTAAGACGGTGTTTGTCTTGTTTCAACGGTTCCCAAAAAGAACAAAACGGTGTTTTTCTTTCAACAATGCACAGCTCCTCAGATGAAGATGACGAAACCAAAAAGTCACTTGTAAATTTAGATTAAAATTCCACAAAAGGGGTGTCGACACAGTCGACCAAATATGTGCTTCCTATAGCACCTCTAGAATTACAACAAGGTAGCCGTTAACAATTTTCTTCAGACATCTAGATATATGTGGCATAAACTCAAGAGTAATTTTCAGATTCAACAACATTGAAAACAAACGCAGAAAAAGAATTCGTTTAAAAATCTGGCATTAGAATAGATGGAGGACCATTTGAAAGACAGGACTCTAATAAAAACACTTCTTGGGATGTCTACGCGTTTTTATGTAACTACACGACAAAATGCAATGTAAAACACAAACAAGACCAGATATTTGCTACATTTGTGGTACTCATAAGAATAACTGAACCAAGTTACAGTTAACTGTTGGCATTTTTCTTAGTTTATACTATTCATACGTGTCAATGTTTACACGAGATGTCGCAAGACACACATTTTACTTAACAATCAAGTTAGTTTACAACGATTTCGGAAAAAATGTTTGCAAAAACATAGCAATATTATCGTAAAGTGTTTGGAATGCGTGCAGGAAGAACAAGGCACGGAAATTGAATGATATTGTTTTGTTTTTTTTTGTTTTTTTTGAATTTATATATATTACAAGTGTTTAAAGTTTTACTTCAGTTCCTACTTATATTTGTTCTAAAAGCGTTAAATATTTTTCTTATTAATAAAATTGTTAAGAATGATATATCGTCTTAGTTCACCACATTTGTTGTTGTTTTTCATTGAACTTAATTTGATTACGATTTCTTGACATTTTTGCTGAAAACTTTTAGAAGTTCCTTAGTAGATAGTGTCATGTAATACATATATAAATTGTGCATATGGTTTACAGTACACATACATACATTTGTGTATATTATTATTGAACAGATATAGAACTCAAGTCCACATTAAATCGTTCAAGTTATCGGTAGAATTTACACTTAAAATGCTTGCGGGTGTTATTCCCTTAGTTTCATATAGATCGAATGGGTTTAAGCCAACCATTTACTTTCTTAATAAACAACCTCTTTAAAACTATTATAGACATAACCTTGCATCCAGTAGAAACATTTATTAAGTATCCTGCAATTAATTTCTGATGAAATAACAACTCAATGGAAATAAGGCATCAGAATATGTGGCGTTGAAAAATTATAAACAACGACTTCATCCATATAATGTAAATTATGTGGTTAGTTTGCAAACTATTGACAATTTGACATACCAATTCTACCAACCAACAAATAAAAGCGTGCTATAATGTTAACGCTATGGCCTATTACAGAACGCTTTTGAGTATTGCAATAGAAACATTATAGACGCAAAAATCACCTATCAAATTTGCTTACATTACTTTTTCTAGTTTTTACATCCTTATCAAACTGATGTGCAACCATTTGCAGTAGGTTCTGGTTGCTGAATTTGAATGAATTTAAAATTCAGCATGCCGATTTGAATTAAAAACGTCATGGTAAGGTTCGGAAATTAAAAACCAAGGATTTCACCGATAAACCTGGTTCTAAATCACAAAGTCTAAGTTCTGGACCTCTTTGACACCTCCATAAATCTGAAATCCAAACTACATTTAACATTCTTAAATCATAAAGATCATTTATTATCTTGCGCCCTTTATTGTAATAATAAAACTGCAATTACAGTTTCGACGATAGAATAGGTAAATTAGTTTTAATTTTTCAATAAAATAAAAGTTTTGTTAGACTAAAACCATGTTCTAGGTGTTGATTTATAAGCTGGAAGGGCAAGATATAAATTATTATTTTATTTATTAAACATTTTGTAGTTTTAACTGCAGCTTCGGCAGCATCATTTAACTGATCATAATACGGCGAACTATACTCATTATACTATTGGCGCGGAGTAATAAACCTGTCAGAATTATCGAATCTCCCGTATTGCAGTGGCGTAGGTACCTGATACGTTTGGAAAATCATATTTTAGTAGGTAAATATATTATAATAGTAAAATCTACCTTGATATGAATATTATGTGGTTATATGTTATTTATTTTATTTGTATAGTAGATCACATTACAAATTTTACTTCTTATGTATTATATACCATTATTCTTGTATCTTGGTATAATACCCACATCTACGGCTATGATTCTCGTTTTGTCAGTACCTGGGCTGATGGCAACGTGTTTACACAGATTAAACTATTGTCCTCAGACCCTAGATGGGTCGATATGCTGCAAGAGCGGCACAATGATCGTATTTTGGTTAGAATTTATTGGTTTTTACTTAACCGTAGAAGTACCGCTTTCACAAGAAAATAAAGAATTATTTCAAGCAATTATGATTTATTACTCCGCGCCAATAGTATACAGACTTTAGTGATATGTTTAAGGGGCCGATAATTTCCAGCGACTTGATATATCATTGTATGTTAAACGCGGAAATCTAAAAGTGGTATTATGCACCAAAAAAAAAACACATAAAAAATATCGCTCGGACAGCAGTCAGCAAACTAAGAATACACTAACTAGACTACAGGATTACTTCAAATTTTAGCAAAACAAGTATGTTTAAACTTTAATAATAATATAATAGCTTTTATTTCCATAAACTTGAAGTCAATATACAGAAAAAACAAAAAAAAATATTAATAGCACGAGGAAATCGTAAGGTGTAAGCTCAAATGTGTCTAGAGACAAAATTTGGTTTTCAGCTTAAACCTTAAATAAATGAATTACAATTCAAGAAATTGACCACAGACTGACATAATATTAACATTAGATAAAAATAAATGATATTTGATAATAATAATAACATATATACATATACATACACATACCCGGTTCAATGTGTGTGTGTTTATTCACGTTAAGAGTATTTTAAAAATTTATGCTATACAATCACTACACAGGCTCCGCATGTAGTGTTTTCTTTAATTTTACTTTGAATGCTCTGCAAGTACATGACTTCAAATTTGGTGGTAGTTTATTTAATATTGAATATATTTGAAATTGATATGACCGTTCAAACAGACATGTCCTATGAAATGGTGGCGTTAAGAGTCCCTTACTTCTAACATTTATGTTGTGTACCTCATTTCTGAACCTGAGTTTTCTATATAAATATGAAGGAGTTTTATTTGTAATTATTTTATGAAATATAAGATATCTGCGTGACTTCATATTAATCCATTTTAATGAAACTAATTTATCGGATATACAGGGTGATTTATACCACAAGATGAAAAATGAAAATATGTGTTCACAGTTTAATTCTAAGCAAAAAATGTGAAATAATTTTTTTTCCAATCGGCTTTTATTTTCGAGATATCGAGGTTCAAACTTTAAAAAGACCTGGTCTCAAGTTTCACACAAAAATAATAGTAGGCAATATGAAAACTTTATTTAAAACCTTGTACACAAAGAAGAACCAATACCTTAACTTACAAAGTATGTTCGAAAAGTCGACCGCCAGCTGCCATGCAAGCCTAGCAACGTAAAACTACTGAATTATAAACTGCAGCAAAGTCTTGTTGATTTTCAACTTCGTGCAGCATTCACAATTCTGTTATGTCATTGTTCTTCATTGCGAATTTCCTTTGCATACACTAGTTGTTTTACGTGGCCCCAAAAGAAAAAATCCAATTGATTTAGATCTGGCGACCACTGAACTGGACCGCGCCTACCTATCCACCTTCCATTAAAATGGTTATCTAGCGATTCTACAACAACCCTTGCAGCATGTGGTGGCGCACCATCGTGCTGATACCACATCGCGTTGCGCAACGCGAGTGGAACATCTGCTAACAACTCGTGCAAGTGATCGTCCAATAATTCTAACAATTACAAACCGTACCCAAAAGTGAAACTGTCAATAACTAATAAATAAGTTTTTTGTTTCAAAGCACTCTATATTAGTTTTTTGTGAAACTTAAAATCGTATCTTTCAAAAGTTGGTATCTCGATATCTCGAAAACAAAGGCCGATTAAAAAAAATTATTTACCATTTTTTGCTTAGAATCAAACTGTGAACACATATTTCATTTTTCGTCTCGTGGTATAAATCACCCTGTATATTCAAATTTTCGGAGTCCATACATTAACCGCATACACAAATTTTGAAGCCGTTGTACTCTGCTTGAAACATCCACTGTGAGGCATGAGTTATATATTTCAGTTCCATAAAAAATCGACGATAATACTAAGGCCTCGCACAAACGCGTTTTTACAGCAGTGCTGGGTGAATGCCGATGTGGAAAAATTAGTTTTAAGTTCAAATACGCTCTCTGAATATATGAGTTTATCTGTTTTCAAACTGAAACGTATTGTGCAACCAAACACCTAGACTTTTTACTTCATTTTTAATGTAATTGTAGTATTGTTTATTTTATAAAAGTGAAATTATCATTTAACGAGTTTACTTTAGCTGATGGCCCAAACAGAGTAAAAACGGTTTTGTTTGGATTCAATTGAAGGCAGTGATTTTCAGATTCTTTATATAAGCTGTCAAAATCTTTAGACAATTGCTCCATAATCAATTGTGATTGATAAAGGTTAAATGAACAATAGAGTTGTGTGTCGTCTGCATAAGTTTGAATATTACTATATTCTATACATTTATGCATGCAACTTGTACATATGATGAAAAGTATGGGACCTAAAATAGAGCCCTGTGGTACACCCTTATTTAAAACATTTAATTTAACACATTGTTCTTTGCCAATGAGGTACGATTTCAAAAACAAGATAGCGGATCGAGACAGCCCAATATAACTCAGTATAGATAACAACAGTTCATGACTAATGGTGTCAAATGCCTTACTATAATCTAATAATACTAATGCTGTCCATTATCAGTAACAGTTAAAATGTCATCTGTGAGATTCAGCAAAGCACCTGTACAACCATAGCTTGGCCAGAAACCAGATTGACAAGAAGGGATTTTATTGTTATTGTCTAAGTGTCTGCGTAATTGATAACTTATAATTTTTTCAAGTACTTTAGACAAACATGGCAAAATGCTAATAGGTCGCAATTCCTTGTATTCAAGTGGATTATTATTCTTTGGGATTGGCAACACAATGGCCTTTTTCCATAACAGAGGAAATGAGTTAGTCACAATACATTCATTAATTATATGTGTTAAGTAAGGCAATATAATTGGTGAACACATTCTTATCATGAAGATATTTAAATCATCATGACCAGATGATTGCGATTTTATTTCATTTAAACATTTTACAATAACAGGTACCTATTTCCACTGTGCTGAAAAAAGTCAATAGTATTTTCCGAAAATTTGTTATTTTGTAAAATTCCAAAGTATTATTATTTGGTGATATGTAAGGAATGCCATTATATAAAAAATTATTTATGTCGTTTGCATTAGTAAAGTGGTTTATTAATGTGCTCTTTTTATTTCTATTAATCAAATGATTCAAATTGTTCCAGAGTTGCTTTGAGTTAGAATTTTTGAAAGCATACTCAAAGTATGCTTTTTTTCATGTTTAATGGCACACGTTGTTAAGTTCCTCATTCTTTTATAGTACTCAAAATCATTGTATAATTTAGTTTTTTTAATTTATTATATGCTTTATCTCGCAAATTCATTAAGAGCTTCACATTGTCAGTAATCAAGGTTTATTTTTTTTTGTGATTTTAATTGTTTTTAATGGAGCATACTTATTAAATAAAGAAGTAATATTAAGCATAAGAAAATTTAATTTATCGTTGATATCATTCATATAAAATACTAATTGCCAAGGTATCAATGATAGATCTTTATTAAAGTTGTCATAATCAATTGATTTGAAGTCTCTTATGATTTTATACATGCTCGTGGATTGCTTACTTGGAAATTTGAAAGTGCATTGAATAATTTGCTGGTCAGCAAACTTACCGGGAAGTACTGAAGAATTACTAACTACATCAACGTTTGAGATCATACATAAGTCAATTAGTGTTTCTGAGTAGTCAGTAACCCGTGTCGGTTCTTCAATTATTTGCTCAAATGCAATTGACTCCATCATATTAGTGAGATATTGAGTTTTATTGTCTGTTGAATTTAGATAATTAATATTAAAATCCCCTATACAGCATGTGAAATCACATGCCGTCGTAGCAGTTACACAAGATAATTCAATTTCATTTATGAATGTTTTATAATTAAGATTAGGTGGTCGATAAACACAACCAACTGTTAAACAAATATGCTTTAATTTTATCTTTAACCAAAGTTGTTCGATATTTGAATTAGTAGATATAATTTGATACTGATACGTGTTTCTTAAATATATACAGACTCCACCACCACGACCATCCCTATCTGAACGGCCAAATCATAACCATGAACATGGAAATCTTCATTCACTAATTCTTTACTTAACCAAGTTTCACTTATACAAAATACGTCATACGGATTGTTGTTCTTAAGTATTCAGACAATAGATGTTGTTCTGAGCACTAAGGCTCGGATATTTACGTGTCTTATTTTAAATAACAACTCAATAATGTCTTTTACTTGTTAGAGCCTCCACATATATTTGCATTATATTAACAATATCATACAATAAACCCACAAAGATAAAAATAATAGTATATATATTATAAATGAACAAATAGTGAAATGTGCAATTACTTACCTGGTTGAACAATATCTTAGAGTAAAATTTATCACCGACAAGGTATTTGATAAGAAAATAATAATAACAATAAAAAAATAAATAAATTTACGGTAAACAAGCGAAATGTACCAGGAAATCTAGTTTACAGGTGAACTCGTTACTGCAGATCAGTCGACGATAGGTCCGCGTCAGATATAACTTTGTATATTTTGAGTTTTCATTAATATAAATTATTCCATTGTTCGTCCATACTTTCTTATGAGTGGAATGACTAATAACAGCCTTTAATAGAGCGAGACGTTTTCTTGTTAAGTCCTCTTTGATAATAACAGGGGTGCCCTTTAGCTTTTTTTATTATTTGATATACCAAATGCCTAATGGTACGTTGAGTGAACTTGATTATAATCGGTTGAGGTTTATTTGCCACTCCAGGAAGTCTATGCGCAATATCAATGCTATAATCTGGTACTGTAATTCCCAGTTTCGAATTAAATAAGTTATTACTCACAGTAGCGTCTATGCCTTCTTTCGGAAGTTGCGGCATGCCATGAATTATCAAGTTATTGCGACTGTTATATTGTTCTTGATCATCTTGACAATTTTCCAATTTACTAACAGTTTCTGCTAATAGTACCACCTTTTTTTCTAACTCCTTGACTCGATGCAGTACTGTTGCAGACACGTGCTGCGATAATCACTCCGCCAAGCGATTAACAAACGCGTCGTTTGCAAATATCTCCGCGATAAATTCTTCTTCAAAAGATGCACTAACACTCTTCTGCTGGTTTTCACTACGTGTCTCAGGCATATTTGCAAAAAAAAAACTCAACAATAATATAATGCAGTAACGAGTTAAATACATCTAGTCGAGTCTATAGCTCATCGTAGAATGTGTACGTTTATATTTTACGTTATTTCTCCAAATTTCAAAACGTATTGTTCAAAGATGTAACATTTGAGAAACGATGGAAAATTTTCGAATATTTTGTAGAAATTTTGTTAAAGCTGTCATAAAGTTAAATATTTTAGCTCAAGTTTGACATTTTTTCTTCTTAGTATCAATAATACGATATACAGAGTCTTTGCAGTCAACATAAAGTCTCATAAAATCGACTGGGTGCATTTTATGCACTCTTTGTAAATAATATTCCTTGAAGTTTTATCCCATATAGAAGGTCTCTGCTCTACTAATTCTATTAAATCTAGAGAATCATATATGTGTATTTCATATTTTTAAGTTTTGTGTGTTTTACACTGGAACCATTCTATTAAATTTGTTGAATATCCAGTTATTATTAAAATTTTATATCTACTCATGTACTATATAGAAAACAAAATTTGGGACACTGTTAAAAGTTAAATAAGTTAAATACGTTAAATAAGTATTTTTCACTCAACGGTTAAACATTAGTAACCGGACCTTTATGAATTGTTTAGATTTAATACAAAATAGAATGAAAAATATTTATTTAACGTAGTTAGGCTCATTTAACTTTCAACAGTGTCGCAAACTTCGTTTTCTTAATGGTACGTCACTAACAACAAAAGACAATGCGTATTGAGCTCTAGTAAACCTTTTCAACTCCTATTAAACAATTATTAATTTGGGGAGACAACTTTATTAATTATAATTTAAAAAGAGGAGTATCATCTTGTTTCATTGTTTGTATTTTGTTTTTATAGTGTTTTTTTTATTTAGGGCTGTCATTATGTAATAATATTTAGTATTAGAACCCTTAGGAAATCTTATGGCGGTGCACCATAATCGACTGTCGTAGCCCCATTGGCGTACTGCCACAACATTATTAACATTGTTTTTCAAAAACTCTACTTTTATATTACCCTATGCTTAAAACAAAATAACTATACACGTAAATCACTCTTTTTCAAAATCAAAATTTTCTATCATTCTTTATCGTTATTTTTTAAATGTCTTTTTTCAATTTTGATAATATTTTTGTAAGAATTGAGGCTTCCACGGCCTGAGTAATTGTTGAAACAAAAATGTCTTCCAGAATGGACCGTGTCAAAAGGTAATCGTAGTTACCAACGTTTTATCTCTCCTCTCTCATTGACCTCTGCTACTTTGGTAACTGTTGATAATGATAATTATTTGCATTTTGTATTATCAAAATATTCAACATTTGTTAAATTAAGGTGTGTATTTGCATACGTCGAAAAATCATTATAAATGTACGAATTTCCAACCAAACTCATCAAGCAGGAAATTTATTAACTAGTGAACTTTTTCAAGGTGCTGAAGATTTGGTATTCATATACCAACAATTTTGTTTTACGTTTGAGATAAATGCTCTAATAAAAAATCATCATGATCCAATCAAACTATCTCAAATTTTCTCATTAAAATCCTTTTTAGATATAAGAGGAGTTTTCCGAGTTGGTGGTTGTATTTGTCATGCTGAAATAAATGTATCTCACCCTCTTTTATTACCAAAAAAGGTATGTCTTTAGCGAATTAATAACTTTTTATTATCGTTTGAGGATCAAATCATCTCTCATTGATTTCAGGTAAACAGTAGCGAATTTGTTTTCGGTTATTGTGCTGTAAAGTAATTCATTTTCTATAATCCACCTAAACACGAGTTAGAATTAATGGGTAATTTGCCTTCATCAGATTGAGTGAATTTCAACCTTGCTTTTTCAGCACTGGCTTTGATTTTGCAGATCCGATTCAAATACGGAATCGTCAAACAAGAAATATCAAACTAGTAAAGGTATTATAATGTGCTTATTTACATTGATTAGTAACCAGTTTGTCTTCTCAAGCTTTCGTAAACACCTTTCAAAGATTTATTGCAAGACGCGTCAAACTTCGCAGTATGTTCTGTGATAATGCTACCAATTGAATTGCTGCTTTACGTGAAATTAAAGAACTTTAGGCAACTTTTGGTCAATCAAATGTTCAGAAGAATTACAAACTTAATTAGTAGACGAAAGTATTTTATGGAATTTTACAAGTTTAATGTTATAATATAAATGATGTTGTTAATAGCCCTGAAGTATTAGCGTAGATCATTTTTATAATTCCACGTCAAGGCTACCGTGGGAACAATACGTTTTACTTACCTTTACCAAAAACGAATCTCCTAAAAAGGTCTCCAGTATATGTAATGTGTAATAACTGTAATTTGTCTACAGAACGATATGACATTGTGTCTTCTACTAAGCATACATTTGTTACATTAGCCTTAAGCAGAATTTAGTGTACGTCTAAGCTTGTTTTGTTTATGATTTGTATATTTTATTTAGTATGAGAATAATCTGTAATACACTTGCGTACTTTATTTTATTTTATGTACTTGGAATTTATTCAATTGATGGATACTTGAACCTGTTGAGCAAATAAATAAATATTATTATTATTTTGATGGATTATAGAAAAGTAACATTAAATGCGTTAAAACACACCTTGTACAAATACTTTTAACACAAAATTAACCTTTGAGGGAAGGTATACTATACTTCTGCAAATAGAGGCTTTCATCCTTCCTTTAGACTTTAGACGGTTTCAGGTCGTTAACTCCATGTAATTTCTGTTAGGGCGATCATCCCAGTCCATCTATAGAATATGTTTCTAATAACAAGCTTAATCAATATCAACTCCAGCAGAAAATAGTACAAAATTTCAGGAAACATTGGCAGGAAAAATATTTGCCGGAACAGCAGAAAATGATGAAATGGAAATTTTCATCAAAAAGTAACCTAGAAGTTGGTATTATGGTTCTGGTATCTGAACCCTCCACGCCTCCGTACCAGTGGACATTGGGTCGAATAGTTTCATTATATCCAGGTCCAGACAATAAAATGCGTAATGTAAAAGGGTCAAAAGTTGTTCACATTTTATTATTTTGTTTTTGTTGAAAAGCGTTTTATTTACATTTTTTGTATTATCAGTTTCAAATGTTTTAGTTTTATTTAAATGTTGGTAAGATATATTGTTGTTGATAGTATGACCGCCGAGAAGTGAACATATATTTCTGCTGCGGCAAATTGTTATAATTTATTGAATACGTACCAAAAATTCAGTTGACTTTATATCTAGTTTTTAGTAGTGAATTTCTGGGTATTTGTAGTGCAAAAATGATGGTCTTCAAGCGTGAAGATAAGAGTCAGATAGAGGAAATTATAAAGGATACTATACAAACGATGGTTAATGATCAAAATTTTCTAAGTCGTATTACTAATTACTAATAAATAGGTAGTTAGCAGAAGATAAATTTGACAATTTGGATGAGAAGATCATTAATTTATGTAAGAAGCAGAAAGGTGTCAAGATTGGTCAGGAGGTTATTGACAGATGTCATCGAAAATGTTAAAAGAAATAAAAATTATTTTGGATTTACTATCTGAAGAGTGAAAAGTAATGTTTACTTTGGATTTACTAGTGTTATTTTGTTGGGTTTTGGTAAAAAAACATGTTTGTTTTGATGCCTTATGCAGAAATGTTAATTTGTAGTAGAATTACATAAAGTAGGTTTAATTAAATAAGTGAACGTAATAAGTATAATTAAATGTTTAATTTGAGTTTTGATTTATGAAAATGTTACGAAATTTGAAATTTGCACATCTAAATATACGGTCTTTACGTAATAAGGTAGACTTTTTTGGCATTAGACGTAGTCTATACAGCCAGTAAAGTAAACGAATTGAGAGATTATTGTTTTGTTAACAACTTTGACGTACTAGCAATTACGGAAAGAATAACACTTTTATTGTAGAAGCAAATTCTTGAATGTAGTTACATATAAACATGCTTGGTGATAAACTTTAGAAGGATTGGAATTAAATCTGGGATGTCATGCTGTAGTAAGTGTTTACTTACAGCATCAGTTCTTTAGGAAAATCTGACAAATATATGTGTTCTTAACAAGCTATTCAGATGACGCCATTCTATACTACAGTGTTTTTCTTTTAAATGCAATTGCATCTACTTTTAAAACTTTTTCCATAAGCCGAAATCTTGGTCATTCTTAAATATACTATGACAAGCTTATATGTTGTAAATGAGGGTTCTAAAACTGAAAGGCTTTCTTATTGACTGTGGTTGTTGTGTACAGTAGTCGATATTTATATGTGCAGTGCTTTCGTTCGATTTTCTAATTTACAGTTAATGCGTTTAAATTTTTGTATTAAAAAATTTCGGAACCTGGATAAATGGTTGAAGAAGCATAAAAAGTACTTTACTTCAATAACAAGGCAAGTACAATTAGATTATGTTAATTTAACTTTAACCCTCAACCGAATAAAATTTGTTATGTTATCGCTTGTTACCAAATTAATAATCTGCACAAATTATTACGACATAATATATCGAAGGTAGACATCCTCATCATCAGATAAATGAAAAAAAACTTTCTTAAGAAGATGGAGATGAAAAATATGGATAGTTTAGAAATAAAAACCAATGTGGATAAAAATATTTGTAGACAATAATCTCCAATTTATGATGCACATTTCATATCTTATTTAGTTATTAAGACGTTGTCCTCAATGTCCACTACTTTTAAATAAAAATGTTTAAAAAAGTTTTCATCTTTTTCAACTTCAACTTTCATCTTAGTAAGAATGATATAACCACAACTTAGAGTATTATTTTTTTAATTAATTAAATGTACTACCTAATGATGAAGATCGTTTATATTCAAAACATGTCGTAACCAGTATCCTTAAGCATAACTTTTAAATCAAATATTGTGAAGAGTTGGGTATTGTATTATCCTTATCGGTATCGTTTCGCTCGTACTATGAGCGCTATGAGCATGGACCCTATGACCATAATATGAGCCATAAAATGGATTCAAATTTTTCATAATTATAGCACATGTAACTGCAGAAATTGTGTAACTCATATAGTATAGAAATGTATATGTCAGTAGGGTTATGAGTGACCTGAAGCAATAATTCGCTTTTTAAATACCTATCATTATAGCAAAATCTTTTTGGATATTATAATAAATATTTTTTCTGCAACAGAATGGACGAAATTCCGTTACTAGAATATGATATGGCACAGGCTATGGAAAATATATCTCAGTTAGAAAATCCGATCCTGTGGAATATAATTATAATCCACAACTTGAAGACCTACTGTGCCCCACAGATACGTCCGCAACAATAGTACAGACCGTGATTTTATATCAACTCTGCAATCGTGGAATTTATTGCAAACTATTATCAACAAATTAGTTAGCAAGCACATCCAATGAAAAAGAAAGTGTAATAGAAAAGAATTGTTCATTTGTGTTTCATAAGAATGATTAAATATTAATCTTATGCATAATCATATAAAATAATGTGCTGAATTATTAACAAATTAAATAATTTTTAGCGTTTATTGTAAGATTTATTTAAGTTCAATACATAATATGTTAAATATTTTCCTGTATTGTTATAAACATATATAAAAAACTATATCCATACAAAGATGCGTTTTATTTTATATCAAATCATGTTACAAAGGTTCCACAATTGCTAACTATTATGATTTTCTTGTTTAGTTTTCAAAACTATTAAAAATTTAGTAACAAAACAATATCGTATACGAATTTACGTTTCTAGGAAATAAACACAGCTTTTTCTGCTTTTGATTATCAATATTTTTATGAATTTGCCAATAATTTGTTATACAATCAAAATATCATATTAGCAATGGTTAGGTGATACTTTTACAATAAATTACTCTTGATTAATTGATCACACGTCATAGTTCTGTACATTTATACTAGTGATACTAGAATCAAAAATAAAAGTTGAGGTTTCAGAAAAAGTATAATACAGTACGTGTGTCCCAAAGTTGCGGGGACGTTGCGGCCACGCATTGTAGAGTCAATTGGACCCAATTTATTTATATACTAAAATGTAGCGATTGGCGGTAGAAGAGTTAAAAAAACTTACTTTGGGGTAAACGGTACATTTTGGTATATAAATAAATTGGATCCAATAGACTTATTTTGACCTCTACAATGTGTGGTAGTTTTATTTCTTCGCATTTTGAGACACCCTGTATTTACCTGAAATATGTGCAGAATATTTCGAAGAAGCATGCTGTATTAGTGGAATACGTTCTTTCAAAGAAGTTGTCTTTTGTATACAAGTATTCAACATGTACTTCACGTTAAATTATACATACTACTTATAACTACGAATTCTTCTACTTATGTGAAGAAGTAAACAATTAAATTAAACGTAGTTTTCCTACTTAGTACTAGTGTCAAAAGTCAGTTTAAGTATGAACTCTGCTTGGGTACGCGTACTTCCAATGAACTTGCGATATTTTGCTTAAGAAGTAATACATATCTATTGATTTAAGTACGGCAAACTTTAGGTGACTTAACTACATACTTAGTTGGTATTTAAATACGGTTCTAGTTGAATTAACACTTGTTTTTATTTCCTTTTAGTATGTATTTGTCTGTGTGTACATACCATTAAATTACATTTTGTGAAATATTTTTGTATTGAGGTTTGTTTTACACTTTTAAGTTTAGTTTGTAAAATAGAAGATTCACATTTTGATAAAATTTGAAGTACTTCTACCGCTAGCTCACGCCTTATCATTAGAAAATAGAAAACTTTGCACATCTATTAGTTTTTCACATACTTCACCCATATCGTTAATGTTTGACGTAAAAGTTTTTGGTCAAAATGTCACAATCAATAGATGCATAATTTTCAAAGCTTATACGTTGATTACCGTTTAGTAATACAAGAAAAAACTGAGCTAGTGGAATTTCGTTTTTTTCGTCAAAATCTTCTTGCAGGACCTTTTCCGAGACTCCTGCTTTCGCAAAACATTTAGCAATTGTAACGTTTCTCCAGGCTACTGATATCCAAACCAAAGCGCTGGTTAAATTGATAATTTTTTCCGCATTTTCAAAAGGACGTTTGGTATTTGTGAATGTTAGCAGCCTTTTGATTAAAAACTTCCTGTAGGCCATCTTAAAGTTTTTGATAATTCCTAGATCCAGTGGCTGGCAATGGGATGTGGTATTTGGGGTAGAAAAACAATGTTTACATTTTCAAGAGTCACTTTGGGATAAGACGTGGCATTATCCAGAAATAATAAGACTTTTTTATTTTTTTCATTTTTTCATAAAATTTTTTAGCCAGGAAGTCGTAATCTGCTTTTTATTAGATACCCATTCTAAGGGCAATTTGTTGATATGAGAGCCTTTAAAGCATCTTGGGTGTTTACTTTTTTCAATGATTTAACGGATTTTCCTTATCACCTTCCATATTTGTACAAAATAAAATTGTCAATCTTTGTTTTGCAGTTTTTTACCACTACATTTATCGTTTTTAAAGAGTACGTTTTGTTTGGCATCGCAAGGTAAAAAGTCCGGTCTCGTCAGCATTGTACACATTTTTGGGTAAATACTCCTTCAATATTACTGACAGTTTTGCTTTCCAGGCTTCAACAGTGTCCAGGTTAATATCAGCTGACTCCCCGCAAATTGTTTTAAAGGTTATGTTATGTCTTTGACAAAATTCTCAAGCCACCCATGTAAAGCTTTAAAATCCGTCATTTTTAAATTTTCCGCAACTTCCAATGCTTTCTCTTTTATTAAAGGTCTAGATATAGGGATATTTTATTCCTAGCTTTACAAAACTAATTGTAAACTTCTCGGTCAATTTTAAACCTTCAGTTCTAGGAAATTTTCTCTTCTGCTCTGTATTGGAACCTTCTTCAAATAGCTTTTTAAATCACATTTGTTTTTTAAAATATCGTTAACTTGTGTTCTTCCAACACTTAATTTTTCAGCCAACTTTCTAGCACTGGTATTGAACTTTTCACTTTCCACAATTATATCAATTTTCTCTTTAAGAGACAAACGTTTTTAGCGACATTGTAATTTTTCTGTACGTCTATATGTAACAGCACTGTTGAACATACTAACTCAAACTATGTACGCAAAATACGATTTTTGGGGTGAGCTTTATGAGCTTTTAATTGCACCTTTCTGTAATGACTGTCTATTGTAAATGGAACAAATTCTTTAAATCCGTTCTTAAATACCGGTAATTTCTTAAGCCTCACACAATGAAACAATTATATATTATGCACAACTTGAACGTTAAGCTGTTGTCTACTAATGACCTTACTTAACTTGAAAAACTTGACCGGTTTTAGAGGTGGCTGTTTTTAGAAGTGGCCGGAAAATAGAGGTTTTACTGTATTTTTGATAAGCACTTATTTAGAACAGACTTATCCGGTTGCCGCTTTCCGATATATTATGTATAGATAGTATTAATCAGAAGGTTAATTTTGTTACAGAAAATTTAACACAAACTTTTGATAAGAATGCTCCTTATATACTTTCTAGATACAAAAGTTAAAATCCTGCTTACTAGAATTATTAAAAGCAATTACGGAATTATACCACTCAAGCCATAAACAATTTGGAAAAAATTAGATAAGTATAAAGTTCATTCTAAACCAACGGTAGAAGTTCCTGAATCATTAAAAATTCTAAAAATTTAACGCGTTTTTGTCAATTCAGTTCCCCAAGGTTGAGGTTGATATAAAAAAACTATAGATTTATATTGCAAATAACAAATTTTTAGATTGCATACCGTTTCTGAGACAGTAGTATTAAATGCAATTAATTCAATAAAATCATATGCTGTTGGTATTTAAACGCTATACATATAATCAATTTTTGTTTGGAAAAGGGTGTTTTTCCGGACATCTGGATGATAGCAGTTGTGGTTTTTGACTAAGAATAGTAATCCCAATGAGCAAGAGAATTTCCATCCGATTAATATTTTATCTGTTCTGTCGAAAATTTTAGAAAAAGTTGTCAGTATTCAAATTAAGCTTTAAATGTAAACAAAATTAATTATATTATAAGTGAATATGTACAGGATGTTAAGTTTAAGTCTTTAAATTTTATATGCCTCTGTGGTCACAGAAATACACTTCTTTATGTTAATATTTCAGATTTTACTAAAGGGTCGACCTTTTCTAGAACCAATAGTAGAGGTGGTGGTGTTGGTATTTGGCATCGAAATGGTTTAAAAGTCAATGCTATTAATTTAAGACACTATTGTATTGAAAAATATTTTGAAATTTGTGGGGTATTTTGGAACTCTTTTCCACATTCTAATGTTGCAATTTTGTGTTGTTATAGATCTCCAAGAGCGACAGGCGATTTTTATTTATTTTTAGACAAACTAAGTGACGTATTAAATTATATCTATAAGTCACAGAGAAATATTATACTCGAAGGTGATTTCAATGTTGATCCCACAAACAACTCGCGTGAGTATCTTGCATGAAATAATTATTATGTAGCTATAACTTAAAAATAATATTAATCAGCCTACTAGGCAAAACAGCATACTTAACCAGATTTATACAAATTATAGCCACCAGTGTCATTTTCAAATAATTGATAACTGTATATCTGACCAGAGGTCAGTGTTATTTGATACAAATTATATATTTATAATCTGTAAAGGTGACGCCGCCCTGGTGGGTGTCCGTCCGTCCGCACGGTTCTCTACTCGGAGTTTGTTTCGTTTTATTACTGTAACTCACAGCTTCAACTCATATGCTTATCGAATTGTCAATTTCTCATCTAGTTTTCCTTTAAATTCCACTGAATGCACGTATACTATTTTAAGAAGAAATTACCAAGCAATCAATATTACTAACTTTTACAGCGATTTACTGAACGAAAATTGGCATGCAGTATATCAACAAGCATATATTAATACAGCTTTCAAACATTTTCATAAGATTTTTCTAAAATATTTTAATAACCGTTTTCCAAGAAAAGATTTTGTTTAAATAGTACTGATAAAAAGTGGGTAAACGATGCTGTTAGTGCATCTAGTAAACATCTTAGGGACCTATTTAATCACAAAAAACAATTTCCAATGCTATCTACGGCATACGATGAGGCCAAAAGTAAACACTTTAAACTGTTTTCTAATACTAAAAACTATTTTATCAGAGAAACATAATGTCTTCACCCAATACTTCTCGGGGTTTGTGGTCTACTATTAATTTATTAACAAATGAAAAGTTATATAAACGAAAAAATATTACAGTAAAAGTAAACGAGACGGATGTTATAGCAATCCTTATGAACTATCTGAAACCTTTAATCGGTTTTTTATAAATGCCCCGAAGCAAATAATTAATAAAATTAGTAATAATGAAAATAATGCTTTCTGAAATATTGCCTACAATTTAAACGAAACTATATCTGTTTCCCTTCACCACAGACGAAATCGTGTCTTTTTTAAATAATAAACTCAAAAATAAACAATCAAGTGGTCCAGATGAAATATCACAGTTTTTAATAAAAAAGGTGTCCGACGTAATTGCTGCACCTTCAACTTTTTTGGTTAATCTTTCTTTCGGAACTGGTATCTTTCCATTCATATTAAAAGTCAATAATATTATTCTTATTTTAAAAAAGGAGACCCGAAGAGTATGGAAAATTACAGGCCTGTATTTTCCAAGATATTTGAGTATTGTTTTCTACTTAGTTTGCAAAATTTTATTGACAAATTTAAAATCTTAACACCTAACCAATATGGATTTCAACCCTCGAAGTCCACCGGTGATGCCCTTCACATATTTTATAATAATTTGGTTGAATTTGTGGATGCCGGCGAATGTCCTGTTGGGGTCTTCTGCGACTCAGTAGGGGTAGCCAAGCTTGAAAGATACGGTATCAGGGGTGTTGCTCTCGAATGGTTGTCAACATTTTTAAAGAACAGACATCAGGTTGTTGCTCAGTACAATATACAATCTAGCAAGTTAACTGTAGAACTGGGAGTACCACAGGGTTCAGTATTGGGCCCCGTCCTCTTCTTATTTTATATCAATGACCTTGATACTCATTTAAGCGACATTGGTTGCACTATCTACGCTGATGACACATCATTATTGACTTCCAGTTCAAGTAATGAGAACTTACAAACACAGTGGAACAATACCTTAAATATACTCAACAACTGGTTCTCTTCAAATTCTTTGTATCTCAATACCAATTATTTAAATTTAATAAAAAAAAAAAAAAAAAAAAAAAAAAAAAAAAAAAAAAAAAAAAAAAAAAAAAAAAATTAAAAAAAATAATTAAAAAAAAAAAAAAAATAAAAAAAAAAAAAAAAAAAAAAAAAAAAAAAAATAATTTTTATTGTATTAAAAAAAAAAAAAAGTATTATTATATTATAAAAAAAAAAAAATTTTTTGTTTTTATAACCAAATTGGTTATCTAAAATATTAAAAAATTAAAAAAAAAAATAAAAAATTATTATTTTTATTTTTAATTATTTTATTTATTTAAATTTTTTTAATTATTATTTTTTAAATTTAATTTAAAATTTTTTAAAAAATAAAAAAATTTAAAAATTTTTTTTTTTTTTTTTTAAATTTAAATTTTTTTTAAATTTTTTTTAATAATAAAATTTTTTTTTTTTTTTTTTTTTTTTTATAAATATTTTTTTTTTTTTTTTAAATTATTTTTTTTTTTTTTTTTTTTAATTTTTTTAAAATAATTTTTAAAATTTTTTTTTTTTTTTTTTTTTTTTTTTTTTTTTTTTTTTTTTTTAAAATTTTTTATTTTTTTTTTTTTTTATTTTTTTTTTTTTTATTTTTATTTTTTTTTTTTTTTTTTTTTTTTTTTTTTTTTTTTTTTTTTTTTTTTTTTTTTTTTTTTTTTTTTTTTTTTTTTTTTTTTTTTTTTTTAGAGTTTTAATATATTTAAAAAAAAGACTGAATAATTATCTAGTCAAATCGTGGTTGTACAATATAAACGAATTTTTATTATAAATGATTGTAATAGCTTTAGCATTTTATCTTTACTATGTGTAATGTGAATCAAATGTAGTAATGTTTCCTAATGTATTTGACATTATCCGATACATGTATGTGCCGACAGGAAATAAAGAGCATATTATTATTATTATTAAAATTTACCTTAAACGGTTGAAATACCTCCAAGCACACAGTCAGGTTTTCGACCTAACTATAGCTGAGCTTCAGCTCTGAGGAATAATACAGGTAATATATTTACCGCTAGTGACGGAAATAAGCTAACGCTACTTGTATTCAAACTATAAGTTTGCGACACCTAGTGTCGACTCGTGTTAACGATCACGTACGCAAATGGTTCGATTAAGCAACTTTTGTCTACAGGTATTGTACTTGTATTGTTTGATTACAGCATAGTGTTTGATACACTAAATCATAAAACGCTTATTGCTATCCTAAAGTATATAAGGTTTGATAGTGCTGCTATAAAATTTGTTCAGTTATTTGTTTGGTCGAAAGCAGTTTGTAAAAACTTATCAATTAGTGCCAGTATCACCAACTCTCGATTTGACGTCTGGAGTGCCACAGGGTCTGTATTAGGCCCGTTATTGTTTACTATACCATCCGACTTAGTAACCAGTTGAAATTTATTTCATTATTATTTATTATAACAGATATATTTTTCTTTTGATTCAAGTAATCCAACCCTTGCTTATGATTGTGTGAATGTAGATCTAAAAAAGAATTGTAGAGGTACCTGAAGTCATTCATTGATTATAAACTCTGCCAAAATTAATGTGATTGTGTTTGGTCAGGTCATTTACAGGAACATGGTGTTGCAAAAGAATGTCTGTGTGTGTGTGGGCGGGGTGCGGATCATTGTCGATACTATTAAAAATTTAGTATTAACAATGGATAAAGATTTAAGTTTTTCTGAGCATGCGGTACAAGTTCTTTAAAAGTCTTATGCGGCACTCAGGTGATTATATCCCTTTCGACATCATCTCAATATTAAGATTAAAACACATTTGTCCGATTTAAAACATACGTCAATTTTCGTTAGAGCTTTTTCGTGTGTGGTTTTACGCGTTTTTAATACAAATATAAACTATGGAAGGTGATCAGTACCTTACAGTACTCCAGGTCAAGAAGAAAAACAGAGAATCACCAGTTTGGTTTCCGAACCTGGTTATCAAGACGTCCCCGATAATTAGGAAAAAATGTACAACACAATGTCACAAAACACAATCACACATTAATATAGAGCACACAACAAATATTCTACAAATTAATGTGAGGGGTTGAGTAAGGACAAATCATATTTCTTATCTAATCATTGTTTCAGGAATAGGGTCGATATTTTACTTTTACAGGAAACACACTGTGGTGATGAGACAAGTATAATCAATAAAGGTATAGTAAAAGGTTTTCAATTAGTAGACTTTATTGAGAGCCTCATTCTTCGAATAGAAACATACATCAAAGAAAATATTCTGTACGAAAATATACAAAAAAGTATAATTTCTGGAATTTTCGTTATAACTACTAAATTACACGTAGTAAATATTTACAAACCTCCTCCAATACCTTGGCCAGAAACTTTTTAATGTCGTTATGTTAATGACTTTAATTGTCACAACACATTATAGGGCTTTAAAGACAACGATATCAATACAATAACTGTTTAAAGTTAATTTAAACATACGAAAATTATTGTCGTACTACTTATTTCAAATAGTGTAATTTAGTAATAGTTGTGAAACAAGCTTAAAAGCAATATACAAACGGATTCAGCAAAAACGCAATAATAGCATGTAGGTTACTAGATAATGCATATTTTTCATAATTTACGTCACAATTTCAGTGTATATAAACATTGCGATTTATTAATAAAATTATCATTCTCAAAAGTCTGGTCATTCTTAACTTTCCGTAGAACTTGACACGGTGGACGTGTTGAATTACCTCGGTAAGCGTAGATCAACAGGGTGAATTCCATCTACCCCCAGATCAAGCTGAGAAGAGGGTGATCGCCTTAAAACTTTGTCCGATAATCAACCGATTACTTGGGCAAGGTTTACAATAACGTTACAAACATGGATGGAATTTCAAAACATACATTTAGTATACGATCCAAAAACAACAAAATATTTACTCCGGTTGATGGCAAAACTATTACAGCCCTGACCAGTGTTTAGTATCAATGGATCGTGACATGGTTCTATTACAATTAACACGTATGGTATTAAACGATTTTCCAAGAAGCCAACATAGACCTTCGCTAATACAAATTGAACTAGAGTTTCCGTTTGTAGAATCTTTAGGAAAACTAAGATGGAATTTTCAAAAGCTAATTGGATACACTATAGAACATTTCTCGATTCTATTCTTAGATAGATACCACATGTTTCTAATAATTAATTTAGGTTTGTAGATGCTATTAAATGTGCAGCAAAAAAATTCGATTTCACGTGGTTTTCGACAGGAATATGTCCCATGTTAGTCAACTAAAACAAACAGATTGTACAAATCATATCTAGAAAATCCAAATAAAAGAAAATTGGAATGCTGTACTGTCATCTCTAAATAATGGAAGAAAAGAGAAATGGAATTCATTAATAGAAAATATAGATTTTGTACATTCAAGTCGTAAAAGCTGGGCATTTTTAAATAAATTAGGTTCTACAAATCAATCTTCTAAAACAAATTTCAAAATTTCTCTAAATTCTATTGCTTCTCGAAGAAAGCTGCTGGGTTTGATGGAATACATCCAGAATTTCGGAAAAAAATTGGGAAATTGCTCTTTGAAGTAGCTATTTATGTTTCTCAATGATATTTATAATACAGGTAAGTTACCAACAGATTTAAAGAAATGTAAAGTCGTGGCAATTTTAAAGAAAAATAAATCTCCTACAGACCCCACTACTTATCGTTCAATAAGTTTGTTAAGTGTAATTTATAAAGTTTTGGAAAGATTGATTTTTCAAAGAATTAATCAGTTAATAGAAGAGAAATTACCAATTGAACAAGCAGGATTTCAATCCGTTGGAAGTTGTTGTGATTAAGTATTGGCATTAACAACACATATCGAAGCTGGATTTCAGAAGAAACTTAAAACTGGAGTTTTCTGCTGCATACGATACCGTGTAGAGAAAAAGTTTACTTTTAAAATTGTTTAACGTTATTCCTTGTTCCAAAATTATTTCTTTTATTGAAAATATGTTGTCTAATCGGAAGTTTAGAGTTTTTGTTGGAAATAAAAGCAGTAAATTTAGATTTTTAAATAATAGTCTTCCACACGGGTCGGTTCTTGCACCTATTCTTTTTGATGTATATGTTTCTGAACTTTCTTCTTTACAATGTCGAAAATTCTTCTACGCCGATGATATGGCAATTTCATTTCAACATTCGATTTTTCGAAATTGAAAATGAACTATCTGATAATTTGCGAACCATAATTTTAACTCAGTTTATCTGGGAGTAACTTTAGATACGTTTTTAATCTACAAAGCTTATTTAGAAAAAGTCAAACAAAAATGAAAACAAGAAATAATGTCATTTAAAAATTAGCTGGAACAACTTGGGGAGCAGATGCAAAGACACTTCGTACAGCTGCGTTGGCATTAGTTTATTCTAGAGCAGAATATTGTGCTGCTGTCTGGTTGAATAGTTATCATACAAAAGAAATACATTGGCTTCCTGTTCTTTATAATATTACTTTATCGAACATTCGACGAAAAGCTGCGGTAAAACGAGAATGGGATAAATGCCAACTTAACAAAAAGTTAACAATTTGGAATGACATTGACAACCCTCCTGTTAAAAGACTTAAATCTCGAAGTTCTATATGGTTGAAGACTAATTAAGTACGCTTTTTCTGAAGTTGAAGAGTGGAAAAAATATGGTCTGGAGTTGATGTTTTCAATAAACATCTTATTGATGATCCAACAATAGAAGTCCCGGGCTTTGATCAAAAAAGAAAAATTTGGTCAAAAGTAAATCGTATAAGTACAAGCCATTCAAAATGCAACTTTATGTTGTTTAAATAGGATGCGATTTCTAATCCAAATTGTGAGTGTGGAAACGAACCAGAGACCGTTACACATATTGTAGAGAATTGTCAATTAACGAAGTTTAAAGAAGGGTTTCCAAACATTCATAATTTAACGGATAAAGCAATATTGTGGTTTAAGAATTTGAAGGACATCTGAAGTTTGGAAATCTTTTGTATTCTTGTCCTGATTATCTGTTTTTTCATTATTTTGTTTTGCTATTTCTTTTACCTACTATTTTTTTTGTCATTGTCGTGACTGTCGCTTGGACCGGTCCATTATATGTCGTCATGCAATGGCTGTGCTGTTATATTTTATGTTCTTATTTACCTTCTATAATGTTTACACACTTAATTAATATTATAATATATGAATACTAAGGTGGGTAAGGGTTGGCATGTTTAGGTTTTAGTGGTTTTCCTAAACCTTGAAGCAAATGCTTTGGCAAGACGAACCAATCCACTATTGCACACGGTTTTATCACCACACTATCAGGTTTATACTGATCTTCTGGGACACCATACATTACAATACAGTATTTTAAATGTACCATACGAATAAATAAATAAATAAATCTAACCTTAATTATTGTGATGTTGTCTATGGCCCGTGCTTGATTGCTAAGGACAAGTACCGCTTACAACAAGTTCAGAGATCTTTTCTGAGATATATTTATGGGGTAAGAAAATACGATAAAATATCTCATAAGCTAAAAAATACTAGGTGGCTGACGACTCACAACAGACGATTGTTGCACACAACGTAAATGTTTTCTAAGATTGTTAGTAGTAAATGTCCTAGTTATTTGTATAATAAAATTAATTTTCAATCCGTTGTACACAGTTTTGGTCTCCGATCAAGATCACTTGTTACTATCCCAAAACATAGAACAGAAAAATGCCAGTCGTTCTTCTCTTATCAGGTGGAAGGTATAATTAACCAATTAACTCTTGATTAGAAAACGTTATCGCTAAATTTGTTTAAAGCTGCATACCAAACATTTTTATTGTAATACAATTTACGAATATTTTATATTGTGCTTATATGTCATTGTTATTTAAATATGTGTTATGCTATAGTGTAAGAACAGCACTGCTGAACCTCGCCTTTGTGATTCATTTATTATTATTATTATTATTATTATTATTATTATTATTATTATTATTATTATTATTATTATTATTATTATTATTATTATTATTATTATTATTATTATTATTATTATTATTATTATTATAATCACATCAAAACTTTACGTTCATTTTCGCTTATCCATAGAAAAACATACATTGAAATAAATATTACCTATTCAGGAAAATACAGTCCATTCTTAAATAACTTCAAGTCAATTGATGTTAACTCGCACGCCCCACTTATGTTGATTTGTTGAGAACACATTTTAAAATTTATTTTAAAGGTGTTTACCAAAAGTGCCAACCCGGATTTGTAAATGCAAATCTATAAGTAATAAATAACTTATTTATCTACTTAGACCTGCAGTTGGCAGATTTACAGGGTGTAACAAAAACCGATCAAACTGAAGGTCCATAGTGTTTTTAAAAATAAAACTGTTGTCCCCGAGAACAGACAATACTTTTGATAGCTTAAATCGCATAAAACGAAGAATGCATCTTACACGAAAGCAACTCTCTTTCAAATATTTATTACAATAATTATTGAATTTATACTATTTTTTTTGTTTATTTCAACAAAAAATTAACCCTGCATCAACTACTCAGAGTTATTAGCAGGGGAGACATACATATTTATATATACGGGTACATATTTATAAGTAGTTTCAAACTTATTAATATAGTATTACGTACCTAATATTAGATTTTTATATTTTAGTAGCAAGTCCGGTTTCTTTTAAGTATTTGAATAAATTGTTTATGTTTTTGTCAAGTTTGCTTTGAGATTTTCACTTAGCATGTATTTTGTCCTTTTCGCAGAAAAAAGGGGACATTCTACTATTATGTGTTTAACTGTTAATGCGGTTTCACAGTTAGGACATACAGATACTGGTTCCTTTAGGAGTAGATGCTGTTGTGTGAGTGATGTGTGCCCGATTCGTAGTCTATTTAAGATTACTTGTTCGTTTCTATTATGCACTCCCAGCTACTTTGCCATTTGTCCATGATGTGGTTTTTGGTTGAGTTAGCAATATCTGTGTATGAAATTTTAGATATAATCAGAATGTTAGAGTCAGTTGTACTTGTACGAGCTAATAAATCCGCATCTTCGTTGCCTTTGATTCCGATATGTGATGATACCAATAAAAATATGATTGTCTTATTTTTCTTGTTTAGATCGTGCAATTTGATTTTTTATTAGTTGTTGTATAGGATGGGATGATTATAATTGTTTTAAGCCATTTAAAGCACTTAAGAAGTCGCTAATAACTAGAATTTCATTTTCATCTATTTTTCGCACATCTTAAGAGCTTCCAGGGTAGCTATCGTTTCACCTGTGTAGATACTACAATGTGTAAGTATTCGTATTTTAAGGTGCTGATTTTTATAAATATATGCGGCTGCATGTCCGAGTTCTGTCCTGGAGGCATCGGTATAGATATGGCTTGGAATCTTGGAAAAGATTTTGTAAGAGAGTAGGATTGGTTGTGTTTTTAAGGTGTTGGTTTAGAGAATTAATTACTGCAGGCAGTGGTATATCCCAGGGAGGAACATGCAGTAGGTTAATGGGAAGTGACATTTTAAATTAATGTAATTAAAATCAGACCTTGTTAATCTTTCTCTAAAAGGCAATTTTTTGTATGAACCTTCTGATAACAATTGTGAGGGGTGTTTGTTAGTGGAATGGTCCTGTATGCTATATTAGTGGTGTTGTTTGAAGTTCTCGCAGCTTAGTTTAATGCTAGTTGTTATCGTCGTAAATTTAGTGAAAGATGTTTTGCTAGTATCTGCAGACTGGCGATTGCACTTGTTTTAAATGCACCTAGTGATAGTCTAAGAGATGTTATTTGTAGTATGTTTAGTTTTTTAGTGCCGTTGAGTTAACCGTATCGTAGCATATAGAACTATAATCTAGTTTACTGCGTATAAGGGATCTATACAAAATTATCAAGGTGTGTGTGTCGGCTCCCCATGTTTTGTTGGAAAGAATTTTTAGTAGATTGATTTTTGTTTGTCTAGATTGTAATAGTTTTTGAATGTGGTTATTCCATTTTAAGTTCCGGTCAAAAGTAAGACCCAGAAAATTTATCTCCTCTACCATTTTCAGCGGTCGATTATGTAATGTTAAAGTAGGGTTGCAAGTGCGTTTTATTTTACTAAATAACATGCACTTTGTTTTCTCTGTGGAAAATTGGAATCCTGAATTTAGCGACCAATTTTCTATTTGATGTAGATTATTCTGAATGATTTGACTGGCTAAGCATACATCTTTGCTTTTGGTATATATTACTAAATCATCTGCATACAAACTGGCTTTTATTGGTGAAGTAAGTTCTTTAACTACTTTATTAATTGCAACCAAGAAAAGTGTTGGGCTTAGAACTGATCCTTGGGGAATTCCGTTTTGTAAAACTGTTGGAGTTGATAATGTTCCATTTGATCTAATTTGAATTATTCTAAAATTCATAAAGTTTTAATAAAGGCCAGTATGTGATCCTGTATATTCCATTTCTGCAGCGCTTCTAAAATGTGATGTTGTGAAGTTATATCAAAAGCCTTGTTAAGATCGAAAAAAACGGCAAGAAGATGTTGGTTCTAAAGAAATGCTTTATGTATATCCGACTCCAAGGTAACTAGGTTGTCTGTTGTACTTCGTCCTTTGCGAAAACCTGTTTGGTAGGGAGTTAAGAGATTTATTTTTTCTAGGTACCATGACAATCGGTGGTTGTTTAGACAGAAATTTAATTCTTGTAATGAAAATGGTTGATTTAAAGGGCATTTTTATTAACAAATTTAATTTCCGTGTTATTTAATGTCTAAATTGTTAAATATTATTAGAATTTTTTTCGTAAACATCGGCAAGTTTTTCTGAGATCTCGTTCCTAGAAGATATAATATTGTTGTCATATGAGAGAACGGATATAGAGTTAATTGAAGAAACAAAGTTGATCCATGATTTTCTTTTACTTCTTTTAATTAAATATCTTGCTTTAGCCCTTAGATTTTATAACTTCATTAAATTTTCATTTATTTTATGCCTTATCCCAACATTAAAAGCATGTTTACTATCAGAAACACCTTTAGATAAATCTGGATTACACCAGAAAACCGGGGTCTGTTACAAAACTTAGTTTTCACTATTGATAATATAGCGAAGTCTGTAATAATGCTATTGAAATTTGTGATAGATTCATTTATGTTTTCATTTATGTTGAAATTTTTTATCTTATTATTTATTTCTTCTCGGAATAAGATCCAGTTTGCATTACTTATATTCCAAGATTGGTAAATTGAGGTTGAAGGAGTCACTTTTTTTGGAATTTTAATGGTAATAGGAAAATGGTCACTATCATACAGATATTTCATTGTTGACCACTGCAAATCTGACATTATTGAGGGAGAGCAAAGAGAGAAATTTATCGCTGACATAATTCCATTAAAAGCATTAAACCTAGTGACTTCCCCTGTATTCAGTAGAGTGATGTTTAAGTTGTTAATAGTGTTTAGTAGAATGCTTCCTCCTTTATCAGTTTTATAACTTCCCCATGCAACATTATGACAGTTCATATCGTCTAGGATAATTTTTGGAGATGGCACTAGGTTTGTGATATTTTTAGTTCTTCCATATCATTTTCATTTGGATGAGGGAGATATATATTACATATGTTTATCTTTTTGATAGGCGTTACTGTCACTGCTACTGCTTCAAGGTAAGTATTTAATTTAAGTATTTTTGCTTCTATATTGTTTTTAACAAATATGGCTACTCTGCCACTAGCACGGTCAGCTAATCTGTTTTTGACAAACGACCCATAGTGCTTTAGTGTTACCTTTTGATTTTTAAAATGTGATTTTTGTAGGCAAATAGTTAATGGCGAAATTTCATTGATTAATAATTTTAGTTGTTCAAGATATCCGTCTAAATTTCACTGAAAAACAAATGTATACATTATTGCTGCGATGAAGATTTGTTGTCGGTATCTTCGGCGGCTGATAAACTAGCTATAAATATTTTTTTCTTAATTCTGGTTATGTTACTCTTCAGTGGGTATTTTTATACACAAAATCTAGTATACTTTGTAGTTTTAGTGGTTCGTTACAGTATTCTTTAGTTATTTCGGGATTTGGAGAATTTATTGTGTTACTCAGGAAGTCAAATATTTCTATAAAGTTCAATATTAGAGGGGGAGAATGTGCATCAATGGGAATATTTTCAATGGTTTTACTATTCCTTTTTTCTTTGGTGGTTTTGTTGGTGTCATAAAACTTGCTTTAAACGCTTCTTTCTCAAGTTCTGGGTAGATGACAACACTCTTTTCAATTGCGTGCTCGATGGTTCCAATTGGTCAGGGGAATCGGGTTGTTCATACGTTATCATGGCCTTAGCAGCTTTTTCAGAATTTTCATGTTTTTCTGGGGGTGTGGCGTAGATGTTTGTTATGGTAAAGATGGGCCTTGGTATGAAAGTGGAAATGGATTGAGATAAGTTTTCTACAGTAGCTTGAACTTCAGTAGAGTCAGAATTTGTATTGTTTGATTCTTTAATTGGTGAATCTTCAGTGTTTTTGTTTTCTATTTCTCTGGTAGGGTAAGTACAAGATAGATCGCTATGACTTATGGTTTTGCATTTTGAACAGTTGAATCCATCAATATAAAGATATATGCAATATGAGGTGTCGTCATGTGTTTTGGTAAAGGAGTCAGGAATAGATGTATTTGATAAAGGTGGTATAAAAAGATTGACGGCGATGTTAATTCCTTTCATGGAGGTGAAGTTAAAAAACACTCTTCAAATATCCAATACGCTAACGTTTCTCTCACAATGCGTGAGCTTCTTCAGAGAGAAATCAACAAGAATAAATTACTAACTGACTGGTATAAGAAAGAAATAGCATCTGACAGAATTATCAATTACTACTCAAAACACCCACTTCACCAAAAAATAAACACTAACATTGCGATGCGCAATAAGATACTAAGACTCAGTGATGATATATTTCATGGTAAAAAATTAAATAATTTTAAATAAAATATTAAAAAACAATAATTATCGGCAAAAATTAATAAATAAAGTATTAAACTCTAACCTTAACCGTAACCATAAACCACATAACACAACTAACACTAACGATGAAATAATTACAACATACAAAAAAATCATAAACGTACCGACACTTAGTCAAAGATTAATACATATACTCAACACCGATGACATGAAAATAGTACTATATAATAAAAATACTATCTACAATAACATCTTCTCAAGACTAAAAGACAGAACAGATATTTTTGACAAGTCGAATGTGGTATATAAGCTATGTTGCAATGATTGTGAATATGTCTATATTGGCCAGACTAAACAAAAACTTAAAAATAGGATCAAACAACATCAATATAATTGTAATAAAAAAACTGATGATACCGGACTGTCTGTACATCATAACACTACTGGACGTAGGTTCAATTTTGAAAATCCCATAATTTTAGACACTGAGCTTAAATACAAAAAACGTCTGGTCTCTGAGATGATCTCGATTAAAACGCAACCATTAAATGTGAACTTTAACACAGACACACATAATCTAAGTTGCGTCTATACTAACATTATTAATAATATAAAACCTGTTATTTGATCACATATTTATTAATGCATTAAGCTAACGGATATTAAACTAATGTACAAATCTTAATATAACCAACAACAGCTGATGTCTAACTTTTGATTATAACCCTAATTAATTAACTAATAAAAAATATTAAAAATTTACTCTAACTAATATGTTATAGAATAATATAATTTACTAAAATCTTCAGCACTCTAGTCAATTTATATCTAGTCATTGTTGTCTTACTTTACACAACAATACTTATCGTGTGTATTCAATGCCAAATTCGTGGATGATGGTATTATTACTCGTTTGTTCGTAAAGGGAAAAATAGCGTGTGTCATCTAATTATTTATTTATATACTTTACATTTTTAATTATTAACTTCTATATGGTAATTTTAATTTTATGTTGTTGTGTGTTTTTAATCAGTAGTAACTCCACTCTATGAATTCAAGGTGAGTCCAATATGTTGCTCTTATTCTAACTTTAATTTATTATCGTTTACCAAATTAGTCGTAATTAATAAGGAAAAAATTTGTTTAGTTATATAATTGTAATATTAACTTTTGTAGATATTGTTTACGTTTGAGGCTTATTTACTATGTTTTAACGTATTGACGTATTGTAATTTAATTATTTCTTATTAAACGTAGCCGCTCTGAAGAAGCTCACGCATTGTGAGCGAAACGTTAGCGTATTGGATATTTGAAGAGTGTTTCACCTCCACAAAAGGAATTAACATCGCCGTTAATTTAATATCCGTATTGGAGGAATTTTATATTTTGAAATCCTATGTGGTATGAAAACTTGTCTTTAAAGCTCAATACATGTATTTTGATTCACTTTTAATTTTATTCATATTAGAGTGTCAGCACCCTTGTGGTGGTAGGAGGCCCGAAGGATTGCGCGAACTGTCGCCGACCATCATTATTATTGTTTTAAGAGACTGATACAGAGTCGCTTCAGAAGCACGTGCTTCTAGTATTCAACACAATTTTATTATAAGTTTGTTTGTAAATGACTTAGCAAATAAACGTGCGACGGTTGTACAGGGTATCCCAATTTAGAGAGTTTTGCAAGGTATCTCGAAAACTAGAAGAGTTAGAAAAAAAGTAGTTAGGATGTCATGACTTATTTTTTGATGAAACTAACCATGGTTCAATCAGATCTTCAGTAGGTTGTTGCATTTTCGAGCTACAGGGCTATTTTAGAAAATTGCCAAAAATTGTCTCTTCAAATATCTCTTTTATTTTAATAAACATCAAAAAAATGTAGAGAGACTTTTTGATAGATAAACCAAAAGAGAGTCCAGTGCAGTGCACTATATTTTTAAAGGGTCCAGGTAAGTAGATATGACATAAACTTATGTTTTTTTTAATAAGACACCCTGTATATTTTAGGCCAGTTCGTTTCCATTTTTAATCCTCTTTCACCTAATATAACATATTACGGGTATATTTCTTATAGTTTATGCTACAGGGTAAATTATGTGTCGCACATATCAATAATGTCGTTTATAAATAGAACACTCTGTAAGTTTTACTGTTTTACTATAATGTTGTTTATAATTTATATTATTTAGTAAACAAAATATTAATGAACGGTACTTTTCCTATACGGTGGTCAAAAGAATTGAAATGTACTATTTTATCACACAATTCATAATAAATAATAATAATAAGTAATATATTTAATTATTTTATTTACAATTTTTAAGTTAAGAATGTTAGTTGCATAAGTCCATGTAATCATTTGATTATCATTATTGTTTTTGTTGAATCACATTCAATAAATAACCTAAAATAAGTATATTTGGGGTCTGGCATAAATAAATGTAATAGGTATCATGTAGCCTTGGATACTGTCACCGTCAAATTTTAACAAATAAGACAAATGAATAATTTTTTAGTGTCATAGTTTGATAATCGCAATAAGTCGCTATCTATAACATTAAATATGAATTTTGAGAATTTCGAAAAATACGATATGTTCGTAGGATACATCGAGAGCGGAAAAACGCAAATGCTACGCCTGAATTGTATTTCCAGAGATACCCTGAACGACGACAGCCGGAAGTAAAAACTTTTAAAAAGCTTAATGACAATCTACGAGAACATGGATTTTCAAAAAACCTCGGAATAATTATAACAAAACAACGAAGAGAAAGAGATAAACGTTTTGAGGCACGTACACGCTAAACATAATACGTCTTTAAGGAAAATTGAATAGGAAATAGGTGTAGCAAGAACTTCTGCAGGAAGGATTTTAAAAAAGCATAAGTTTAAACCTTATCGGACTTCTTCTCGACAATTATTGCGTCCAACCAATAACCAACGAAGAATTCAGTTCCGTGAGTGGTATATTGGTAAATGCAACGTAAATCCCACTTTTGATTCCAACATAATATGAAGTGATGAAGCCCGAATTACTAGTGCGCGAATATTTAATAGACATAACGAATTATATTGGAACGATATAAATCCCCATTTAGTGCGGGGTATAAAGAGGCAAGGAAGATTTGGGTTTAACGTTAGTTGTTTTCTTAAACGCAACAAACTGGTATATTGTATGTTTGAAGACACACTTACGGCTGTTGAGTATGTGGATATTTTGGACACAAATTTAACTGAAATACTTGAGGTGTTAGCTGAGAGGGACACGTTCTGGTTTCAACAAGATGGAGCTCTAGCCACAATTCTTTAATTGTAAGAGATTATTTAAATAAGAAATTTTCTAATCAATGGATTGGAACCAATGGACCGGCAAAGTGGCCTCCACGTTCGCCAGAAGTTAACCCTCTTGATTTTTTCGTGATTTTAATAACAAAAAAGAGTTACTACATTGTGTTTAAGAGGCATTTAGAAAAATAAAACCTATTTAAATACTGAATAATGTAAGATCTGTACGTATAAGATGCCAACTGATCATCCGAGAAAATGGAAGACATTTTGAACATCTATTGTAGTTTTTATATTTGGGCAAGAAAATTTATTTTGCAATTGTTGTGTTATTTTTAATGTATTTGTCATTTTTGTTTAACCGAGATTATGTATTTCCTTATTTACTTAATAGTATATTAAAGAACTAGTTTCAGAAGGCGCATTTTATAAGACGAGTACAGTCGCTGAAATGCCTTCTGAAACGAATTCTTTATACTATTTTTTCTATTTTGGGCTTTTCAGATTGATTTTAAAATAAAATTTTGTGAGTTTTTAAATTTAGGGAATTTTGAAGTGTAATTGCTAAGGTGGCAATATTTTCATTAAACTTTGGTTTAAATGCTAGTTTAAGTTTAATTAGTGCATTTATCATATGTTTCATTAAAAAAAAATGGGTGGAAATAAAAACAAGTAGATAAATAAATCAACTGAACATTAATTACGATTTAAATTAATGCACACCGAAGGTAATGACATCTTGGACGTTATCAGTGTTACCACTGTTCGGAATAAAAATTGTTCTATTTCTATAAAAGAACTCATTTGGGTGCTTTTATACCTCTGTAAACGACCCAAAATAGAAAAAAATTGTTACTAACTTCCTTTATGTTTATTGTTATAACATCTACCTACCTATCTTTTGCGAGATAAAATCATACAGTTATTGATATTAAATTTATTTATTTATTAAATAATATAAATTAAAAGCAACATTATAGTAAAACTTACAGAGTGTTCAATTTCTAAACGACATTATTGATATAGGCGACACATAATTTACCCTGTAGCATAAACTATAAGAAATATACCCATCATATGTTATATTAGGTGAAAGAGGATTAAAAATGTAAACAAACTGGTCCAAAATATACAGGGTTAGTTTCATAAAAAAAAATAAGTCATGACATCTTAACTACTTTTTTCTAACTCTTTTAGTTTTAGAGATACCTTGCAAAATTCTCTAACTTGATCTACAGTCCACAACTACAATTACTACTAACTCATATTCCATGGTCCTTCGAGCCGGATATTTGCATTTCGAAATAAATTAGAACTAAATCTTTCCATTGAAGAACGTCGTTTTTTCTACGGATTGCTGAATTGATGCAGTACCTACGTTGGGTAAGCGATTATTCCATTTACCTTATCCTTTTTACGTTAAACATATGTATTAACGGCTTACAAATTTTAATTGCTAAATTTTATTTAAAACTGAAATTGTGTTTTAACCCGGCGTTGGTAAGGTGAAATATTTTGACGGCAGTGGTAAGGTGGGGTCTGACAAACCCCACCAAATTAATAAATAAAAAAATAGTTACAAATTATGTAGGTTATTTATATTTTGGCTAAGTCTTAACAAAGTAATATAGAAATGAATAAAACAAGAATTGTTAGGAACTTTTATTTTATTATTAAAATAACATAAAATAACTTGAACGTCGTATTTTACAAAACAAAAAAACACACATTCGAAAATTGGGAAAAATTGGGAAAATTTTCGGAAATTTTCAGATGTAATGATAATACTTTATAGCTAATACTCAAATAAACACTTGGAAACTAATTTTTATTTGGTATTGACGATAAAAATAAAAAAATCTATTCCGAAATACAACAATTTTGGCAGTACATATGAGCATGTTCTAGACATAGAAACGTATTGCAGGTACTGCAGGTGTATTTGGTTTTGCGGTCACGTGTTCTAGGACATGTTTGGCACCTTCCGATGAGAGTTGGTCGTTTGGATGGTGGTTCTTGGCTTTCCCACTTATTTCTATGATTTTTCTACGCAAGTTTCTTGGCAATCTTGAATTTTCTTTTCGTTTATCTATGTGTTCTTCAATTAGCGCCAGCCCTAATTTTTCAGGTATTCTCGTCTCTTCAGCTTGTAGTCGTTATTATTTGTTCTATATATTACCTGGGAATTGATTCCTACCGTGTTGAGGAGAGAGAAAAAAAGGGTGAGAGGCCATCTTCTTGAATTGCGAGAAACACTGTAGCTTCCAGACAATTCATCTACTACATCTACACCGCATTTTGTGAAGTTATAAAAACTAATTATTTCAGGAAGACGGCGATCTCCTGTACTGTCATCTATCTTATCGTCGTGATGTAGTGTTGAAAGCAGCAAAACATTTTTTGTTTCTTTGGCACGTAAGAAACTAAAGTTATATCTTCTTGGAAACCAAACAAGCTAGATTTATTTTCCCTCTTCTGAACATTCAAAAATCTGTGGGTATAATCCGTTTATTTTTCTCATAGTACCAACAGATGTCAGTTTATGATCTTTCAGTAGTTTTAACATTACATCGTGACTGGTGTACCAGTTATCAAACGTCACATTCCTTTTGGTACCAGATATAGGTTGTACCATACGCAGAACAATATCAGATGGACGATTACTCATATTGTAAGGTCCATCAGGTTGTAGGCCAGTGTAAACTTCCAGCTTCATAACATAAAAGGATTTGGCATCCACTAAAGCTTGTACCTTTATCCCATACTTCGCTGGCTTGTTTGGTATGTATTGGCGGAATGAGCATCGCCCTCTGAAAGATTCCAGCTTCTCGTCTAGCGTAAGATACTCACTTGGGGAATAAGCTTGGTCAAAGTAATATACAAATTTATCAAATATGGCTCTGATTGGAGCTAGCTTGTCACATTTGCGTCGTTCTTCCCTATTGTTCATATTATCAAAACGCATACAAGATAATAAAAAGTGAATCTTTTGAGGCACATAGTAGCACGAAATATATCAACGCCTGTACCATCAGCCATCCATAAGTCATTTAGATTCTGATGATTTGATCTGCATACACCTGCTAAATACAGCAATCCTAAAACTGCTTTATATTCAACGACTGTAGTTTTCCCTACAAAATACTGATCTTTATATTTTGTTGCTTTTTGACGAATTTTTTGATTGGTATACTTGACAATATCAGAGAGCATTTGATCGTCAAAAAACAAAGACCAACATTCAATTATACGCTTCGCATTTTTAGCATAAGTCTTTACGCAAGGCAAATGAGTAATTATATTTTCAGCTCTAGTTCGAACATTTCTATGTGGTACATTTCGTAGCCATTTTGTAATATTGTCTTTTCCAACGTAATATTTTTGTGACGATATATTATCAATAGTTTGAGAATTATTGATGTTTTCATTATCTAAGCCGATATCTCCAATATCTTCGTCGTCATTCTCATCTTGTCCAGTATTGAGTTCAGCATTGAGATCATTTACTTCATCTTCTTCTGGCTCACTTTCAGTTTCAGAAAGCTCGTAATTGTCTTGATCGTTTTCGACTTCTTGCCATAACGCTAGCAAGCGTTGCTGTTCTTTTCGTACGAACACATCTTGGAAAAAAAACAATAACAATAACTATTTTTACTTCAAAGGTACAAATAGTTACTTTTACTCCTAGGATGTAAAGTGGCACTTCTACGACACGTATAGAGTTAATAAAAGTGCCACTTTTAAGACTTTTGGAGAAAAACCATCACTGTTGTAATAACAATTTAATATTTCTGAATACTCACCGTTCGACCAAAATGTTACGGCAATGGTAAGGTGGGGTCTGAGAAACCCAAGTCACTTTGAGCAGCCACTACACGTCTGTTACAGGCGCTGCCAACAAACCAACTGAACCATAGGATAGGTGAAATTATTGTGGAAAGCTATTAAGAGACGCATGCGCACAGAGCAACTATTACAAAAATGGCTAACAGTTTTGTATGGCCTGGGGTTTGTCACACCCCACCTTACCAACGCCGGGTTAAATCGTACTGCACGGTACCGTCTCGAGTATCTTGCACTTGTAAGTTAGCATTTTCATTCATTACGTAATCTTATCGCTGCGAGAATACAACTCGCTTTGATAATCAGCGGTTCAAAGAACGTATTTTAACTCAAACAAACTTCTCATTTTCGCGTTATTTTAAATTTCTTCCATTATTAGGTAGTTGTTTTCGTTACCCATTATGACGCCGAAAAGCAAAAATCCATTAATACACTTTTAATAGAGAAAGGTAAAGGCCTCATTGAAGAATTCGAATATTTTCGAGACTCCATTGATTCATTAGTTGTCAGACAAAATTATAGATACGATTAGAAAGCGCATTCGCTGCAAACTTGATATTTTAATTCCTCTTGTTAAAAGGTACAGAAACTTTTTAGTTGCAGCAAATGCCGAAAATTTCGACATTAGCAAACTTGCTACGTTGACGTCATTTAGACGAAATCATACACAATTAAAAATGCAACTGTTATTAATGAACGTTTATTATTACCCATAAGAGTAATGTAAATCATAGTAAAAAATATTGTCAACAGATAGCACTAGTGCCTGTAATTTTTAAATGATTTTCTCTGAATATCAAACCTACTTTCCGTTTTACCACGTGAAATCATTTGTTGAAACCATAATATTTTCTTTAGATTAGCAATGCATGAATAGCACCTTTGTTTTCTAATTGATATACTTCAATTTAGGTACGTGTATTATCTTTATATTATTTTTTATTACCGGTTTTGTATTTGTTGAATTTAGTAGAAATGAAAAACTGTAATGAAACACTTGAGCAATCTTCACTAGAACCTGATGTAAATTTGTCTGAGTTATGTCGTAAAAGAGGCTTATCATTCTCGGACATTGTCATAGCCCCAAATCGCAAATTTTTTAGTCGAATTGCAATTTCTGGATGCGACGATATGGATATTCACTTCGCCAATGAACAATAAACTACACTTCGCTAGTTAAATCGCCACCTCAAATAACATAAATTTGTAGTAACCTGCTAGAACACAAACTTTAGTACTAGTCTTTCTGTGGTACTAGGTAATTTCGGGGACGTACGTTCACCTATACGGTGTCAGTATTAACAATAATAGTATTGTTCATGCTACTTCAGTTTCATGCAACTAAATAACTAATTTTAATTTATGTTTTTCTGATTAAGAATAATAACGCGTAATCGAGATTTATCTTGTTTCATATTTTTGTGATAATCCCGTGGTAATTTTTACTTTCAAACCGTATTTATTTCGACCTTCAACTATAATACAAACAAACCGTTGTATGTATTCTGGAACAAGTGGCTTCCTCTATTTGAATGAACGTTCATGTTACCAAAATTGGTTTCCACTAGTGCAGCACCTCATTTAAGCGGCATTTTTTGCATGCATGTGCCGCCTCTTTGCAATCAGGATCAATTGACGCAAGTGGCATCTGTTGATAGTGAATTAAAGTAAATTCAATCGCTTGTCCCTTAATGTTTCTCGATCGCGTAAGGAAGGTTTTCACCTCCCACAAATTAATCTGCCTTTGTTCTCGGGGAACCAACAAGACTTTCGTGAATTTTTTGGGGTATTTGAAGCATTAGTCGGCTCAAATCCAAACATCAATTCAATACAAACATTTTTATATTTGCGCAATGTCCTTCGTGGTCCTGCAAAACAAATTATAAATGAATTAAAATACCACCGAGGCAAATTACAATTTTCTATCAAACTGTTAAAAGAACGGTATGATAACCGTAAATATCTTATCTTTAGTCATCTTGATTGATTATTCGAATCACCTAAGCTGAATAAGGAATCCCAGTTAAGGTCATTTTGTGATAATTTCATTACCCACGTTCGAGCCTTAGATAACGAGATAGTAACATCAGCTGAGTACAAAGACTTCCAAATATTTAACGGAAAGATGTAACATCGTAGATGAGACAAATAATAATTCTTCCAAGACGTGCTCAACTAATCGATCTAAACCACACACGTTTAACAAAAAACTTAACTCGGAAAAGAAGAACATCTCATACGCTTTAACCAAAGCATTATCCTTCTGCATCCTATGCAAAGGTGATCACTTCTTGAACCATTGTTCAACATTTTTGCCTTGCCAGTTTGGGCTCGCTTTGAAAAGGTAAGAGCTCTTAAATTTTGTACTGTTTGTTTGCGACATAATAACCAATCCAAGTGTACCTCCACCTTGAATTGTAAATTCTGGAAACAAAAGCATAACCAGTTGTTGTGTTTTAAAAATGCTTTGAATATAAGCGATTACATCTCTGTTGATTCTTCGTCAGCAGTTACTAGTACTATTTCTCCTTCTGGTATCACGGAAGACGTTGTCTCTGACCTTGGAAACCCCGGCATTTCGGTTTGTGGTTTTCTAGATCATCTGAAGTTTTATTATCGACCGTTCAAATTAAGGTTCTTAGTGGTGACAACTACGTAACTGTCAGAGGTTTGCTCGACAGTGGATCCCAATTTTATTTTAGAACGTCTTCATGATAAATTATAATCTAAGTACAAGACGGTTAATCTCAATTTAAAGGGAGTTAATAGTGTCGTTTTGTCGTGCTCTAAATATACTTCAGTTGAGATTCAATCTACAACCGGACGATTTAATTCGAATTTGGATTGTTCAGTTGTTCCTGACAACTTGCCAAAATTTCATTTAGTCAAGGATTTATTAGACATACCACCTCATTTACGTTTCTTAGACAGCTCTTACAATGAGCCTGGAGACATAGACATACTTATGGGATTGTCGATGTTTTACCGATTGTTATTACCTCAGAAGGTTTCTTTAGGTAAATATTTTGCTTTCTCCGCACGAGCAATTCTGTGAAAGGCAATTCATGGATACCGTCCGCATCGACGACACCGGTCATTTTTCTGTACAGATACCCTTTAATTCCAAATTGGTTTTACTGGCAGACACCCGCGAGATGGCGGAGAGAAGATTTAAAGCCTTAGAAAAACGTTTACATAAAGACCCTCAAATTTTAAGGGAATATTCTGATTTCATGTCCGAGTACAAAAGTTTAAGACACATGACCAAGGTCTTCGAAGATAAAACCCCACCGCATTCTGGCGTTCGTCATGTCCAAACAGCGGATAGCCTTGTCAACATAGTAGACATACCCCACAATATTACCCGCATCACGCGGTGTTCAAACAGTCTTCGTTAACCATAAAATTACGAGTTGTCTTCGACGCAAGTGCAAAATCATCATCAGGGTTTTCGGTTAACGATGCGCAGCTGGTTGGACCCCAAGACAATTTAGTCAAAATTTTATTGCGTTTCGCGAACATGAAGTCGCCATTTGTGGAGACATTACTAAAATGTATAGGATGGTCAATATAGATCCGATCTATCGTAATTTTCAGTATATTCTTTGGCGGAAATCTCCTGACCAACCTCTGTCGACGTTTTGACTAAACACGGTCACTTACGGTACAGCAGCTACCAGTTTTTTGGCTCACGTTGCCTACTTTATCTCGTCGAAACAAACAAAAACTCTTTTCCGGAAGCCGCATATGTTATATCAAAAATTTTTATATGGACGATCTACTCCTTTCAGTAGATTCTGTAGAGAAGGCTATTCAGCTAAAAGAGCAAGTCACGTCCATTCTTGCTTCTGCAGGATTCCAAATAAGAAAATTTCTATCAAACAAAGCGGATCTCCTTGATAGTTCTATTACCAATAATATCAACTTTGATGTCATTCTGCTCGGAGAGGGTCAGATGCTAAAACCCTTGGTATCCATTGGAATTCTGAACGATATTATTTGTTCTGTAAAGTTGATGTACCTGATGATGACGGCACACCAACTAAAAGGAAACTTCTTTTCATTATAGCTAATGCTTTGATCCGTTAGGACTTACCGCTTACGGTGCAAGGGAAGCTTATCATGCAATCTCTGTGGCAAGCAGGTATATCCTGGGATGATCAAATTCCCACCCATCTTATATCCCCTTCTATTGCATCGAAGTACAATTACATGGGTTTGCTGACGTTAGCAGACTAGCATACGGTTGTTGTTTTTATTTACGTTGCAGTACCAGTTTCGGCAACATAGTTTCCAATCTCGTACTCTCAAAATCGAGGATAGCGCCTTTGCGCACTATAACAATTCTTAGGCTGGAGCTATGCGCTGCAGTTTTATTAGCAGAATGGTGTCCAAAATTGTTAGTATTTTCAATATTAATCTTGACCAGATCTTCCTTTGGACTGATTCCAATAAATATAAAACCGTTGTGGCTAATAAAATTGCCACTATTCACGAGAAAATCGTAAAGAAAATTGGCGTCATGTACCAACTTCGAACAATCCAGCTGACTTAGTTTCACGCGGGCTGAATGTCGCTAACTTGCGCAATAATAGTCTATGGTTCAAAACCCAGAATTTCTGCTAAATAACATACATTACAATACTAATTATCTTATCAATCAGGATGAAACTGAAAAACTTCAACGTTCAGTTACATTAGTAAACACAATGACAGCAGAAGTTCCCTTTATCGACTTTCTGTTTAATAAATATTCTTCGTTGAGAAAACTCCAAAGAGTGTTTGCTTACATTCTAAAATTTATTAAAAATTGTCGTGCCATTAACAAAATAAATAACCCTCTCAACATAAATGAACTCAATAATTCTCTAATCGTATTGACAAGGTTGTGTCAAAATTCTGCATTTGAAAGCGAAATTGAACTTTTAAAAAGAGATAAAAATACTAAAAATATAAAACTACAATCTTTGAACCTATTTTTGGATGACTTTGGGTGTCTCCGTGTTGGAAGTAGATTGTCACTTTCCTCTTTTGCTTTAGAAAAAAACATCCTTTGCTATTGCCGAAAGGTAATAAATTTACAGAGTGAATTGTTCAAGATTACCAAAAGCAAATGTTACATTGTGGAACGCAGTCTCTTCTTGCTGCAATCCGTAAAAGGTTTTGGCCCATAGGTGGTCTGAGTTATATTAAGGGAAATATTTGAAAATGCACTAATTGCTTCAGAGTCAAGCTAGTGGCAAGCCATCTTCTCATGAGCAATCTGCCAAAGGATCATCTAGAGCCAGTTTTCCCCTTTTTTACCGTCGGTCTCGATTACGCAGGTCCTGTCTTTATAAAGGATAAATGCACCAGAGGCGCACGTCTATGTAAGGCGTACATATGTATATTTGTATGTATGGTCACCAGGGCTATACACTTGAAACTAGTGTGTTCATTATCTACTGACGCGTTTCTAAATACCTTAAAGCGTTTCATCTCGCGCAGAGGATTACCAAGGCACATTTCTAGTGACAATGCGACCAATTTCCGCGGCGCTCAGAAAAAATTAGATTTTTTATACAGTCTTTTACATATTCAGGATTTTCAGCAACATATTTTTAATTATTTACTTTCTAAGTCAATCGAATGGAAATCCATTAACCCCAGGGCCCCTCACAAAAGCGGTTTATGGGAGAACTCAGTTAAATGCGTTAAAATCCACTTGAAACGAGTACTTGGCAGTGCTAACTTAACATTTAAAGACATGTATACCACTTTAGTAATGGTGGAAGCGGTACTAAATTCTAAGCCTTTATTCATATATATCATCAGACACTAATGACTTGATTCCTTTAACACCTGGCCATTTTTTGATTGGCCGTCCTTTGGTTTCCATTCCCGAACTAGACTAGACCCATACCTTGCAGAATCGTTTGACAACCTTCACAAATAGTCAGCAAATGGTTCAGCAATTCTGGCGTAGATGAAGCCGCGAAGTAGTACCCAAATATCAAAAACGACAAAAATGGTTTCCCCATTTGCCCGACCTTTTACAAACTGATTCCGTAGTGATAGTCCAAGAAGAATGCATTATACCGTTAGAATGGCGTCGGCCGCGTCCAAGAACTACACCGTAGTGTTGATGGCGTTATCCGAGCTGCTTCTATCAGACTGGGTAATGGGAATGTAGTTCGGCGTTCAGTGCATCGATTGTGCGCATTACCTAGCGCATAAAACCAGTATTGCGATTAGTTTATTAGCCTTAGTTTTAATATTGTTTACAAATGTATTCCATTATTTTTAATATTTCCATTTATGTTTATGCAAAAATTGTCGCTTTGTTTTGAGTATAATCTTGAAATCCTGGATGATTTCAAGGGGGGAAGTGTTTTGACTCACTTGTAATTTTATTTATATTAGAGTGTCCGCACCTTTGTGGTGGTAAGAGGCGCAAAGGATTTCTCGAACTGTCGCCGACCATCATTATTATTGTTGCAAGAGACTGATACAGAGTCGCTTTAGAAGCACATGCTTCTAGTATTCAACACAAATGTATTATAAGTTTGTTTGTAAATTACTTAGCAAATAAATGTGTGACGGAAAAGTACAGCCCTATTTAATTTGATTTACAGGCCACAACTACAATTACTACTAACTTATATTCCAACATGAGTATATTAAGTTTCAGGCATTCCAACTCTTAGAAATGTAGTATTTGAGACAGTTTTTATGCCCATCTTTTTTATTTCTTCATCAATTACCTTATTCGGAATGGTAGGACATAGATTTGATATCAGCAAACGTTGGGCGGGAGTTACGAGTCTTCTGAGTTCAACATCAATGCCATTAATTTTAATAAACTTGTAGTTATTAAATTATCCACAAGAGTCTTGGAATATAGGTAGATGCATACTCGATTATTTGAAATTTTGGAGGCATAAAGAACGTTCTTTGGTTGTACAATTGATCCAACTCCAACAACATAATCATGTATTTTAGCTACGTCGATTGCAGGGATGACGATTGCTTGTTCTTTGGATGGGAATTTATGAGTACTTAAAATATTCGAGTATAATTGTTGTGTCGGTTTGTTTTTGTTATTCTGGATTAATTCGTCCATGTTAACGTTTCTAAGCCAGCTGAAAGCCGACCCTGTTGTCGATAGTGATATAGTGACAAGGTAGCTTAGAAAACGCACTATTTTAAAAACTATGAAATGGGTTACTTACAGTTTAACCCTTATCCGGGCAAGGGGGCCTAGTAGGCCCGACGACGGAATCAAACTTCAATATTTATATTAATAAATATAATTTGACTTAATGCATTCCAGAATTCTTTCAAAACAGTATTTGCTTTTTACTTATGAAAACATTTTGGATTATATTTTGTGTATATTAATCTTATCAGGCAAATCCTTCTAAATACTCATTACCGGGTAAGCGGGCTTAGTAAGCCCTAAATTGTTTATCGAAAAATAATTGCTTTTGAGGATTATCTAATGAGCATCTACATAATTACAGTGTCTTTATATATAGCTAATTAGTGAAAAATTTTGGTTTTTACAATAAAAGAAAACTTTCCCTGTATTTATGAAAAGATAATAGTACAAGTATAAATATTCATGCCAATACTTCTTTGAAGTTTAGTTCGTATGCAATTGTGAATGTGATTGTGCCGCATAAGAATGAATCGAAAGTTAACTCACGCAGAACTGGAAAAAATAGCCCAAAATCCATGGAAGGAAGATGACGACGACATAGAATATGTAATTGATTCATCAAGTGACGAGGAAGAAGAAGATCATGTTTCATCTGCTAGTGAAGCTGAAGACATTCAAGAACTGGATGAAGGCGAAGAGATGCATAATTTACATGTTGTTACTACATCGAAATACAGTTCTAAAGATGGCACAGAATGGAGCAGCCAACCTGCTCCTACAGGTCGATCTCGTTCGTGTAACATAATCAAATCAAAGTTGCATAAAGCGATAATACCGCAGGGAAAAATTATTGACGAACCAATTGACGCTTTTGTTTATTTTTAGACGACGATATAGTCTCTGAAATTGTTTACGTACAAACAATGAAGCCAAATCGATGTTGAAAGATATTATTTGGAAGCCATGTGACAACATCGAAATTCGCGCTTTTTCGGTTTGTTACTGAGCGCTGGCCATCTGAGCGCAAATGAAACCAGCTATGATGTGCTGTGGAGTGCTTTATACGGGCCACCAATTTTTCGAGGGACTATGGGATTGAAAAGATTTAAAAATTTATTACGATTTATACGTTTTGATAACAAAGAAACCCGTAATCCACGGAGAAAAAAAGATAAACTTGCACCTATAAGGAAATTTGGGAAATGGTCAATAACAATTTCAAAAGCATTACTTACCAGGAGATAATATAACAGTGGATGAACAGCTTGTACCTTTTCGAGGAAGATGTCCATTCCGTCAATATATACCATCAAAACCTGATAAATATGGTTTGAAGATCTGGTGGGCATGCGATTCCCAAACGTACTATCCTCTAAATGGGATTCCCTACATCGGAAAAGAAGGCAATCAAGTTGCGAAAGGCCTCGCAAGTAGTGTAGTTGAACAACTAGTAGAACCGTTTTATAATTCAAACAGAAACGTGACATTTGACAATTATTTCACAGATTATATGTTAGCAAAACGCTTATTGAAAAATGGACTAACATGCGTAGGAACTGTGAAAAAAAACAAACGCTTTATACCGCAAGAATTTTGCCTAGCAAGAAACGGAATGAAGAAAGTTCAATTTTTGGGTTCACATCACATGCATCTTTGGTATCGTATGTACCCAAAAGAACAAAAGTGTGATAATCTTGTCAACTATGCATCACAATCAAGGAGACAATAGCGACTGTAAGAACAAACCAGAAATGGTGTGAATACATTAGACCAAATGGTTCATAAATACATGAGTAAACGTAAAACAAATCGTTGGCCATTTACATTTTTTATGAATCTTTTAGACGTAAGTGGTGTCGCAGCTTATGTTATCTGGACCAATCTAAAACCAGATTGGAACAAAAATAAACACGAAAAGAGGCGTTTATTTTTGTTGTCTTTATCTGAGAGTTTAGTAGTTCCTCATATTAGAAGAAGACAATCTAGAGGGTTGCAGCTAAGTATCCAGCACTGTATGAATCAGTTTGTAGATGAACCAATTTCTACAAAAAATTAAAATTAGAAAATAAAGAAAATATTAGAAGAAGATGCTATTTGTGTCCTAAAGTTAGGAATCGTAAACAAAAACAATCGTGTAGCGAATGTAAACAAAATATTTGTAACGAACATTCAAAATTATTGTGTAATAATTGTTGTAAATAATTCTTAATTTAATTGTTGTAATGTCTGTTTGTATTAAATAATTTAAAAACATTTGATTATATATACATATATACATAAACCTCACCTCCCAAGCATACAAATAGAACGGGCCTAGCAGGCCCGTGCTGCCCGGTAACGTCAGGATATTACGTTGCCCGGATAAGGGTTAATTTATATGTTATAATGTTATAATGATAACGTACACTGCTTAGATTAATTGTTATTATTTTGTTATTGTTCAATTTGTAATTAAACGCAACCCGGAAAAGCTTTGGTTAGATTCAACCATAGTCAGAACCGGTCTCCCTATACTATTTTTATACACGCCAAATTCAAGTAAGTAGTAGTTTTGCAAAACGTAGTTATATATGATTTAACAAATATATATACTGTATTCAGAACTAATTCTGTATAGTCCAGTCAAAAGAAAAAGTGGGTGGAACTCGTGTATACTGGCGATTTTTGTTACTTAAATTAAGTTTAGGCCGTCAGGAATAACATATCAAAAAGTTGACATCGCACTTGGTGCGCTCGGGTTTTGTACACTTATTGTACCCACGAGAACTATACTTTCACCCAATATCGTCGCTCTACGACTTTTCATTATTCAATTATACGCATATTAATATACACGAGTTCCACTTTTCGTTCCTTTCCGATCTCTTTTGACTGGAGTAGTTATTAGAAGACTAAAACAATAAAAATATTAGAGTTTGACAATTCACCCCGCCTGGCATTAAGTGTTTTAAAGTTACCCGCAGTTTAAAACGTTAACGAGTCGTTTTTTAACATTTATGTACTGTAGAAATTCATGATTACATTTTTTGTTTCGAAGTTTTTACAGCCACATTTTGCCAGAACAATAGTATTAACCCAATTTTTAAATTTGTAAATTCTAAACTTAATTGAATATAGGTTAATTGTCACTTACCTTTGTGAAGTGGTGACGACAGCAAACAAAGAAGTGCTTACAAATACCAAAATTGTCAAACTAATATTTTATAACGTAATCTTTTACAAACTCACACAATTATAATTCATTTTAGTTTAAAATGAAAACTGACTTTATTTTGTATGAATAAAAGCTATATATCTATGTAACTTTATTATTTACAATACACTGTTTACATATGCAAATAGAGCTTACATGAATATAAATTTAACTATTTCTTATATCAAATTTGATTAAAATATTTTTGTAATAACTAATGTTCATAAAATAATTATTCTTTTGCTTATAATTCTAATTGTACTAAACATTAAACATTTGGCGATAGTTTCTTTGTTTATCGTATAACTTATTACATAAAAGTCATTACACAAAGGCGTTAATTGCTTCGCCGAACTTTTCGACAGATAACAAATACGCATAATTACTTTGATAGAAAAGCACATACATATTTTCTATACATATAAGTACATTATACACAACAAGAGGAAATAAATTACGTTTCTATGTTAATTTTTCAAAAAATTAAACTACGTCATTTCTAATACCCTGTTAGTTTTAGGAGTTCAAGACTCTTCTAAAATCAAAGTTAGTTAAGATGGAAAATTCGATTACCAAGTATTGAGTATGCGCTAAACACAAGAACCTAATTTATTTATTTAGAGCTTCGGAACGCCAAAAGTTTAGGAATTGAAAAAAAACTACTTTTTTCGGTATATATTGGGTGAAGTTCTCCGTACTGAATGGTTTAATGTTTCGTTGTTTATCTCGAAAACCGCATTGCAAAGCTTTCACGCTCATTTCAGTAAACCAGTGAAATAAACACGAAAAGCACCCGTGGGTGTACCTATAGCTGTTTGTTTATTTTGCGTTTAAATGTTGGCGCAACTTTGATAGATATGATAACCGTTTATAATTACAAATGTCAAAACACAGGAACTATATGGAGCTTTCAATTTTAAACTTTTGTTTGCTAGGTATTCGTAAGTGTCAATAGTATATTAATACATTTTGCAAAATTAAATTTAAATACTGGAAAAATATGCATATATCATAAACACCATAAAAAAACTTCACACAAAAATTCCAATTTTAAAGATTACATAGTATATTATATTGGCAATAATACGAAAAATTGAGTTAAAGAAAATAAAGTGAAGAATAAAATGCTTAAGAACAAAACAAAATTGAAACATTTTGAGATTTTATTCAATAAAACGTCATTTTTAATTTGTTTAAATTCTATCATAATAGAAATTTCCTATTGATACTTTGAACGAATGAATGAATGAATTTTACATTTCAATCAATGTATTTTCTTTATTAGTGCAATGTTTCTTTATTCATATTTGTGTTTTGCACATACAAATGCTTCAGTAGTCATTACGTTGACAGTTGAAAATTATAAATAATTGATTTGAAAAGGCTCATGCTAGATTTTCCTTTTGCTGTGTAGTTATTGGGGATGCTAGTTTTGACTGCGCGTTAATAATTAATAAATTCCATTGTTATCAATATCTAATATTTACAACGCTCATTTGTGTACGTAGATTTCAATTCATAACATCTTTATAATTGGACGCTACAAAAGCTACATTCATCATATTACATTTGATATTGTATTCGATTTTTATAATAAGAATTATGGTGTCATGCATTGTTATTTCATAAATTTTAAACAATTTTCTATTATTTCGAATATGTTTTCTCGGTTATTAATAAGCGTAAACTACTAATTATCCAATTGTTAACCAAGTCTAGTATAAGAATATATTAAATTAATGTAAGACTAGAGCGATTCAATTTTACAAAACTATATCAATTTGTTTAATCTTACAGAACATGACTATAATTCAAACAAATCATAAATAGTCAGATTGTTAAACACAACATCGGCAGAATATGCATAAATGGTTAAAATCTTACAATTTATAAATTAAAATAAATAATAATGGATTGTTTTACATGTTTATTTTATTAATTATCAATTAATTAATATTGAATTAGAAAAAAGTGATTCTCTACTTGGCATTTAAAAACTTATCAAGTAAACAACGGACAGCAGGTCAATGTAAAACTATTGCCTTTCTTACCGATTTCGCAACAGAATAGAAGAAAATCCCAGCATTAACGTGATAATTGACAAATAATAATTAAAATGACAAAGCAGGAAGCATAGAGTCTCCTCACAGAACTTCATAAATCACTTTTTGAATTATCTGGAACTAACCTAATTAACAGATTTAGCTTAACAATAAATATAAGTACAAGACAGATAGTCAATGTAATTACTTACTATTGGCAGATCTCGCATAAAAATATTCTACATTTAAAGAATATGCTGTTGCCTGAAGTAACAAGTGCAGCTGTCCGAAAGGAACATCGGTAAACGCATTGACAAGAAAACTTAAGAAAAAATTTCATCGCTGACTGAAAACATAAATAACTGGAAAGCTGCAAGAGTTTACAGCACTGTGGTATTAGAAATTAAGCTCACTGCATGAACCTCTAACTGTTCAGTTAGTTCAGTTTCAAAGAACAAGTTTACTTGTTTTGCGCCGCAAAAAACGCACAAACACATATTCGTCTCAGTTTAAATCAATAACTATAAAATCAACCCTACAGTAATTTGGTTCCTGGACAATATGTTTGATTAGGAGAATAAATTAATTCTAATTGATCGATGACTGCTCGAGATCTGTCAACTGTCATCCTGATACCATTAGAACTATACTATTACTATACAAAATGCTTCAAAACAAAAACCAATACAAACCTTACTGTAATGGATTATTATAAAACTCATGTGCAACATCTGTTGAATTTGACTTTTCAGGAAACACCTGCATAACTACCAAATAGTGAAATGGTAGACGCTATTAAGAACGGTGAGCGAAATGGAAGATCAAAGACCAAATTAGGTGCAGGCGTGAAACACTCAGTCAAATCTGAATTGTATGTTGAAACCTAATTCAATCGAAGAACAATTATGTTATAACTTTGGAGTGCTAAAGAGGACCAACACTAATTTAGAAGACATAATAAGGATTATTAATTCAATGTCATTACAGTGTTACAGAAGGTTTCATAGAAAGCAAAAAAACTACTGAGCAAAAGTAAGGCTACCATGGAAGCTCAATCATTTGACATAACCGTGACTGCGTCAAAGAAACTTTGAATTTGACTGAGGAATAATGACTGCTTAGGGATAGAAAAACAGGATTACTCTGCGTAAGCATCCTGATCTGAACTTATGAAAGCGAGAAGCAATCTCAGTAACTCATAGTTTAACGAGAATACATAACTGAAATGAAACAAACCTAAGACTCTAAAGTGATTTCCACTTTACTGTTTTCAACACATATAGTGACATTAATGAAACCGTTAAATAAATACTGCAAGGACAAACTACGTTATTACGTGTAAGAGTATAGCTTTATACAGTTTGTGACTAGGTACAACTGTGAATAGAAGTCGAAAACTGGAATCTGGGTATGTGATATGTACGCCTTTAAAAATGTAGACTTCTTACCCTTTTTACCACCGACTAACATTGATATGCCTCTTGGTAATACAAGCGAGAAACAAGAGTACTTTAACTTTTAAAGATTCTAATCCTTTCGTATTTTCAGTATATAATTTCCAGTATATTGACTTCGAAACAATTTTCCATACAATAAGAACAAAATGCTAGTAGTTCAAAAAATTGTAATCCAAGATCATTTTGGTAATCACAAAAATTGTCACAAACAAATTTTTTATTATCATAAGTGCCACGATTTCTTTGAGAAAGTGGTGGATTAGATGCCATTATACTACAACAAATTGTTGTGCAGATATTGACGTGTCTGAAATAAACAGAAAACAAAAATATCGTGTTCGATGGGGCTAATTCACATATCAAAGATTAAATAAAAAAATATAAGAAGAGTAGGGCGCACGAGATAATTTATTTAATGTAACAAATAAGGATGGTGGCATTCTTCAAGTGGACAGAACAAGTTTTTAGCGTAATTAATATATAAAGACAAATTTCTGTACAAACAATCAAGGAAACTAAAAATAGTGTACGAAAGATTCAAAGAAAACAAAATGTCAAGCACAAAAAAAAATAAACCATTTTCGATCTGAATTCTAAGCTGTGGTACGTAATACGGCAGTGACAACAGATCAGATAACGTTTCAGTTTTGTGTGAATTTGAAAATGTATTTTCTTTGACAATTCTAACCGAAATGATTACCCCAGTTATGCAATCACAACTCTCTTTGTCTTGTGGAGACATCACTAAGAAAAATTGTGGAGTAATAACTGAAAACTGCTGGGTACAAATAAAAACAAAATAATATTGAGGAGTTCATCTTGTATCAATGTGATTTTTTGAACAAGTAGTCGACTATGATACCAAACTTCATATTAATAGAACTTTGGGTTTGTTGCAAGTCTAAGCTTCTTTCCGTAGGTTAATTGCTGTTGATCTAACAACGTTGTTCGTATGTATTCTAGATCCATTCACACCCCCTTCCCAAGTGTCATCGTTCCGTTTAATGGGATAAGAGCCAACTTTACAACACTACGACTACGAAAGAATTTTATAAAGGCGGCTTGAGCTTTACATTGAAGTCAAAGGTTGTCATTTTCAAAATCGTTTAGATTAACACTGTTATGTCTTATAATATTTTTTTCATTAAATCAGCTAAATAGAAGTCATATTTTTAAAACGAGGAGTTCCAAGAAAATAAGTTTTCAGGATAGGATGGTGTTCATCTCAAGTGATTTAAATATTACAAGCATGTCAATTAAAAAATAATACCAAAATCTAATTGATATTACGCAATCAGTGAGGAAATACTAAACTATTATTTCGCCATTGATTAAGATCGTTTTATAAAAATTGAACGTTTGATGTTTGACAAAATCTGTTTGGTATACCATGTAAACAAATAAACAATTTCAATTTTGCCTTACTTCGTCGCAATAAGGCAGATTTTGATACAAATTTTAATGTACTTAATTATTGACAAGAACCAAGCACCAATTGTCCATGAAAATCCATGATATTATCCTTATATTTGTAAAGTATCTCAAAGATTCGTTCTCGGAAATGAAGTTTAGATCTATCTGACTTAGATGACAGTTGTTAAGTAGTGAGTTTAATTTTACACAATTCTCTAAAATGGTCTCTTTGCATTAATTCATCAGCAAATATTTATGCAGTAAGTCTTTTAATCAATTTCAAAGATTTTTGGCCGAGTGGGTAAACTAGATGTTTTCTATCCTCAAACGTTGTCTAAATTTTGCCAATTTGCTTTATTTAGGTTGGTATGGAATTGCTTGGTTGATTGAAATTAATTTCAATTTGGTGCCACCGATCACTGTCAAAATTTTTCTTCTGGTTTTCTGCTTCTCTAAACGGAAACCATAAAGACCAAAAATAGTTTGGATTTGGTTATTATACTTTTAAAAGGATACAAAGGAATTATTGTTGAAGTATAAAATAATGTTAGTGAATAGTTAATTAAAATAACACTAGTGTTACTACAGAACTTTATACACACAAAGTAACACTTGCAAAACGAATTGTCGAGTGTCAAGTGTGTACGCACGGTTGTAGAAAACAGTGTTTTCTATACGAATTGCATTTACAATATGTTTTGTTTCTCTTTGAATCTATTTTGAGATATGTATTGCCATTTTGGTGTACATGCAGCAAAAAGAGGTTTGGTATAATATTATAATTACAAACACTTTTTATTTTAGTTATCCGATTTACAGTGATTTTGCAGATTTTACTACAAACTTAGGATTTTTACTTCCAATATAACAAATTTTGCAGTTTTAAAATGTCAAAAAATGTGAATTATTTTTTATACAGGGTGTATCTAAATAACACCGAAAAATTTTGAGCGGTGATTCTGTGATGAAAATTATTTGATATAAAATTTTTTTTAAATCTCTACCGTAAAAGTTACACCTCCGAAGATTAAAAAGTTTTTATTAAGCTAAGAACCCGAAACTTAGTAAATATTGTTTGTCAATAAAACAACATATTTTGATTTTTTCATCCTGAAGTATGGTTAGAAAGAGTTGAAATAGTCAACCCCTAAGATATTTTTCTTACAACCTTTTTTTGGATAAAATTTTTCTTTATAAAAATCATGTCCAAAAAGCCCATGTTTATCTAAATCTTATCTAAATTTGAATACGCATTCATATTTTCAATCAAAACAAAGTTTTCTACAATATACAGTCATAAACCTTGTGAAACTATAAGAAAAGTAACAGAATATGACACTGCACAATCCTGACATTTTTTGCAAATGCAATGCATTTATTTTTCTTTTCTCATAAATTCTTCAGTTTTTAAAAAACCTTGTTTGGATAAAAAAAGTAAGTAAATAAATTGGGCCTATTGGCCAAGTTTTTTTAAAAGAAAAATTTTTATCCAAAAAAAATATCTTAGAGATGGGTTCTTTCTAACTATACTTCAAGGTTAAAAAATTTCAAATATAAGTTATTTTATTGACAAATAACATTTACCAAGTTTCGTGTCTTTAGTTTAATATACAGGAAAAATAAAAAAGAAAAACCTTATTTCTTTTAAATCTGTGTAACTTGCTCCGGGAAAAGTTTTTCAAAAAATTTGATACCAATTACCCTACTTAATTTTTCTTCACAAAATCACCCTTTATTGTTATTTAGATACATTCCGTATATAGCCAAATCGGCAAATAAAGTCAGAATAGCAAGTTACTCAAAAAACTGTTGGTTTAATTTTTAAAGTCAGGGCACATGCGAACATAACAATACCAAAATCATGTATGGTAAAAATAGTTTTTCATGTGAGTTTAATAAAACTAAAAAGACAAAGTAGCTGTGTAGATTTTCATTAATTAATTAAAGAGAACATGTAAAACTTTCTAGGAATGTAATAAAAATGTAATTACTGTTCTAAACATCAACAAAATCAATAAAAAAAAACAATGTAAAAAAGTTTCATAAGATGAGTAATGATGATGAGTTAAAATAAAGGAAATAGTTGTGCCTTTCTACATAAAGTGATGAAAATTGATGCCTAAATTGAAAGTAAAATTTTTGCACTCCCAAATTAGATTAAACTTAAATTGATATAATTGCGTAAATTTTCGTTCTAAAAAATTTGATAAAACCTTTGTGACTGAGCAGTTGTAAAATTTGCTTGATAGATAAATCTCTTCTTTCATAATAATATTTACGCTATAAAAGAATGTATAGATTTTTGTATTTAACTAAACTGTTCAAAGCTTTAAAAAATGGTTTTGGTCAAATGACACCATTTTTTATGTGTCAAGCAGTTTAATACAATACAAAGCGATGGAACGCATTAACAAAAAGCTACACTTTCTAAATGACGTCAGTCTTCATTTAAAACAGATTTAACATATACAATTGTACCATATACATCCATGCTTTTAATTTTTTTGCAAGCGTCGTTTGCTCTTTTGAGGTCGGAACTTGCATTTTCTACTTCTACTGATGATTGAACGTAATGGATACGGTTATTAATTACGTCGGTCTATTCACCGCAACAAAAGGTAGAGCAGTATAACAAACGTCGACGTTGACGATATCTTGTGGCAATTTCCTGCAATTGAAAATAACTCTATAGTTTCAATCTAAAACGAAAACGTATTCACTAAACGTATTTTCGGAAGTATCTTTAAATATTCATTGCAAGGCACTTGTGGGTACTGTGCCATCGCTGGGATCGTCTTAGATTTGGTTTAAACACAACACATATTGTCTTTGATGTGCTCTCCTCAACGAATATAATATTCCCTTTAGAGTCCATCTTGCATTTAGATAAGTGTTGAGAACTTTCAGGTTATACATAAAGTAGAACGTTTGAGAGATTTTCCTACGTTTCAAACCGATTCTAATTTACACATTTTGTTATACCGACCATCGCCATAATATATAAAAGCGTAAGCACGTATTTCTTGTCATACGTTTCGTACGACATAATTCACGAACTAAAAGTTGTCGGAAATGGAATTTTCTCAATTTCCTATGGTTCGCATTGACCTCCTCAGCTAATGTCCGGTATATTTTTGATGCGCATTTACGTCAAAACTTTTAATATTGCGCGCTATTTTTATTTAAAAAAGAAATCAACGAAGTTTGTTGAAATACGTTTAAAGAGCAACTGGTTGCTTTCTAACAACTCACAAAATATAATTGGTTACTTTTAAGTTATTTTTTATAATTTCGCTAATTGGAGTTTATGCATACAAATCTGAATAGAAAAACATCAAGGCATACTCACGAACTTTCAATTAAAAAAAATGTACACCCACTATATTCTTTTAAAGTACTTGCTCACTCTGTAGACATAATCCAGTTTCGACACAAAGAACTAAAAAGATAATTGAAAAGTATATTTGCCCGAAGATATAATTTTACGAATTGTTTACAACATCTAAGCATTTAAATGTTAAAAATAAAATTTTTGTTGAAATATGCGATTTGTTGAAGAGTTGTTCTGTTAATGAGCACCTTGGAAACTTTATCAAAATTGCTTCTGTAATGTAGTTTAAGAAATTTTCAATTTCAAATTTTTCAGTATTTTTCGTGTTTGTTTTTATGAAAAATGTCAATAGTTGACATTTTGATGAAAATGAAAACATAAATTGGCGTTGTTGATTTATATGTATATCTTTTGTTGACAATTCTGCAATTGACCATTACCATGCAAAAATAAAGTATACTTCAGACACAAGAAAAGTCTTTACAAAGAAGTGAGTTTATTGATTACTATTGTTTTCTGTAAATATAAATAGATATTATATATCATAAACGTAACAGATGAAGCATCACAAAACTGAACTTGCAAACAAATAAGTATTGGAAATAAAAAGTTTAGAAAATGTAATTTTTGTACAATTGGTACAGGGTGAGTCGAATCTCAAAATCTCAGTTGTATTAACAAAAGTAAAAACATTTAAAGACATTTAAAAAAAGATTCTTAAATAGGGGTGGGAAAAATGTCCGATTTTAACCAAATTTGCATATTTTTCAAAATATGGGAACATTTTTTTCCTAGAAACATATCTTTTGCATATATAAGAAGAACTAATTTTTCTGAAAAAAATTTGATAATACCTTTCCATAAAAGTTATTAACAATGTTGTTAAAAGTCTTGTGTGAAATTGGTAAGCGTACGCGTTTAAAACAGAGTCATCTGTCAATAATTGAATGTAATGGTTGAAGGTTGACAGATATTGTTTGTTGTTATTTGACTACGGAAAATGTTCACGCACAACGACAAAGTCGACATGTTTTTAATCTATGCGGAATCTTAAAAAGAACCCTAGAATAGCACTTCAGTTATATGCTCAGGGGTATTCAGAACGTGTTATTCCAGGCTTAAAAAATATATGCCTTATTAGAATGGAATTTACGAGCAAATAACCAAGGCATTTCTTCTCCAGAAAGGGAGAGACAAACTGCTAAAAGAATCAATTCTGACAATACTGTACCCATGGTTTTTCAGTACTTTGAAAGGAATCCAAGGAACTCGATTCGTCAAGCTTGTCGTGAGTTAAACTTAAAATGTATATAGTTCCGTTCGTCGAATTTTGAAAAAAAATTTTAAAGTTTAATAATCGTTTTTTCATCATATATAGTATGGACGGACAGAAAGTCGGTTTTGTTAATAACGGTAAACCCAACAAAAAATAATGGACATTATTGGGCTACAAAAAATTCACATTATGTCAATCCTATTGAAAATCAAGGACACTTAGGACGTTATGTTTGGTGTGTGGTATTATTAATGGGCACTTAATTGGTCCATATTTTGTGAATTTTTATATAGTGAACGTTATTTGCTATTTCTTCAAGAACAACTTCCTGAGTTTTCGAAAATGTCCTACTACAGCTGAGCAAATATGTGTTTCCAGAATGACGGAGCTCCACCGCATAAAGCAAGAATTGTGCACCAATATTTAAACGAAGTTTATGGACAAAATTGATAGGTATAAATGGACCGATAATGTGGGCACCTAAATCACCCGACTTGACTCACTTGACTTCTTGTGGGAAACTTAAAAATAAAGTTTACAAAACACCATCTATCAACTTGGAACATTTAAAGGAAAAAAATTAGAAGTGCTTGTGATGAACTATCAAGAGAAATGTTATGTAAGGGTTCATAAGGGAAGTAAGGAAAAGATTGAATAAGTGTTGTTATAATTTATATTATTATATTATATGATTATGTTATTTCATTTCGTTCGGTGTTAATAATATTTTATGTTTTTTAGTTTAATTATAATTAGTAGTTATAATTAATAACGCCTAATTATTTTCAAGGACTACTGTTTTAAAACGTAACCTTTAGCAAATTCATATTACACTTTTACAAAATTGCGTATAACTTTTTAAAGAAAGATTGTAGCAATCTTTTTCTGTTTAAAATAATTAGCTTTTTTTTAAATATGCAAAAATATGGTATACTTCTGGGATAAAATATAGTGACGTCATTCTGTCAGTTTCCAAATTTATCTTTCGGATTTCTTTAAATGATGTCACATTCCTTTTAGTACAGCTGAGACATCGAGTTTCGCTCACCCTGTACATATCGGGTAACTAACTTTTGTGTTCGCAGTCTCTTATTTTCATTTATTTAAAGAAAAAGTACTACAAACCAGATATGTTTGCAAATTGCATGTTAAACCACATTTGATGAGCTACATAAGTCAAATTATATTGACGTATGCCAGAATTTACGATATTCAACTTGTTACGGTTTTATTTCTCGTGTTTAGGACGTAGGTCGTAAGCCGCTGTAGAACGTGTGTCGCAAGTAGTACGGTGCGACGAAAAGTCGTATTTAGCGCGCACGCTGCTAATTTGCCGTTGGTGGATATTTAATTCGGTTAAATTTTCGAGACGGACAGTGGACAATTTTCCTTTCTCGTTTGATACACGTGGGTGTTTTAGCATCTTCTCTGAAGTGAAATTCTCACCAAAAACTATTTAATGTGAGTTTCACAATTTTCAATATAAATTGGCGTTTATTGGCTTAATCTGGCTACATTCACCCACGTCGTTCGGCATCTTATACTTGTTGTGTAAGATACTGGGATAACTCTCGAGGGTGCTGGAGTAGCTAACTAAGAACTTCCTATTAATAAACGACAACACCACGGCTCCGCAGTAATTAAGCCGCAGACCAACGGTGAATACCACGTCGACAGAGGTTGGATATGTTGCATACTTCCAGCGAGGGAGTCACTTGTGTGCTGTTCTTTCTGCACGCCACCCTTATAAGGAATCCTTGGGTCTATTTACTTTCCCTCGAATTGTCGATACCGTCGCTAGCAGAATACTTTCATTACCAGAACTACACTCGACGTATTACAGCTAAGTTTTAGTATTTAAATCACTTATTCATAAATAATAAGGCGTATGAAGCTCGAGTACAGATGACATAAACGGCTCGATAGTTAATATTTAAGTAACTTTTATTCGGCATATTCTCGTCAACCGGAAGTTTGTTTAAATCAGCTCAATAAGGGCTGGTATGGCTTAATTTATAGCGGTTGTCGTGGACACAAAAGGCCTTTTGGGTTTGCGGGAGGTACCTTTACAATTTTGTTGTTGTTTAGAGTTAGTGTAACTCGCCGTGTGTAAATGATATGTGTACGCAGAGCCTTAATAGCAGCTACTAATTTTTTTTTTTTATTTGAATGAGAACTCTTAACTCAAGCGTTGAACTAAAGCTACCTGAAATTCGACATCTCAACTAAAATCCTGATTTATTGCAAGCGAGGCTGCTGCTAATGTGCGCGTAACTATATGCGACAGTCTCTCTATTTCTGTCACATCATCCTACTATTTTTCTATTAAGATTTGTTTGTTATACTGTATTGTTTGTCTCTCTATTTCTGGTTTGTGTTCGATTTAGCATATTAGATATTAAGTAAAACCTGTTGATGTCCTGTTGGTCGGTTTTATTTCTTTCTCTGCCCAGCAGGTGGCGCCTTGTTAGACCAGCAGTTAGAATTCTTAGAGCTATTCAGGAATCCACGCAACCCCCACGAAGCCGGACAGTGCTGCTCTAACTACTATAAATATTTTTATCCTCCACTAATTTAGTGCGCCATCGAGCCAAATTCCGCCTTAATTTTCTTTCTAGGTTGTATCGCTAGATCCGTCGCTTCCTTTGATATTTTGTCAACTACAACCGTTACAAACTATTTTCTTTTTTTTAAATGACGCTGTAAATTTTTGATGAATTTTTGTAAAGCATTTTATTCTCCATGCAAACAGAAAAAAAATAATACAGTTGTATTGTGTATAAATTTTTCAGAAACATGGATAGAGTAATTAAGTCTTCCCTTATCTCACTCTTACTATTAGGTTCAGTTCGCCTTAGAAGAATTGAGGAATTTTGACGTTTTAAAAACTCTATCAAGTAACAATTAAATCTATATGTGTGCCGGCAATTGGTTTTCCTAATTGAATTTTGGTAATCTAATACGAGAATGGGTTATCTACAGTAAAATTTTTTAGTTTAATTGAAACCAAATTCTATTTTTTCCAAAATAAATTTCTTAAACTTGGTTTCTACAAAACTACAAAATTAAAAAAGCAAAGCTTTAGATATTTCGTTTGTTTTATTGGCTTACTAAGTTCGTAATCAGGAAAAATAAGATATCTTAGTAATTAAATGCTATGTTGCACATTTTTTGCATGGAGAAAAAAAAATGTCTTACAAGAATCCACTCAAAACATATACAGAGTGACGTTTGAAACGAAAGTTAACTCTCGTAACTTTAACACCCGTCAATATAATTCTTGACTTATGTTTCAAATTCAATGTGGTTTAACAAGTTATAGAGATTATAGCGGTAAAGTTGACAAGTATACTACCAAAACAACGGCTACTGAAGTTTTGTGTGATGAAACTTTTGATCATGAGGATAAGTGTAGTGTTTCGCTTCATAGAAGCTCTTTATACTGTGGCTTTAAATTTAGAAATATTTTTAGTTTTACACGATGCCCAGAAATATGCTCCAACCTAATTTTACTTAGTTTTTAAATAAAACAATATATTTTTTAATAAATAATATGGTTTAACGCATGGAATAAATAAACTTTTGTATAAAGAAATTTTGTTTTATTGATACAATTTTTTAGGCGTGTTGCCAAAGTAGTGGCCACAATAAAGTATTGCTTGACAATTTTTTAGTTAAATAATAACATTTTTTTATTTTATTATTAAAAATAAATAACTTAAATATCATAATTTTAAAATAGCAAATTATTTTTGGTTGTGAATATAACTTTAAATATATAGGTATTTCATAACTTGTTTTGTTATTTTTAATAGATCAAATCCTAAATGTTATTTCAGGTGCAGGTTCTAATACAATTTAAGTCTCAAATCATAAAATTTGTCAAAATTTTTGACAATACTAAATCCAAAACAATAGCCAAAATATTTAACAGGTTGGGGGAGGAACCGAAAAAACAAGTAAGTGAAATAATAAAAAAAGTTAGGAATAGACAAGGGGATGTGGTGGAAGCCAAAGAAATATCTAAAGGAATAATACTAATAAGATTTGGAAACAATAGAAGAGAAAATAGAGATACTAAGAAAGAAAGGGAAGCTGAGGGTACTCAAACTTATATTGATGAGGGACATGTCGAAAAGAGAAAGAGAAATACAGCAAAGAATAAGGTATGAAGCTATGAAATGGAGAGAAGGAAAAATAAGTAAAGTAGGATATATAAAAGTCTTGGAAGAAAAAAATGCGGAGGAGTTTATGTGGGAATACAGTATGCAGAAAGGGAGGGATAAAAGAAGGAAGAGCAGTAAAGGGAATAATAGTTGGGAGGAGAAAAGAATGGAAAAAGAAAGAAGAAGAAAAAAAGATAGAATAAAAGAAGAATGATGAAAACAACAATAAAGACAGAAAACCGAGAGAAATTTGTCATCATGACGATCTATGGAACGAAATGGATCAGAACTAAAAAGATCATAGAGGACGAAATAAAGGAAGGGAAGACGAAAAAATAAATATTGAGGGAGATTTCAATGCAAGAATAGGAGAAGAGAGAGGATTAATAATAAACGGAAAAGAAGTAAGAATCAGAAGATCAATGGACAAAAAAATAAACGGGCAAGAAAGAAAACTACTTATGGAGTTATGTAGGGACAGAGACTGGACAATAACGAACGGAAGCCAATGAAGAAAGGGAAAAGAAGAATATACATATATAAGCAAAAAGGACAAAAAAAGGAAGAAGAAGGGAAGGAGGAGAATGTGGAGAAATAAAACGTATAAAGAAAGAATGGAGGAGAGATCGGAAATGGAAAGGGAGGTAGAGGGACGAGATGGGGAGGATGATAACAAAAATGGAGTAGGAAAAAAAGTAGGGAAAGGGGAAAAGTTTGAAGTTGGAATTGGGAATGTGAGATCGGGAAAAGAGAGCTGAGGAAAGGAAGAAGGAAATGGAGAAAGGGCAGGATGGGAAATAGAGGAATTCAAAAATATTAAAGCTAATTTTAAAGAAAGATGTACAAGAGCAAAACGAGGAATATAAAAACCAGATGGAGAAGTGATAGGAGAAATAAAAAATGAAAGACAAGCATGGGAGTTCGTATTAACACAAGGAGGAAAGAAAAAATCAAGGAAGCTAGAATAGAAGTAGAGAAATGTGAAAGAACATTGTATGAAAATCTTAGGAGGAAAGAAAGAGTAGAAAAAAGAGTAGCCGGAACAGAAAAGTAAGAAATAGAGAGGGGGATAGACAAAGAGGAAATGGCAAAAAACTAATTCAAACTGAAAAAAGAAAAGGCAGGAGAACGGATAGAACACAAGGAAAACAAATGGAAATATACGGGGAAAAGACGAGGGAAAAATTAAGAAAAATTTTGAAAGAATATGGACAGGAGAGGGAATCCACTAAAAGTGGAAGGAAGCAATCAATGTCCAGTAATATACAAGGGAGGAGGCAGGACCAGATGTAGAAAAACTACAGAGGGGTAAGCATAATGAACATAGAAGTATAAGATAGTAATGCAGAAATAATAAGAGAAAGTTTAAAGTAAGGAGTTAAGAGAAAAAGAGACTAATACCGGACTGGCAAAGAGTGGTTTCAGAAAAAGAGAGAACGATAGATAATATTTTTTATTTTGGAAGCACATAATTAACTGGGAGATAGGAATAAAAAGGGAGAGTATGGGGTTTGTTTATGGACATAAAGGCAGCATTTGATAACGTGGACAGAGAAACACTATGGAAAAAATGAGGGAAATGGGGATAAAAACGACATAAAAGACGCATATGAAGGAGGTTTATGAGGAGACCAGATGTTGATCGAAAGTGGGGGAAAGGTTAGGAGGAGAATTTGTACTGAGAAGGACCCAAAGCAGGGATTGCCCGTTAAGTCCGTGTTTGTTCGCAATCTATCTAAAGGATTTAGCAGAGGAATTGGAAAAACGTCAGGTGGGAGGGATCGTAATAGGGAGGAAAAGGTATGGGTGTTGTAGCTGCCGACGATATTGTCGCCATAGCGAAAAACGAAGAGATGATAGAAAAGATGATAAAAGTAATAAAAAAGATTGGCTAGAAAAAAGAAAACTTTAAGTGAATGTACCGAAAATAAAAATAATAGAACTTAAAAGAGAAGAGAAGACAAAGGAGGTAAAACTGATAGGTGGGGAGGAAGAGATTTAGAGAGTGTGGACAAATACAGATATTTAGGGTATGTGATAAGATACGTAACAACAAGACGGAGACCAAATAAAAGAACTCAGACAGATGGGAATAGAATAGTATGAGAAGCATGGGGGCTAGGAGAAAAAACTTTCGGAAAAGATATAGAGAAAAAAAGATGGGTTTTGAGATTACATAAAAAACGTTATGTGATGTACGGAGCAGAAATTTGGGGATTGAAGGAATGAGAGGAACTAGAGAAGATTCAGAAAAATATTGGAAGTGGACATTGGGACTGAAAAGGAGACACCGGAATATATAGTTGAAGAAGAGATAAAACTAGAAAAGATAAAGAATACAAACAGGGAAAGAGAGCGATGAAATAGCGAAGAAGGGATGGAAACAGGAAGGAAAAAGAGATACTATATGAATGTTGGAAAGAGGTAGAAATGCGAAAAGAAAATTATACCATGGGCAGGAGGCAAGAAAGAAATATTTATCAAAGTAAGTAGTTGCATGAGAAAAGAGATAAAGAGAATAAGAGGAGGGAAGAAGTTTAGTAGAGGTGGATAATAAGACGGGATAAAGATAAAGCCAAGGACAGGAAAGAAGAACAAAAATAGAAGAAGGGAAGAGTAATAAAAAGTACAAGGAAATAATCGTGGAAGAAATACCGAAGTACTTGACATCGGGGAAAAGGGTTAGAAGAAAAGGTTAATAGCAAGGTTTAGGACAGAAAACGAAGAACAGAAAAACAAATAACTAGTGAGAGGATGAAGAGAGGTTATGTAGATTGTGTGTGGGAGAGTAGGGAGAATATCAAACATATGAAGGAAGAATGTGAAAAGCTGAGACCAGAGGAAATGGGATTAGAAAGAGGTTATTGGGGGGAATATTAGGGAAACGGATACAATGAAAGAAGAAGGTAGTGGGAAGAAGGAAAAAGGATGGAACGGGAAAAAAAGAAAATAATTAAACAATAGAGAGGGAAATAAGGGAAACGGTAAAATTTGAGTTTGATTGATTTGAGTTGGATCACACGATAAATCATATTATTTACTAAAAATATATACTGTTCCTTCTGAAAAACACAAGTTGCGCCAATTTCAGAAACACCCTGTAAAACTAAAAAATTTTTTAGACGATAGCAAATTATGGAAATTATGTTGATAGCACCCTCTATAATAAAAGTTATAGTGTACAGGAATGTAACGTGATTAACCGATCAAAAATTGTTACAAGAAGCTAGGGTAAATATAAATTGGGGCATGAAAATTTTACCAAACTTTCGTGAGAACCACACCGTTTATAGGGTAACCCTTAAGGATTGGAATTGCTTAACCAGCAGGTATTATGAGAATACCCACACCATAAAGTTCTGTGCAGTGTAAGCATGAAACGATGTGAGATGATGAATAACTCAGAACAGTATTAGCTACTTCCATCCCTAACGAACAATTTCCAAAGATTATAGTGGACCTCGTTGTAGTATATACCTTTACCTTGGTCGATCGTCACTTCTTTCATAGTCGTGAAACCAAAATGAAACTACAGAATTCGTTAAAACCACCTACTGCTCTGGTATCTACTACATTACCTTTAAGGGCATAACTCAAAATGAAGATAGTACTAAAGTTACTGCAAATAAGCCTACACCACAGTAAGGCTGCAATTTAATCCCTGACTCAAACCCTCGGAGAGGCATGTGGACGTAGTCCAGTGAGGGAAAAAGTTACTTGTAACTTACAAACCTATGATCACACAATCTGCATAATTACTATAAATTGCATGTACTGGTCCTTCATGAATTCTATAATACCTATTTCATAAAACTATCTATATCTATAAAACAATACAATAGAACCAGTCCTGGAGCAATAACAACATTTATAAAAGCGAGAGACCATCTATAATTTAGAATTATCAACAATTTACAAATATTGGGTATAGGTACTAAATCAACATTTATAGTTTCTGTACAACAAGAAACTTTTGATCTAATCATATGTACCCTGCTAGGAAGTGTCTAATTAAAGTAGGGCTTATGGTTACATAAAGAAAATTTTATTAATAAGCAAGGTCACAAGAATCTCATATGAAACAAACTTTCCAAATTAAAAACTATTTAATTTAGTAAGTGGTGGAATAAAGTGGAATCTCAAGAAAAAAACGAATGTGTGGTACAATACCAAAAAACCCTCACCTAATACAATACAACTTGAAAGTAACCATAAAATGATCGACATGGTTTCCGAAGCAGTCAAACTCTAAAAGATTATGTATAAACGCCGTTGAAACAGTGAAAGTGGCATGGTCACAAAGGGTAGTACAGACTAGGTTCCCTATTATGGTGGTCAGGGGCATAACAAACGAATACAATTACAAATTCTGCCAGAACAAACACACCTAAGCCATGACAAATGTCCTGAAAACGACACCCACTCTTCTTACTAGGTTTCATAGCACTATGTGCTAGGAAATCTAATAGAGCGCTGCAGAGAAAAATGTAAACTGACGATTAGTAGGCGAACAGAAACGTGCGCAACTTCGAACTATAATCATTTAGTTCCAAAGGTTTAAATTTTGTTACTGACCTAATCGTATTTCCTAGTCAAAATAGAAAAGAACAACAACCTTGGATATTGAAAGACATCAAAAATCTTGAGGAACTATCAAAATATCGCATAGTGGTGTGCGGTGACTTTGTTTACTTACACAGATAGCGCTACTGGTCCAATTTAGAATCAAAGCGGTACAAGTGTAAAAATTAACACCGTAGTTTGGTAGGAAGTTCAACAGCACTGTTTGCTAACTAAGCTACTTTTATTTTTACGGTAGGGATTTACGTGGAAGGCACAAACAGCCTGTTTTAGAGTATCTATAAAGATAGAGGTGGGTGGTTATTTATTAAAAAGTTTATTGATATGAGATCAATTTATTTTGTCGATCAATGTAGACTTCGTAATTTCGCGGTTATTGAGTCCGCTTCCCAGTAGTATGACGCCGAGTTCAAATCTCCTGCTAGGAACTAATTTTTGTGAATTTGAATATGAAATGATTTTTTTAACTATAATTTCATAATACAATATTTAGGAGGCGAACACTAATTTAGTAAATTATAAAACTGTTAATCAAAATGATTGCAGTAAATTAATTTGTGTAACTAAATAATTTACTTAAACTTGTAGTAATATGATTTTATTATATGTCTGCCTGATACATATTTAAGAATATACGGAGTTCTTAGATTATACTTGAAGGAAATGTAAACTACACAACTGTAAAATAAAAGTAAAAACACTCTCCATATCACCGAAGTTTTCAAATCTTTCTTTACGCTCAAGCAATTCTTACATTTTTATTTGAATTAAAGGCGTGTGCGCAATTTGGAAATTATTATGTCTTTTTTTTTGAATATATTGTATTGCAATTTGTTTTAATATAAATACTAAAATAGAAGAGCAAACCTTCCGATATCGTTTAATGGTTGTAATTGTATAAGAAAGCACATTAAATGCAGACGGTGCGTCAATTTATATTGCAGGCTTTTAGAACGTAGCTAATTGTTGTTCCGTATCGTGTTTTTCAAGAAAAATACATTAAGGAAAGTGAATGATGTAATCGTCTTATTTGAAAATGTACGATAGTGCGTTTCGGGTCTTGGACGACAATTGTAGTAGAAGTTAGCTCTTGCGGAGAAAAGGGTTTGTGTTTTAAATACATGCTTAACTCATCCGTACATCTGTATCAGCAATAATATACGGCTTCGGGGATTTGGCTTGCTATGAGAAAGAAAAGTTCTACATTAAAAGATCTAATATAATCTTTTTCGTGGTCTGAAAAATATTTTAGATGAAATTTGCATAGCCCAATTGGGGTGGCTCGAAAAAGGTAGGAGGGTAACTTTACAAAGTAAGTTAGTATCTTGTCGGGACACGGCATTCGACGCAGTCTAGGTATATGTATTATATATCTAGGGGCGATGATACGACTTCAGATCTCTTATATATGTTATGGGTTGGTAGCCAGATAAGTCAATCCCGAGGCCGAGTTCTCCTAAAAGAACCGAACATTCGAATGAAAAAAGGATAGCACGTGAACTTCATCCCCTTTCTAAATTATGTACCCTAGTCGCGCATACCACATTTATATGCCTTGAATAAACGGTCAATCTAAGAATTGGAGTCTTCTTTCTTGTCATTTGCATATTAAATGTCTCGTGTAAATGCGATTGACCCGTACGACATTTTTTGTCTCAGTTCAAAAGACGCTCCTCTTGCTCATCTAAATAAAAACAATCACATCAGAGACTTACCTAAAGAACTGTCATCTGACGAAGGCCATTCATAAATTGCTCCTTTGCTGTCAACTTCAGATCCAGATTTCTGTTCCGACTTATCAATTTCATTTAGATTAGATTGATATTTAGAACCTAAAAGCATATATATAGCTTAATAAAACTTTAGAGAACAAACATAAATAACAGTTTACGAAAGGCAGATCAAGTTCAACCACTAAAAAAATTAAATTTTCAGGTTTCGTTTTCCTGTAAATTTTAATATAACAATAAATTTACGTTATTCTTAATTACGTCGTTGCAACTGTCAAGACCCTTTAAATTGAAAATTAAAAAAAAAGTTAAATTGAAAAAGCTTTATGCATCTTGTAAACACAACTCAATATAATAAATTTTGCGGGATTATATTAATTTTGACGACAATATTGTGATTTATATCTATCACTTAGAATTAGTAAAGTGCAATTAAATAAACGAAATTTAAATACGTTTACGAAGTGAAGTCGTATTAGAAAAATGTAATTATCTTGTAGTAGCAGACCTAAACCTAAAACAATTAAAGCGACTATGCCATGTGTTGCATAAAATAGACTGGCGTGAGCAAATATGATTAAGGATTTAATGGAATTACGAACTGCGAAATATTGTCTCGTATGGTGTGTTATATATTTTGATGTACTAAAATACGTTGAAGATACTTTGAGAAACGTTCCTTTGCGTTTCTAGCATTTGAATGAGGTACAACAAGATGTATTGTGCTGCTTGAAGTTTGTGACGTCGGCGTCGCGACGGATACAAATTTGTTTTGGAATTACCAACGTATGCTCCTTAAATACAAAATGCATCTTCTTCTAGTTTCAGTTCCTTTAAATGTCATTTCAATTTGGCGAAACGAAAATAAAACTTGATATTTTTACTTCTCATTCACTGACCATCGCAATTGATTTTGTCACAGAAAAGAGACAAATCTAAGATCGTTGACAATTCCAAGAATTAAATTACGCGGACAAAAACTGCAAACTCAAATAAACATTACAGTTGTTAATTATATTTTCGATGCTACAGTAACTGCAAAATCCGATTAAATTCATCTAAGGAAAGTCTAATTAATATGATCGGATGTAAAACCTTTCATAAAATCTGTTGTAATAAAAACACGTTAAAACGGATATACAGATTAAAATCCATTTCGCTTTCAAGGGTTTTACAATCCCTTCAGATATAATTCGAAACAAACCTTACATGCTTAATGAAACAGATGTCAAAGAAATAAGAAACAATTTCGAAATAAAATCAATGTTCAAATACAAATTGTTCTCAAAGCATGTTTCGACTTCTACATTGTAAATATTATAAGAAAATGTGTTTTAATAAGATATTAAGGTAAAAGCTATTGCTTCTTAATTCAATAGTGAACAAAATGAACATCGTACTGCAATTAATGTTAAGTGCCAGTAAAAGAACTTTTCATCTCAGATAGAAATGAATATCATTCCGGTTCAAAATAACTCAAGGAAGTATTTAATACAAAGGAAGACCAATTCAGTACTATTCAGATAATATTTTTATTTATTACGACAGCTTCAACGATTTCAGTTACACAATTCTTTTTTCCGTAAATAAAATTAAAATATATTAATGGCCACTTGCATACTTACTCCAAATAAAACGATAAATACTCGGAAAATACTCAAATTAATCGCAAATCCTAATGAACCGAGCAAACTGATGACAAAATTTGCTGACATAATTAGATTACGCATAAAAATTGAAGAGGTGTCAAAGTAAATTTTGACTAATAAGTATTTCAAAGATGATCGATAATTGCGTAAAACATTATTTATAAATTTGTGAAAAATCAAACAAAATGACATACAACTTTGAACAGTCAAATTATTTAAAAGGTACTTGTTTGTTTCTGAACTACAGTAGTTTAAGAAAACTTTTAAGCAAAAAAAACAAAGTTTCTTATACAAAGTGTTAACACTTTGTTGTAACACCCCAAAGCAGTTACAATTCATTAAAACATATAACGTTTCTTAGTTAAAATTTTGATTTAGATTTCGACGTATTTAATTTTTTGAAAAAACTTCATTACCCCTCACTTTAAGGAATACAAAAAAATTCAACCTATTTCCTCTATTTTATCAAATAACGAAATGCAATCTGATCAAAAAATAAGATATTTTCAAACCCACTCGATCGATTTTAAAAATTAAACTTGCTGCCATTAAACAATGAAACCCGTGTTTCAAATTTAAATTATTTGATCTGGTTCTTTAGAAGATGCATGTTTTCTTGAAAAGTTATTTGTATAATTTTTGTAAAAAACACTGAACTTATTCATATGCTTTTAATTTTTGGGAATCCAATGAGAAATGCACAAGAAGCTCATAGAGTTTATAGGAGAAGATGTTGTCAACAACCATAAGTTGCCATATTTTTAGAAGAATATGTAAACGTTTGTCTGAGAGTAGTAGCAAATAAATTAGAGTTCTGAAGTCACAAGGTCTATTTCCTATTTTTAGAAACAAGTGTAAACATGTTCCCATCAAAACTAACCTGGCGGACTTATTGTCAATGGGTGTGCTCCAACCCCAACTCCAAGATTGTAGTCTTTGGTGGAACGGTCCCGATTTTTTTTGCAAAAACCAAAACTTCTGGCCAATTTCCCACGTTACCAACTCAAAACTCCCAGAGTTAAAAAAAGCAGCGCAATGTCTTTCATCTGTTGTTTCCGCAATCCAGTCTCTCCCTTAAGGACTTCTCTATTCTCACAAGGTAACTGCTTATTGCAAGCGATTTTGAATCAACAGTGTGTGGCAGTTTTTCTTTTGACTGTGAACTTTGCGCTTATTAGTCACAGAACAGTCAAGCGATTTTAAATCGACTGTTGCACATCTAAGGCCGAACGTGCTTTCGGGCCTGTAACGCCAAAAGAGCTCCAAGAAACCTTTTTCTCCTTAATCAAAATTTCTCAAGCTGATTCTTACTCTGAAGAACTCAAGCAGCTTAGTAAACACAAGTTTGTGAAGAATTCCAGGTCTTTGAAAAGACTAAACCCATTGTTAGACCCTGATGGCATAATTCGAGTTGGAAGCAGACTCAAAAATCGCAGTTTCCGTTCAATAAGAAATTCCCAATCATGCTTTAAGCAAACATCAGTTTTCTAAACATATCGTCTTGAAAGAACATGCCCACTTACTTCACCCAGGAGCTCACCAACTGCTCTCAACTCTGAGGAACAAATTTTGGATAGTTTCAGCCGAAATCTTGCCAAACAAGTAGTACACCAATGCATAAGATGTTACCAATTTACGCCTTAACTAACGAGAGACTAACATGGGCAATCACCCCAACTCGCCCAACTCGCGTATTAAACAGTCACTCCTCTTCTACGTAACGGGTGTAGACTCTGTGGGATCTAGGATAATCAAAGATTGCATGGGTCGCGGTTGCAAAACAAGTATACATATGTCATACTAGCTTTTAGAAGTTTTATAAACCGGCGTGGCAAACTCGTCCACATATATTCCGATAACGGACAAATTTTGTAGGTGCCAACTGAAATTCGAATTAGGTTTACTACTAAAACAAAGGGATGCTGGTTCAAAGCGCGTCAAATGAGGCCACTTCCTTCCTGCCTAAAATCCACAATTTGGTGGCTCGTAGAAAGCATGCGTCAAATTCTGCAAATATCATTTGCGACGGGTTACGGGAAAAGCGCTTTGTACCCTATTAAGGGGGTAATACACTCTGGCGGCATGAAAAACAGGTTTTATTCTTTGGAAATGTCTTCTTTAAGGGATAATTTTTCATCAAGATCTGATGACTCGTGCAACTGCTGCGTCAGGTTCTTCAGGAGACCTCCCGTCTGAGTTGTCGCTGGAAGGAAATATTGCGGTCTCACCATTGGAGCTTAAACAACGAAATTTTTGTGGTTATTCTCTAGTTTTTAACGACTAACTTTCTGTCAGCTATCCCGGCCCATATAGCATCCCTTCCACGTTCATCTCCAGATTCTGGGCGTCTTTGCTGACTGCCATGCTGCTTCTACGGGCGTCTTATGCGCCTTTCGTCAGCCGCGTCTCAGCGCGCTGGACGCGTTTGCTGTCGGCTTGGAGCGTCTCGACACGAGTCTAGTAATCTGCCTATAACTTTGGAACAATTTAACTTGCGGACTTGCAGTTAAGTCAACCCTAAACTAGACATTCCAAAGTATCTTTTAAGCCAATTTAAGCCAAAAAAAATAGTATTTTGAAATTTCCAGAGTGTAACCCCATAATTCAGGCGGAAGCCGTCCTAAACTCCCGACCTTTGTCAGCTTACAAATGACCTGGAGCCCCTTAACCCGCCGCGAACACCTCTCCAAACTTCGACAACGTTCAAACTGGCATCTACACCACAATGACCTAAGAGACAACTCCTTACTTTTATTTAAGGAAGATATCCTTCCTCTTCTCCAATGGTAATTGGGCTGAGTGATTCAGGCTGCACATGGTATCGTACGCCGTTCCTTTTCGAAGATTTGTCCGCTTCCAATCAACGAGAAAGATGTTGTAAAATAGCGAGAAGATTGAGATACCTTCGTGTTCTTGTGCACGTTTGCTCAGTCTTACTTTAAGCACTTATTCTTACTTGTTGAAAGTCCCTAATCCTTTCAAAGACTAAGATTTTGCGACTTTTAAATTTAGTTCATTTTTTTGTCGATTGGTAACAACCCTTGCACGTGTAGGTGTTCTGTTTGCCATGAATCGCATCATTGTTAGTTTTAGACTTGACCAGTACAGTGTAATATCTGTGTGTTTTTCCAATAAGTATTTAATTAAACATAACCGTTCATCGTTCATACAGTATACACTAACTTCCAGAAAAATTGCAACACTTTGTTTAATGAAAATAGACGTTTCCTGAAAATTTCATTAAAATCGTTCAACAACTTCTAGGTGTTGCAATTTTTTTGGAAGTCAGTATATTTCTGCAATTACGAAACACACGTGTATGTAGGTGCCTTTCGTAATTCTGCAATTATCACTAGTCACTATTTTATTCGGTTAGTAAGAATTTCATAATTGCGCTAAAAATGCGCTTAGCTTTTTTCGCAATATTGAAACGTTTGCAGCCGGCAACTTACATACCACATATTTCTACAAATTATTTCATTTTGCTAAGTCTTAGACCACATATTAATCAGTTGCATGTCGTTTCTACAACAGTCTTACCGCTATTAATTTTCTCATTCTCAAATTTTGTAGTAAACAATATGTAGTGTGTGACTACTACTGAGGCCGATTTTTTTATTTTTACTTTCGTGGAAGAGATGGATCTTGTTTAAGCAAATGCATGATTAATTACATTTAAAGTATACTTTACTAAATTGTTGCAATGATTAGGAATCACAATAAATGTAGTTAATCTTTCATTCGACAACTTATTTGCCTATTAATTTCCTATTTCATGTTTTCTTTGTTTTTGAAGATATTTACTACAATGGTGCAATTCAGCCTTCTTAAGAGCTTATTACTGTGTGCCCATGTCACCAGACTGATGTAAATTTCGTTTGATTCTTTACTTCGTATCTAATTGTTTCCGTTTCCTACACTTAAAAATGATATGGTTTTGTTTTTCACAATAATCGAATGTCACATAAACTTTTCTCTTACTAAATAAAAGTTGTAGATTTCATGTCCTAAACACTTGAGTTTTAGTTACCTTAAATTGGACATTCATGTTCCTGTTAAACGTATATCACCCGTTTTCAGTTTAAAGCAAGTATTTCAGGGAAACGAAATTCACGCGAACCTAGATTGACTAACCAAACCCCTTACAAAGAAGAATCATATGATCACCTAAAATTCTTTCTATATCTTACTCATCCTCGCTCTGTTCTCACTCCAATCGTCAGCCAGTGTGGCAGACGTAGTGAGTTTGTGACCAAACACACTCACAAACAATCATATGAGGGAGTCATATGTCTAACATTGGAATAAACAGGTTAGAAAAGAAGCAAAAAGGTACACCATCAAGAACATGAAATTTCGTATTATTACCAGCGGACACTGTGAGTAGTTTTTAAGTTACTATTTTATAACCAAAACTATGCAAGATTTAAATGAAGAAAACGGTAATTATTGTGCCCTTCATATGCCACTTAATCCACTATTATTTCAAAATGTCTGCATTTACTAGTTATGCAGTAAATATTATGTTTTCAATTCTATAATTCCACGTTTGACTTCAAAGTCGTTGCCGGAAACCAGTTATAATATGTTCTCATTCGATTGTATTATCCATGGCAAATAAAGTTTACTTTTAGTTTGACCTCTACACTTCGAACTTTCATAACTGCGTGTACATGCCTGTGATTTGCGTTTAGACCTTTTTATAACAGGTATATGACATTGTCAAGTTCGCCAGTTATTTGCAATAAAATTGATTAATAAATCATAAATTTGATTGCGACCAAACTGAGTTGCAAAAGAAGGCAAAAATCTCGTCGACTTTAAAGCTGATATTGACTGATGTTTGTTTTGTCAAAAAATAAATGTGAAACCAATTACCGGAAATGTAGAGAAGAAAAACTAAGCTAAAAAGTACTGAGGACCAATTACCCAAAAAAAAGTCGCTGCACAATGTTGAAATGCGAGGAATACCAAAAAGGACCATTTGTTTTCAATAAATGCTATTAAATTTGAAATCAAAATCTTTTGAGAAAAGCAGCATTATCAGCAAATATAACGATTGAGTAATAAGTCTCTTGTAATCAATAGGTGTAGTATTGGTCAAAAAAACAGTTCCACGAGGAGCACCGTTTTTAATTGCTTTCCAGCATGTTTTAATTTAAATACTGTTTAACGATGTATGTTATTATGACTCTTCTAAATCTTTCATAAGATTCATCTTGAGATGAGGTCGAATGCTGGGAATTTCTTTAATTCAAACGTATATTTATCTCGTCCGTGACATGGGAATAAGTCGATGGTGTTATATGTCCAGTTCTGTTATGAGTATTATTTTATTTAATTTTGTATTTATTTAATTTAGGAATTGCATAACGTTGATATTCTGGGGCTAACAATAACATGTAATGTAATTTATCCGATAGCGACAGGACAGGTAAACTAAAACTAGTTTTTCAAACATGACCATAACATTGTTTTGACAAACTTTCTATAAAAAATAACAGTGGCGCGTTTTATAACGATGTTACCACACTAGAGTACAGAATGCTCTCTTAAGGTGCTGATTCTTGTTATTAAGTGTGGTTTTGTCTCTTTGATTAGTATTACTATTGCTTTGATTAATACTAACTGTATATGGTTTTTGCATTTGGATTACTACAATTTCGGTGATAATACTAATACGACTCTGGTTGCCTGTTATAACATCGCGAAATCTTAAGTTATGTTACGGTTTTATTTTTCGAATGTAGGACGTATGTCGAGAGCCGTCTTTTAAAGGGGTGTCGCGAGTAATATGTTACGACGAAAGTTGTATTTTGTGCGCATTTTGTTAATTTTCTGTTGGTGGAAAATAAAATCCGACTAAATTTATTAGACAAACAGCGGACATCTTCTTTTTCAAGTAATATGTGTGTCTTGCGACATCTTGTCATAAAATGGACACGTGTAATTAGTATAAACTACTTGGCTTTATCGACTCACGTGTTGTTTTAAGCATCTTCTTTATCGTTTCGTACATGCGGGTGATTTGGCGTACTTCTTGGTTGAAATTTCCACAATTGGCCGTGTGATTCAATTTCCAATTCAAATTGGTGTTTAAGTTAAATCATTAATTCACCGTGAGTACATCTTACTTTCTTTTTCTTTCCTGGTTGCTATTAATTTTAATTGCTACGTATGCTATAGCATGTTGCGTTAGACTATATATTCTAGTTATTGTATTATACGTATGGATAACTCTTGAGGGTGCTGGAGTGGCTGATTAAGGACCTTCCCTATCAATTACAGATAACACCACGGTTTCGCATTAATTAAGCTGCAGAAAACTAATGGATGCTACGTCTAGAGCGGTTGGTTATGCTTCATAGATTCATTGAGGAGCCAATCGCCTTCTGTTCTTCTCCACACACCTCTATGAGAATCACTGGGACTATCTATTCCCAAACTGTCTGATAGCGTGACTAGCGAACACACTTCATTTCGGAACTACATCCTACCGATTACAGTAAGTTTTAGTATTTAAACAACTAACCTTTCCCAGTGATAAAATAAACCCATGAAGCTCAAGTATATATATGACATAGAACGGCTTGATCTCTAATATTTAAAGTAAATTTTATTCGATGTACTCCCACAACCAGACGTTTGTTTTAATCAGCTGAATACACGGGCTCGGGTCTTTTACTTAGAGTTGTTGGCAGGACACAGGGGCTTTTGGGTTTGGGAGCTACTCACCCCTTTAATCTAGTTTGAGTTTAGTTTAAAATCGCCATTATTAGTAAGTGATATGTGTACATAGGCCTTCTTAGTAGCCAATCCTTAATTTGGGTTAAATAGCTTTAACTCAGGTGTAACTAAAGCTTACCTGAAATCCGACACATTAATTACGAGTCTTAATTATGGTTAAGCGACGCTGCTGCTAATCTGCGCTATACGACATTCTCTCTGTTCTGTCACATTCTCCTAGTATTGTAAGATTTGTTTGTTGTATTAGAATTATTTGTATTTCTCTCTGGTTGTGTTCGGTTTAGCGTACCAGACTTTAAGTAAAACCTGTGATCTCCTGTTGGTCGGTTTTATTTCTTTTTGATTCAGCAGGCAGCGCCTTGTTAGACAGCAGTCTAATTTCTTATAATTCTTTAGGACCCTCCACTCTACGACGAAGCCGGACGCTGCTCTTCTATAAATACTTTATCCTCCACGAACTTAGGGCGCTACATCAGGCGAATTTTCTGTAGATGTTTTTTTAGGATTTGTTCCGCTAAATCGTTGCTTTTTTGTTATTTTCTAAACAACAACCGTTACAGTTTGGTGTTGTAACCGCCAAGAACGCTCTGTACAGGTCCTTATTTAAAACAGATATTTTGTACATTTAGCCGGTAATATCAAAGTCACTTTAGTCTAGGTACACTTCGTGTGCAATCAATAGTTAACAAACAAGAAAATGAATAATGAAACCATATAACCAAAAGAATCTTTCTCCACCATATAATGATCAATATAACAAATTAATAATGGTGATTGTTGATTCTTTTGCTGTAACCAACCCAGTCGAAATACATAGTTTGGAAAATAAGAAGTGAGAGGAGATACGTTGCCTAATATTACACTACTACTATTATTTTGATAATGTTTAATCTTGGCAAGTTTTCTTTTTCTCTTGTTTTTACCTGGGTTGCTTTATAGAAGATTCGAATGTTCATAAAACCATCATTGCATTGCATAATTAGATTTTGTGGACCTATTATTTTTTTATTAATTTCTCACCAAATTAATATTTAAAACTGCACATTTGATTTATTTGTTCATGTATTACCATGAAAGCTTTGGACTAACAGTATTATAATAACGGTTTTAGAAAAAAATTTAACCATTCTTTGTAAAATAAATTAAATCGTATTTAACGAAAAATTTGTAGACTAAACCTCATTAAATTGTTTGGGAAAAAATTTAGTAGCACTTTCCATTAGGTTAAAAAAAATTTGCATTTTTACTCATATTTTAAGCTACATTTGAAGTTAGATAAGCGTAGAGTTGTCTTTACTAAAATGTTTTCTACCAGATAACGTTAATTTGACTGTGTTGGTATTTTGAATGCGTGTCATAATAGTTAGCATTACGTCAAGGTAAGTACAAATCATTTGGTACAGATGGGAAGTTGCATTTGGCACAGTTCAAATTTTAAACACACGCCTAATTGGGATTCAACGAGTTGTAAGTTATGTATCTTTAATTTCGTACATTTGGAAATGAGTTAATATTATTTTGGAAAAGCTTATATAATATTCAATTATGTAAAGAATTATTGTATGTTTTTGTATTTAAAACTTATTGAATAATGTTAGGTAAAATTCGTATCAAGATAAACGGTTTTTGACTTAGTGTCAACGCTTTCTCGCGTATTAAATTAAAATTAATGACGTATATCCGAATCGTTTCAAGTAACCTGCATGCGAAGAAAACGAGATAACGTGTTTGACTTGCAATTAGCATTGAATCTAGCGAGTCGTGCGGCTGAAGTGTGGAAAAGTTGGATGTCGAATCAGCTTATTGAATTAACCGTCTTGTCAGGAGTACGGGATGACTCTAGATTAAATAACGTCTTAGATTGCTAGACTAACAAAAAAGGAAACTCTAAACTGTATAGAGATTATTGTGCACCGAGGTCAATGCAAATTAGTCCTATACGAGAAAACTTCTCATATGTTCCATCATCACTAAAGAAGGATCTTGCTGGAATCAAACGCGAAACTTAAACACTGCATTATACCTATTCCGGGCGACGAATGTAATATCGATGTTGTCTAATATTGTCAGAACAACATCAATATTTTCTGTTTTGCCACTGTACGTATTTTTGTAAATGAGTATACCTTTGTCCGAGAAGTGGACAGTGAGGGAGGATGGATTTCCGTAGACGGAGTTGTTGAAGTCCACTATTTCCCCAGATGTCCTTCATTCTACTAGGTGTCTCCGTCGTCGTCGGCTTTGGAGAAGTTGTAGGAGGCGAAGAAGCTACGACAAAGAAGACATGAATCAATTTGCCTCGACTTTAGAATTATATACACCTCGCCTACCATTACCATAAGAACAGAAGAGAGCCAAATTAAACGTTTTACTAGTGGCAATTTAAAGGATTACACCGGGTCATCATCAGCTTGTACATTACCGCAATGTGACAATTTACTGCCCCTCTGTGAAATATTCATTTTTATGTTATCGCTGATGAATTACGGGATTTCAGCCCTGACACTGATTGAATGTTAGCACTCGATTACATAGATGTGGTGTTGAACAGAACGAGCCTGACTCGAAAGCTTGTATATTATTAAATTTATTATCCCGACGCTCTCGTTCTGATTTAATCTAACATTTGTTGTATATTATGAGGAACATCTCTAAAAATATGAATTCTCGAGTAACATGTCTTGGAACAAGTAAAACAAAACGTCGTATCGCATTTTTTTTTTGAGACAGCAGGTTTCCTAGATTGTCCGTAGTAATAATTCAGCAATTTTTCAAGTGAAAACGCACATTTGTAGGATTATTTTGGAATGATCTTTGGAGCCTAGAGCAAGAGAGTCAGCAAGTGAGTGGGACGATGGGCCCAAGCTGTTGCTATAGAAGCGACACGTGTTGAGCGCGGTATTATTTGTGAATCTTGTCACGTTATGCAGAATGAAAGGGACCTCTGGGAAACATAGAACGAGACAGGACGATTGGTGAGGGCAGCTCTAGACTGAGGACAGAAAACTTCTACAGACAGCATTCACAATTGGATAAAAAGGCTGGACGACATACGCCGAAACGCGTAATGACGTTTACGTTTGCTTATGCATATATTCGCGGCTGCGAGAATAATGTATATAGTTGACACGCTTAATTTATTGTATTTGTCGAACACAAAATTGCAAATGCGATTTATATTTTTTCATCGTTCATTACGACCACCGTCTTTTATAGTAACATCCTCTCGAAATGACAAAGCCAACTGCAATTAAATAACTTACAACAAAAGAGGCGCAGTTTGTACATATAATTTTAAACCAAATTTACTCCTTTTAGCACACTGAATTGTAGATCCAATTGAAAAAAACATATATATATTCAAAAATAGCTTTACATTAAGTAGCAAATAGAAAATCAATCAATATAGAATTTAAAAGTAATTCCCGCTCTCCACGTTTCAACATAAACGTTTTATTTTTATATTTTTTGTATCGAGGATAGGTTCAACAATAATCAATATATAACATACTTCTTGTAAAAATCCTTTACTTTTTACATTCCTTTAATTAAATATATTTTTCTTTCAAAACACGCTTACGGTACTACATTGCGTACGGTACAGAGAAAAACGTCAAATTAGTTTTACGTGACTCGAAGCTCGTAATGTAAAACCAATCAAACAATTTTATTTGTGTCATTGTGACACTTCTTTTCAACACAACTTTTTGGAATGATATGAGCTAATCTAAATTAAACCCAACCAATTGCTGTTAATTTATTTGTAATACATTCCAAATTTGTTTATTATTTTTATTCCGTTGCTTTTTGGAGCTACATGTCTGTATTATGCAAATGTGGGCGTTAAAAGCTTTCACATTAATTGTTTACAAAGATTTTTGATTAAATCTAGGGATACACGACATTACATATCTCGAAATGTTTATTGTACACAATTGGAAAAAAATATATAACAAGAAAAGTGGCCATAAAAAGCTCTGCAAAACATTTTGATTTTTTTTAATAGCTCCTCGGGTTACGACAGTTATGACTTAACAGAAAATTTGAGTTTTCTCCGCTTTGTGCCTACTTAGTGGGCATTCAAAACATTTTAATAAAATTTCTAATATTTCTTGTTTTTAACGTTTTGATGTAATTTCAAAAATAAATTGACGTGACAAACCCAAGAATTTTTATGTTAAAATTTTATTTTCTCTCTTTGTGATTATTACCGTTCCTCGCAAAATTTTATTTTGAAACTAATATAGGTTTTAGCAAATTATAAATTATGTATTAAAACAAGTCAAAAATCATTAACTTACCGATAACACATATCTTCAATACATATCCAAAGTTACTAACCCCATAAGAAGATTTTAAAAAAAGCACAACATCAAAACTATCTTTAGTCAACGAAAAGATTCAGCAGACCATCATATCAACAAAGGACGAAGAGAGACCCTCTTCCAGCAGCCGTAGTTTACCGTATGCCTTACACAAGAATTTCGTGACCACCAAGAAATCTATAGAAACATCAAGGCAAACTGTCGTCTGAGACTCACAGAAGTCGAGTGGTAACTTACGCTAAGCACTAGGATCACAAGATACTCTGGGAGGAGTTCCAAATTAATCGCAACGGTTGACGGTTGTACAACGAATCAGTTAGAAGAAGCCATTGAGATTCATAAACATTAGGAAAACTTTAACAGCGGAAAAACCTGAGAACTTAACCAGCAAATATATGGTATTTTATTTCCCTAGAGAAGACACAGACACGCTTGCGAATGTGTTTGATGGACGGATAAATTAAGGAGTGGATGAGTAACAAAAATGTTAATGACCCAGTATACATCTACTGTAAGTGCAAACAGAGTTATACGGCAGGCGGACGGCTTTGCTGCGATCGAGGAACCGAATGGCAAATTCTAGGGCAATAGTACCGTTTGGCCACTAGCCCTCTTTAAGCCTTAGAATATTCGTACTTCACCGGCGTGATGCAAAACCCCCCCTTTGAACCAGCATAAATACAATCTACGAAGCAAAAATAATCAGGCTACACCCTACATCGGAGATGAAAGAACTTTTAAAAAAGCTGACCTCTTGTGTTGACAAAACGTTAGAAAGAAATTCCAATCAACGACCAGCTTTGGATCCGAATGTAGGCGACACAAGTTCACTAACGGGCCGCGAAAACCTAAACAAATGTTGTGTCATTTTATTAATAATTTTTTTTAGGTGTATTGTTTTCCCTCATGATTCTTACAAATTTAATATGATAGGAATTTACTTTCATTGAATGAGAATCCAAACTGTTGCGGCAAATGTGTATGCTTTGCACTACCTGATAGATTCCCCGAAATGTGCATCTTCCTCCTGCATCTGAGAAGAATTCGGCGAAGTCGCACCGACGATAAATATTATTAATGTATTTTCATATATAATTTTCAAATCCAAGATTAAGTATCAAAGTGATAGCCATGGACTCTGGGTATATGAGAGACCACAGTTAGAAGAATTCTTAAATATCGTAAGTATTATATACACATATAATCAATAAACCACTTTACCCTAGGATTGTAAGGTGTAACAACTCAAATTACATTTCCATAAGGTTTAACATTTACAAATTACTTATTAGTTGTATACAGCTCATGTGATGGTAATACCAAAATTGTTCCAGTTTTTCTTATTTTGTGCTTTTAACTTGCTTAACTATCTATGTTTTCATTTTATTTTTAGAACAACTAGTCATTTTTATTCAGGTCTTCTTCGGTCTTCCCTTCTTTTTTGAACTCCTGCTATCCACATATGGTTTTCGCCCGACGATCATTATCCATTCTGCACATATGTCCCAGCCATTTTGGTTGTTGTTACTCTATAAAACTTAAAATTGACTCAATTCCCTAAATCTTTCCGTACTAGATCATTTCGTATCTTGTCCTTTCTTGTTATTCCTTGGACTTTTCGTCAAATATTTCCATGTCGATAAGCTTATATTTTTGCTTACCCCAATCTGTTGTTTTAAAATCCACCTCTCAAGATTGTTTATATATCGTCATTTTGGTCTTTTGCTAACTTCCTTTTTCCCTAAAAATTCACTCTCTTAAGCTGTGAAATAATTGAGTTGAGTTCTCTCCGTTATTTTACATTCCATATTCCTATTGTTTTCTATTAAGACGCCAGATATTTAAAGACTCGTTCTATTTTTTCCAGGCTTATTTCAATGTTTAGCTTGTTTATTTAGAGTTACCCACTGCCATTAGTTTTATTTTAGTTGTATTTATTTTTCATTCTTCGTATTTCTAGTTGTTTTCCCATATTCTATAGTGTTCTTGTAGATCTTTTTCTTTGGACGCACATATCATAACATCATAGGCAAATACACACCTGAACCACTCTATTTTCTCCCTCATATACTTTTTAGTTGTTTTCAGTTGCTTGAATTACGTCGTTCTATCAGTGTATCATTTCTTTTTACTTTGATTTGTTGCTGTTTATAATTTTCATAGTTTCTATCTATTCTGTTGTTAAATAAAATTTTATTTTCTTTTTAATTTTGATTTGTTTTTTATTTCGTCGTTCCACTATCTTGTTTATTTTTTCCTTTAGTCACCATATTTATTCCACATATTTCTGTTGCTGTTTCTAAAAGTCTTTCTTTAAAGTACTTCCACAGTTCTTCTAAATTCATTTATTCCCATAATTTTATCTCAGTTTCTAATTTCTAATCTCTCCTCTATTTGATTTTTTAAATTTAGCAGCTACTTCTTTTTCTTTTTAATTTGTGCACTCTCATAATTTTTCTTTTCTATACACATCGTGTTTTTTACTATTTTAGTCTATTTTCTTCAATTTGTAGCTTAGTTCTTACCAAAAAAGTGAAAACAAATGGTTTGGTAATAATCTATTTAAATCTATTATAGACTTTTCACTTTTGTTCGGTGCTTCTCTTGTGTACTTATGTATGTGTTTATGCATAAAAATGTATTCATTATAATTACATTATTTTCCTTGCAAAATTGTAATAATCGATCGCCATTGTTATTTTACGTAATTCACCTTCTATTGCTTTTATTTTGCTGTTGTTTTCTCATGCCAACACGACAGTTTAAATCGCCTAGAATAAAATAATTCTAAAGTTTTATATATAAACAATTACTTTTTGAGCTTTGTTTTCGGAACTGGAGCTCATTGAAGATGATGTTTTCAGGTTGGTGGTCGTTATTTCCAACATTTATACAAATAAATAAATAATTGTACTAACTAATAAGATTTTGTTTTCATGATTTTTCAAAGGTTACTTTTATTTTTAAAAAATAGTGCGACAGCTAAAAAAAATAGATGTTTATTCTAAACAAACACCTTTACAGATAAAAGTAATATGCTAAAATATACTTTGGCCCCCTCAAATCAGACGCTTATGATCGTGTTAAAAAAAATTTAACCTTCATCAGGAAAATTGGCTTGTAAAGTTAACTGCCAATTTCTTTTTTTTAAAGCGGCGTTCTGAAGATATATATAAAAATGACCTAAAGACATAATCTTCAAAAGAGCTCCAGCTCCACAACCAAAAGCTCAAAAAGTATATATTTATATATGTTTATATGTATAAACTCTCATCTTATTTTTGAATGTTCTGTTTGCCCTTAAATCGGTAACACGCCATTGACAGCCGACTATACTCAAATGTTTGAAGAAGCCCTGCCTTTTTTGGTCAGATGAGTGAACGTGTATTAGAGATAGAAAGCTAACTTAGCACAACATGCATTATTGGTCAGAAACTAATCCTCATTGATGATTATTGTGTGTGATATATAATTTTGGGTTGGACGAATTATAGGTCTATTTTTTAAATGAAACTCAATTCAATAATCGTTGAAAATTTTTAAATTAAACATATCGTAAGAAGTGGATTGGATGTGGGTGTATGTTTCATTAGGCAGCTAATTTTCCATTGCTTTTATTGTTCATATGGTTCTTTTAGTCCTGCTACTATTACTATCAAATTCCATTTGATTTTAAGCATGAGATCTCTAGTGAAAGTCCATGCATTTTTTGACCTGCAGTAAAATCGACATTCTGAACTACTGTTACTGCAACAAAGAATATCAAAACAGTCACTTCGTATAAGTGTATTGCTATTTAAATCGATAAAAATCCGGAGCATTACTTTAAGCATTGAATATACTTCTGGGCTGTTTTATTTTCGAAGCCTGCTTGTTTAATCTTGATATCAAAATATTTTTCACTAGCTTGTTAAAATTTGAATTCTATATTTTATCTTGTAAACATTAGCGAATGATTCCATTTCAATTTTTTTAGAAAAAAGTTTTATTTGTTAAGTTTACATTTAACCACTCTCTAGCCGCAAATGGGAATAACAAAAAGATGACAAAATAAAGTGCAGTCGATTGACTGACCTTTCCAAAGCGTTTAAGTTATTTAAATTCCGTTTGGGCAATAGGAAGTAATCAGAATTTTAAAATAAAAAAAGTTTGGGGTCTCCCAACCACTTCATTTTGAGAATATAAAACAAAAATTCATACAAAGAAGGAAATATTCAAAAATATTTTAGAATTTTATTAAAAGCGGAGAGAAAACTCTAATTTTCTATTAAATTATGAATGTTACGCCTCCTAGCAGCAATTTTGGAAAGTTCAAAATATTTTCTATAATAAACCATTTCTGAGATATGTTTGGTATCGATTTGATTTTTAAATTAAAAGTGAAAAAAAACATGAATATTTTTGTACTTTTGAAACACTTTCAGACCTAAGAAGACCAAAATCGTTTTCCATGGACCTTGAAATATTGCGATCAGGTATTACGAACTTCAAATACCTATCTTTGTAAGGAACACTTCAGAAATCCTTGAAGTTCAAAAAACATTTCTTATTTTATTACAACAATTTGATGATTGAAAAGAGGCATAATTTATTACAACCAGTTCCACTTGCAGAATAATAGCGTAGTAGAATATTTTCTTTAATTTGCTTTAGTTATAGAAGGAACACAAGTGGTATTGATACTATCAACTAGAAGAAAACCAAAACTCTGTTATTGATGAGGATGCCAGTTTACATATTTTACGTATTGCCAGATTAAAAAAAGATATGGCAAATGATATAGGTTAAATGTACAAGTAACCCTACTTTATTATGTGATTTACAATTCAACAATCAAGGCAAGATGTTTAATAAAAAGTGTTCCTTGAGCCTAAATTTTAGCTCAGTCAACAAGTGATTACCTTACTGCAGCAACCAGTTGCACCTACATACATAAGGAATACAATACACACGTAAAAATGACAGCATGGTGAATATGTGTAGATAAAGGTAAAGTTTGAGAGTTTTGTAAAAAAAAAGTAGTTGTAATGCATTTTCTTTAAAAAGTTTGCTTAATTCGTCGGTAACCATGTAAATGTTAGATAGAAAGTTGTTTTTAATCAAGAAGAACGTACCTTATATTGAACCATTTATAAAACAGCAGCAGCTGGCATCCGCAAAGCTACCTTCCTTTATATATATAAATTTCTTTCGCTAGCATATTTTGGGTATTATATGTCAGAAACAATTTTGCCAGTGCTCGTAATTGCAGATATCGACGTTCCGCTTCAGTCCGCAAACTTTAATCGCACTATCACTCGTGCATTCCTAATAAAACTACAAAGAACTGACATACCATTAGAACTCAGCAAAATTGCAACGAAACCATATACTAACAGGCAAAAAACCTTCTACCAACTAAGCAATGTACTAAAAACCAAACTAAAGAGGTGCGTACAGAACATTTGAATACTATGTGTCTAATGTAAATAAAACCGACAATTCGATCTGGAAAGTCCATCTATTTGCAGACCATTTATGAACATAAAAATATTGACACTAAAAGAGATAGCTAACGAAATAAAATTGTTACACTCAAAAAGGCTCCTGATATCGATCTCTTTACAGCAAGAATGCTAAAGGTACTCCCACAAGAGGCTTAGTACAATAGACGTATATTTTTAATGTCATATTAAGGCTTAGCAACTGACCTTAATATCTTAAAGTTACACAAATTAGAATGATTGCTAAACCAGGAAAAAAGGACCAACGGAAGTGATGTCTTATCCACAAAAGCTTCCTCGCAGTCATATCCAAAGTACTTCAAATGGTAATGTTTGAAAAATAAAGAGAGAAAGAGAGGTTAATACGAAATTAAAAAATTAAGAAAAAACTAAACACGTGTTTTGCGCAGAAGTCCACATCGCTCCAATAATAATAAAAATCTAAGAGGATGTAGAAAGTAAGCAGCGACAAAACATTTTGTTCGAAAAATAAGATATGCTATTAAAAGAGTATAGAAGCTGCGCCGCCACTTGTATTAATTGTACAAGTAACCAAAAATTAAAAAGAGTTTAATGTACCACTACTAATTTTGCAACGTTATGCAAATAAATAAGTTGTAGAAATAGAAATATATTGGAAGGAATATGTTCCAAAAATTTTTAAAAATGTCTATTTTTAACGTTTTTCTAAAATGTTTTTCATTAGTAAAATTAATTTTTCTGTTTTAAACAGTAGTTTCAATTTATTTTGTACTCCGTGCAGAGCCATTTGTTTTGTGGGACATTAACCCTGTATAACTTTGTGCAAGTACAGTTTGGAAGAATATTTTTCACTAATGTGATTGCATCTTAAGTTACGCTTTATATTAATGTCTTGTGTCGGTATATTAAGGAAAAATAAATAAAAAATATTACGTAGATATTAATTTATGCATGTTAAAAATTTTCAATTTTACTTTTAAAAAGACTTCACATTTCACAATTAATAATTGTATTTTAGTAAATTTTATTGTATTCGAACTACTATTAGTGAATCCTAAGAAAGTTTCTGCCATCATAGAGGTTCCTACTCCTAAAATCATAACTTATTCGAACTTGGCTACACTTACTTCTCCGTTAACGTTCCTTACTAAAAAGAACTCTACTTTTTCTGGACATCTAAATTCCAACAATTCTTTCAAGGAACATTTAGTAACTGCTTCTATTCTCTCTTGTCCTGAGTTTACTCAAGAGTTTGTCATACACACTGATGCCTCTGATTTTGGGCTAGGGGGCGGTTCTCAGTCAACGCGGTGAGAACGGTAAAAAGTGATTTGTTATCACAGTCGATCTTTAACCAAGGCGAAACGTCACTACTCTGTGACTTGAAAATCCTTCTGGTCGTCTGGCTCGATGGGCGTTACGCCTACAACAGTGTGATTTTCGTAATCCACCGAAAAGAAAATAACACGTAGTACTCGCATGTTATCTCAATCGGTGCCTATTGTCAACTCTGTTCCTGTATGCTCTCCCTCTCTCTCTCTCTCTCTCTTCTCCTTTTTTGAGTGTTGTCTTTCCTACTTCAGACCGTTAATATAATCAATTGGTTGACGGTGTTCTCTCTTTTCCTCAGGAATTCCCATCTTGGTCTATCTTGAATAATGTCTTATATCGACGAGTAAAAATTCTTCTGCAATCATGATCCGCCCACTGCAGGACACTGTGGCGTATGTAAAAGTACTGCACGGATCATGCAATAATATCAATGTTCGTCATTGTCGCGTGTGTGCAGCACACAAAGTGGAACAACTGTCCTAGGTATTATGCTTCTCGTGTTAGACCTACTTGTCCTTGGCAGATTCTATCGTGTGATATTGTTGGTCCATTACCTTGTTCGAGCTCTTATGTTTTTGTCTTAGTAGACTGTTTTCACTAAGTTTGCTCTGTTCTTTCCACTGCGTACCGCTACTGCTAGCATATCACTATTCTCGATTCTGGAAGATCAGGTCTTCCTTCTTTTGGTGCTCCGTAATATATTATTACGGACAGCAGTGTTCAATTTCGTAAGTAAAGAATTGCATTAAAGTTGCGCATTTTTATACTAAATTACAATTTGAAAAGAAATTTAAAATATCTTCACTAATCTTAAAAATATCAAAAAAAACGATAATTTCTGATTTTGTTTTTAATTTTTTGCCGATAAACTAATCCGACTAGAAATTTCTAACCAAGATATTATTCCGACACTTTTTTATGGAGTATTTGAATATGACATCACTTTTTCAATTATTTTCAACATGGCGGAGAAACACCTGTCAACTTCATTTTTCTTATACACACGCTATTTTGGATTTTAAAATTTTTAGTTAACGTGTTTTCTCTTTACAACGATGTATCACACTTGGTAGTCAGTATTACATTTTTGCCAAAAATCAAATTTTTCGCAATCAGTGCTTTGGAAAAAAACAACGTTCTTTGGTTGTCAACAAAATTTTGACAGTCTTTTTGTCTTTTTCAAGTGAACTTCAAAGAGATATGCTACAAATTTATTACACTTCGCATCGAAATGTTGTTGCGTGTTGATCAATTGAAAATCGAACACAACTAATTCAATTTCAAGGCTGCGACTAAACAGACGGATCCAAATGGCTTAATTTTATTGAAAACAAAAGAACGTCGTTTTTTTCCATAGCACTGTTTGCAAAAAATAAAACATTGGATTTTGGTAAAAATGTGATACTGGACTACCAAGTGTAATACATCGTTGTAAAGAGAAAAAAACTTCATCTAGAAATCCAGGCGCTGATCTTAGGCGAGGTCACAAGTTGACCTGACCTTTGACCACTGACCTAGAGTAGTGACCTTACGTCTTTAATTTCAGGTTTGTCTAGATTAGGCCCATTTTCAAATGGGTTTGGTTACTAGTTCAGCATAAAGAAAGGCAACTTTGCCCCAATTTAACCGACTTCTTATATCACTACCCCATAGTGGCTCTCGAAAAGCGGACAGCCTGTATACTGCTGATAGTATCCTCAAACGAATCCCGCTGAACGTGTTAATCGCGTTCTTAAAACTATGGGCACTAAATCTAATCATCGACATTGGAATAATAATCTCGCTAAAATTGGTTGCGTTATTCGTACAGCAAAACACGAAATTATTGACTGTACTCCCTACTACACTTTGTTCGACCGTGTGCACGTTATCTCTGGTCACTCTTTTAGTCGTTTTGTCAATTTGGACGAACAATCCGACTCTATTGCACTTCCTACACCCAACTCTAAGATTTATAAAGGAATACGTCTCTCCATCTTGCGTAAATTAACTCAGGCATATACCAAACAACAAGAGCAGTATAATCTTCGTAAACGCCACGTTAAGTATAATCTTGGGGATAAGGTATGCAAGCGAAATTTTGTGCTTTCTTCGTCTCTGGACCTACGAACTGGAAGATTCAGGGAATAAATCCTTAGGTACTTGACATGTTAAAGACCTTAATCCCACCGACGTTAATTCGGATGATTCTGATACTCCAGTGGCTAGTCGTCCAAGGAACACTAATATTTCTTTACTGTATCCTAAGCGCCGAAAAAGAAGAAAATTTGATCTCACGTAGTTTCTGAGTGCTCCTCTTTGCTGACCTACTTTTCTTTACTATTATTTCTGATTAAGACTTTTCAGCTTCACATTGAAGGTAGTTGTTGTGGTTTCTTTGTTTTTTTTTGCATAAACCATTATTCAGGTTGTGGTTTTGGTGAGATACCTGAGTGATGGATGATGTGTAAGATAACTGAATAATTTCCTTCCCTAAGCGGATATTCAGACAATAGGTCAACATCATCCATTCCTTGACAAACCTCCTTGACTTTTCTGTTCCTCATTTCTCGTTATTTTCTTTTGGTTTCTTTAGTACGCTGCTGCTGAGATTGCAATGCAGTCTGTTAGTAGCGTGATGAGTTTTGTCTTTATAGTGGTCCAATATTTAGGAGGTTATCATTCCGACAATTATGTTTTCGGGGATGCTTTCCGGCCTTTTTATGACTGGTAGTTATACCATTATTATTCTTTGGGATTATTTTAGTAGCACGTTGATAAATATTATACTTTAAAATTATTTGGAAGTATACAGTATGCCACAACAATGGGTGGCACATCAAAGTTATATTGTTTCTTAAGGATCACTCTGTATTTTATTACATTTTGGATTGCCCAATTTAAATCATTTAAAAAATGAAATTAGGTGGATATCAACAAGCTGTTTCAGTCGATGAATGATAGAATCACTAAGATCGAGTGCAAAGTAAAACAAATCTGCGACGAATGGAATCAAGTTAAAAACAAAGTACTGAAAATTCTAAGACGGCTGAAATGGAAGAAATACTAGCGGAAGTGGAGGATCGTAAATGACGTGCAGCGTCGGTTATTCTATACAATCTACCTGAGTCAGATACACTTTCTGTGGAAATCGAGTCGCTGAAGATCTTAATCAAGTGTAACAATTTTTTTCTCTGCTTTGTTCATTTCCCCAACCCAAAATATTGCGCAAACACAACTAGTCCTTTAAAAAGTATCTATGGTAATGATCAAGATGCTAAACAAATTCTGAAATCAAATAAAACCATTTTTATGCTGATTTAACTATGAAGAAAACTATTAAACATGAGAGCAGTGAAAAGAACCTTAAAGAGAAAAACCAAATTAATACTGAAATACAAATCAACATCCGTATATTACTCATAAAAATTCTTCAAATTTAAATTTAAACTAGGTAGAGATCCCAATTGTGTTGGTTTATCTTTTAGAATCCTATTTCAAAATATGCGTGGATTGAATAGAAAGACATCTGATTTCTATAATTCTATAGCATCATGTGACTACGAATATGTTGCGGTCTGCGAGACATAGTTATCGCCTACTGCTTTAGATAGCGAATACTTTTGTGATGATTACTTTGTTTATAGATGTGATAGAAATTATGGTGCATTAAATGTGTCACGTGGTGGTGGTGGTGTATTACTAGCTATAAGAAACATATTCACTGTTTTAAAAGTTTTCGATTTAAGTTTATTGAAAGCAACACTTCCTTTTGTGGATATTATTGCTGTTCAAGTATCCCGATTTAGTGATATAATGATAATTATTGTATTATACATTCCTTCAAATATTTTAATTGAGAATTTGGAAATGTGTTTAGAACAAATTAATTGCTTAGATTTTCGTAATAGCAAAGTACTGGTGATTGGAGATGTTAACATACCAGAATATTGTAAACACACTAATACTGATAAATTTTGCTTATCTATAAATAATTTTGCTAATTTTCAGAATTTCACTCAATACAATCACATAGTCAATTCTAGCGCACGACTTCTTGATTTAGTGTTTTTCAATATTCATTGAACTGTTTCCAATGGTGACCCATTTGTTGTCAAAGATCATCATCACCTACTTTATGCATTAATGTTCATGTTTTCACAAAATCGTACAAACCCTTCAATTTTAACTTCAGAAAAGCGAATTATCCACTTCTGTACAGTCTTCTATTTAGCGCAGACTGGTCTTTATTAGAGATGATCACAGATGTCGACGATGTGTGTTCCACTTTTATGAAATTCTTCATACATTTTAACAAAGCCCTACCAAAGATGAATCATAGAAGTAGTAGAATCCATTATCCTCCTTCGTTTAACCGTGAAAGAATACATGCTTTAAAATATAAAAAGTTATCTCTTACACCAAAGGAAAGGAACACCAACTGCAGCGTCTATTTAACCAACAGAAACACCAAAAACTGCACCAAAACTTTACTCGGACACGTGTTTCAACAGCTAAGCTGTCATCATCAGCGATACCGATACTAAAATTAAAAACAACGGGAAGCTTATATATACTATCTGCTTATCACGCATCGTTAAAATTAATTGATTCTTAGATAAGCTTAAATAATTCAGATATTCCTAATGGACCGTTATCATCATAATTCATAAGCAAATTTCTGTTGCTAAAAATTTCTAAACTTTCATAAGAATCAAGTTCGTTTTATTATTTACCCTCTTAATTAATTCAATGTCGCCTACTCTATGGCCATTTTCAAGCATATGCATGGCAACACTGAACCTATCTGTGCGATGATATTTGACATGAGCTACGTGCTCTTTAAAACGAGTTTTAATAGGTCTCTTGGTTTGCCCTATATATACTTGGTTACAGTCTTTACAATTAATTTTATATATTCCCGATTTATCACACATTTCTATTGGGTCTTTCGGATTGCCTAAAAGATTTTGCAAGTTGTTACTACTAGAAATTACTGTTTTATAATCAAATTTTCAAAATATTTTTGAAGAACTTTGTGTTGTGGGATAATTTGGTAATTTGACATATTTCTTATCTATTTTGCTATTACTAGTTCCTAACGTTGTAATGTTTCTAATGTTTAACTTATGTTTATGTTTTCTAATTATGTTTGTGACAATTGATTCTTGAAAACCATTGTATGATAATATTTCGCAGTTCTTTATCAAAGTTTTGTTTTCACAATGGGAAATGTAATAATCGGTGAATCAAAAAGTTGAAAGATGCAAGTTTATGTTGCATACTATGGTTGGAATCATAGTGTTAGTGTCTTTACGATAAATATCTATATCTAGTTTGTTGCCATTTCTTGTCACTAAAGTGTCTAAGAAAGGTAACATAAGGTTTGTTTCTGTTTCATAGGTAAACTTGATTGTCTCAAATTTGAATTTAAAATTTCTACAAATTGCTGAGGGCTGTAAACTTTAGTGTCGATGACTGAAAAAAACGTCATCTACATATCTACATCAAATTCTAGGAAAATATTCGAAATTATTTTTTAAATCAGTTTCAAATTTACCCACTTCTGAATTGTCTAAATGGTTTTGGTGTAACATATCTTTCAAGTAATCTAAAGTGATATCTATCGGAATGCTTGGAAACAATGAACAGACATCGAATGAAACTAAAACTTCGTTCTCAGTCAGCTCAATGTTTTTAATTTTTCAATAAAATCGTATGAATTTTGAACACTGAAATTTGATTGCTTTTCCAGGTTTATGTATCAGGAAGAACCGGGTTAGATACCGTTAGTCTAAACCTAAGTATACCTAGTATACCAAAACAACTTAGGTTTAGACTAACGGTATCTAACCCAGTTCTTCCTAGAATATATTGTTTACCTAAGATACATAAACCCGGAAAAGCAATGCGTCTTATTATTTCAGGTATTATCTGATATCTAAATGGTTGTGAAATAAATTCAACAGTTTTGAATATCAACAATCAAATTTCAGTGTTCAAAATTCATACGATTTTATTGAAAAAATTAAAACATTGAGCTGACTGAGAACGAAGTTTTAGTTTTATTCGATGTCTGTTCATTGTTCAAGCGTTCCGATAGATATCACTTTAGATTATTTGAAAGATATGTTACCAAAACCATTTAGACAATTCAGAAGTAGATAATTTTATTAATTTATCAAGATTATGTATGAGTCAAACCTACTTTCAAATTAACAACAATATTTATCAACAAAATTATGGTACAACAATGGGTAACAGCTTATCTGCGTTTATGGCTAACCTGTTCATGGGTAAATTGGAAACTGATTTAAAAAATAATTTAAAATATTTTCCTAGAATTTGGTGTAGATATGTAGATGACGTTTTTGCAGTCATCGACACTAAAGTTTACAGTCCTCAGCAATTTGTAGAAATTTTAAATTCAAAATTTGAGACGATCAAGTTTACCTATGAAACAGAAACAAACCTTAAGTTACCTTTCTTAGACACTTTAGTGACAAGAAATGGCAACAAACTAGATATAGATATTTATCGTAAAGACACTAACACTATGAGGTTTATAACAAATGATTCCAACCATAGTATGCAACATAAACTTGCATCTTTCAACTTTTGATTCACCGATTATTACATTTCCCATTGTCAAAACAAAACTTTGATAAAGAACTGCGAAATATTAAGCAGATTGCATCATACAATGGTTTTCAAGAATCAATTGTCACAAACATAATTAGAAAACATAAACATAAGTTAAACATTAGAAACATTACAACGTTAGGAACTAGTAATAGCAAAATAGATAAGAAATATGTCAAATTACCAAATTATCCCACATACACAAAAGGTCTTCAAAAATATTTTCAAAAATTTGATTATAAAACAGTAACCTCTAGTAGTAACAACTTGCAAAATCTTTTAGGCAATCCGAAAGACCCAATAGAAATGTGTGATAAATCGGAAATATATAAAATTAATTGTAAAGACTGTAACCAAGTATATATAGGGCAAACCAAGAGACCTATTAAAACTCGTTTTAAAGAGCACGTAGCTCATGTCAAATATCATCGCACAGATAGGTCCAGTGTTGCCATGCATATGCTTGAAAATGGCCATAGAGTAGGCGACATTGAATTAATTAAGAGGGTAAATAATAAAACGAACTTGATTCTTATGAAAGTTTAGAAATTTTTAAAAACAGAAATTTGCTTATGAATAATGATGATAACGGTCCATTAGGATTTTCGGAATTATTTAAGCTTATCTAAGAATCAATTAAGTTTAACGATGCGTGATAAGCAGATAGTATATATAAGCTTCCGTTGTTTTTAATTTTAGTATTGGTATTGCTGATGATGACAGCTTAGCTGTTGAAACACGTGTCCGAGTAAAGCTTTTGGTGCAGTTTTTGGTGTTTTTCTGTTAGTTACCTCTTCCAAAAATACAGAAAGTCGAAAAATACTGCTCAATATCAGCTTTTAAAAATCAAAGGGCATTGACAAAACAATTGATTGCGAATGCATACCTTCATTATCTCAGGAACTCACTTGTCCTAAAGATATTGTTAATGGTTTCGCAGAATTTTTTCCAGTAAACGGAAACACTCTTGCATTGTTCTATATGAAAAAAGGGTGACATGGCTGCCATTGAAAACTATCGTCCTATTTCATTACTATGGAACTTCGACAAACTATTTATTCCAAAATATACTCGTCGATCAGACACCTCATAAATCCTCATCAGCATGGTTTATGTTCCACAGATCTATACTAACCAACCTGGTATGTTTTAAGCAAATTTATATCAGAAATTCTTGATGTCATAAGCCAAGTGGATGTGATCTACACAGACTTCCGAAAAGCATTTGATTGCTTAAATTACTATTGTCCTACTGAATCAATCGAAAGCAATTTGTCCGCTATCAGAACGTTTTATCAAATTCCTTTTTATCTACTTCTAGCGTTCCTCAAGGCTCCAATCTAGGACCTCTTTTGTTTGTGTTATTCATTGACGAATGCATTTCGGCAGAAAATCTTTATTTGAAGATGACAGCTTGCAACTACAAGTGTGTATCAATCACTCATTGAATGGTGTATAAAAAACAGTCTTTTTCTGAATGTTGATAAGTGTTATGTTTTTTACTTATTCAAAGAAAAAAATTAATAACATACCCGTGTCACATTAACAATACACATTTAATGCGTTTCCTCTATCAAAGATCTAGGTGTAACTTTCGATTCGAGATTTGATTTCTCCCAACATATTGCTGAAATTACTGCTAAAGCCAATAGAATGTACGGATTTATCTATAGAAATTGTCGCGAATTTGTTGACATTAACATTTTATACTCAGGCGTACAGAACGAATGTATCAGCAACCTCACGAATCAATGTAATGTGCCACTACTTTAATAGATTCAGTTCTTTGTGTGACATTAATGTTGACGCTAACTTAGAAATTTATAATGTTATTCTAGAAGTGTATAATGTTTAGTAACAATGAATTATTTCCTGTAATTGGAGTTTCCTGTAGGAAATAAAGGGTATATTATTATTATATTATTATAGTTAGATATCAGATAAATGTATTCTATGATTGAGTATTAAACATCTCTTTACGGAGTGTTGAAAATTTACGGGTTTTTGGGACATACTGTATATTTCAAAATAATTTTAAAATTTTACATTTGCCAACCTCCTAACTACTAAAGTGACAACCTGTATACGTACATAATATCTAATTAACTTTCTAGAGAATTCCAATTTATTCTAATTGTTAGTTGTTGTTGTTTCTGAAGTTAAGTACGTTTACACAATTAATTAAGAATTATATATATATTATTTATGTATAACAGAGTAGGAGATTATTAAATTACAACAAAATTTCCAATTAGAAAGTAGTATTTGTTTGAGTATCTTTGAATTAGACGACGATGGTATTGAATAAATAGAAAGTTTGTTTGTCACAATTTTTACTTAAATACTACTAAACTCTAAAATTAAAGTGGGATTGATCTCATCCAGGACAGATATTTTTTTTCCATATTTATGCCGAAATTTGCAAAATAATAATTATTATTTTGATTAATTAATTCGATAATTTTAATTGAGAAAATTAGGAAATTAGAGTCTTTAGTTAAGACATAGTTTAAACTATCTAGAGTTTTATTTGTTGTAATGGTTAAGTAATATTTGCTATCATACCTTTAATAATATTATAATTTAATTTAATGCATTATAGTAATGATTTACCAAGTATATCGTAGCCCCAAGGAGTCTACATTTTTGTCTGTACATCCACGTAGAAAAGTTTACAAATGTAAAATGATTTTTGATGTGCACATGTACATGAAGTGTTAAACTTGACGCCATTGGCTAATGGTATTTTCATTTAAGATAGTTCTATAACCGTATCTGTTAAAGACGTGATTGGACCTCTAGCATTTTTATCAAAATAGTCTGCTTAATTTGTTTGACAACTTGAGAGATCCAGTTGTATACAAAGACATATTCAATATATCACATCTCAGTGCATCATTATTGCTTGTATATCTCCAAAAGAGAGTTATGTTTTTCTAAACAAAACTTTTAACAAAAACATTGTCTTGATTTTTTTATTAGTTAGTAACATAAATTTTGCAAATGTTAGCGTTATAATTGTATTAAATCAATGTGCTAAAAGGTGTAACTGTTGTTTAAAATTAACACTATTTCGTTACACATTTTCTTAGTTATTAATGCGTTACAGCAAACTTTGCGGTTTAGTCTACATCGATCGAGCTTCTACACATTTAGGTACTGGCGTATTCAAACGTTGAAGCTCAAAATGTATTTACGAGTAATGCAATTATATACGATGTATGCTGAACATAGAGATAAGGAGGCACAGCACTTACCTCTTATTTATCAACTTTGGAGTCATCCCACGTTGTTACTCCTTAAAGGTTTTATAACAAAGGGCAATAAACGACGATAACATTAACTATAAACTAATTTTACAAATGCATACACTAATTTGCATTTATAACGGGAATTAAAATAAATATAATGATGATGACAGTTCTTTAGGCAAATGCAGGTTAAGGATATACTTTTATGCATAGTATTTTTTGAGAAAATGAAATCCAAAAATAAAATAGGTACATTCCGGGTTAGCTACAAAGTTACATGCATACAGTGGCAGAACATATTGATGTTGTAGACACGAATTAACAACATTATACACCCTAACCATGCTACCAGGAGCTGCAGATGGGCAGCTACTGAATGCAGCCAGCGCGTCTAATTCATCCGCCAGGGATACGCTCTATTTCTACAGCTTCAAGCAGCGGGTTAGCCTAAAACGCCATCATGCTGATGTTACATCGAATCATATATCTTTATGGTAATGGGTACTTTCTACTTTTGACACATAATAAAAGACAAAGTTGGTAACTACCATCTCTTTTTAACATTATAAGGTAACTTAAAAATTGTGCAACCACATCTATCTAATAGTAAATAACAAAAACAGTGTCACACAAAATAAACTTTAATATTTCCTGATGAACTTTACTGAACACCAAGATATTCGAATATGCTAAAACATAATAGTTCGGGTAGTAGTATTGCATTGTTTCATAGTTATTTGATACCAAATGATTTTCAATGTAAAAGTAATGGACTCGATGTCAATCGTGAACAAACCAAAACAAGTTCCATGGTGGCAATTAGCAAACATTGATTGTATCTATCCGAAACTCATAGTAATTGAAGTATGCAATTCGGAACAATACGAAAATAAACATAAAGAAGTGCAAGCGGAACCGAAATAATTAATCCCAACGTGGATGTGGTAGATGCAAAAGTGATACTAAACCAAATTCATTAAAAAAGGACATAATTTTTTCTAAAAGATGGGGAATTATAGGAACTGGAAGCAATTAAAACAATATTTAAAAATATTGTGTTTTCAATGTAAAAATATAAAAACAGTATTTGGAGATCATTAATAAAAATAAAGAAGGAAGGTATTAGTAAGCAAATAGAAACTAACAACAATGAACAAAAAACCATAGTTTTTGTAGAAGAGAAAATGTGTTAATAAGAAGTATAGAATTCCAAATTAAAGTGATACATAAAGAAACAACTCTATTTCACTACATGATGATGTACCAATATAGAAGAAATGTTGACTATTACTAGAAACAGTAAGACTAGAAGAGGAGTTGAAAATACTTCTGGTTATGTTTTAGAGTGTCACCGGGAGAGAGAAGGAGGAAGAGAGGTAGCAAAATAAGTCTTGAAGGAAGAACAAACAAAACAAAAACTAAATAAATTCATTACATTTGATATATACTGAAAAAACAAAACACTGGTTTGATCAAAACTGTGAAATAAAATTCGGACATTCTAAGAAATAATAAGAAATGACGAATAGAGTATGCAAGTGTACAAGAAGCAAGGACAAAATGAGGGTTATAGGAAGAAAGAATGAATGCAATGACAATATATTTAAACAGAAACAAAAATTTTGAAAAACTTTAGCTACAATTGTAGAAAAAAAGAGCACATTAAATAGAGACTAACCAGAGTGTGTGCAGTACAGAAGTTAAACAATAAAAAGATGCAGAGCTGGAGAAAATAATAAGTACTTAAAAATAATAAAAGTTCACTATGACGTGAAAGCCAAAATGTTAAATAATGGAGGAAAAGCGTTTTTTAGTACAAAACTGACAAGAAAGGCGATAAGGTATTCCGCTCTTGAGCAGTTTTATAACACTGTAATCCAAGTCTTAAAAAAATTGAATAGTTGCAGCAAATATTAGGAGAATACCAGATTGGGCTTGGAGGTAATACGTCATAAATGGATCGATTTTTGTTTCACCTATTATGAAGACATAGAAATCCTGTATGTTTCATATTTATATTATTTGATTATATTGATGAAAGAAACGAGATGTATAATGAAATACTAAGTAAGAAGATTTTGGGGTGAGGAGAGGGCTTAAGCCAGGGGCGGACTATCGACATTTTCATTCATCATACCACTCCACAACAATAATTTAATAGAAAATGTGATGGTAATGCAAAATCAGAACAACAATAAAAATAGTGCGTGAATGGAACAATGTTATGATTCAAAGATTAACCGCTTTGTGCAAAGCAAAACGCATCCAATCAAACTGAACGGGTATAACCAGTAGAAAAACTACATCTGTGGAGATAGCAATAGTCGCTAATTTTATGGGTATAATTAAAGCAATTGCGAAAAATGATATAGAATTAGACCTAAAGAGACAATTAAGAGAGAAAAGGGTAATCTAAACATGTACAATTTTAAATGGTAAAGGGTGTGTTTATTTCAGAATAACGGAGGAAAGGATCTGTAAATAAATAGAATAATTATACAAAGAAACCATAAATAAAAATACAGGACTGTTTTACGACTAACAGTAATGTGTGCGTGTTGAGTGTGTGACATTCTTGTACAGAAAACCAAATAGGAATGGAATAAAAAGAAGACCCAAAAAACTACAAGAAGCCATATAAGTAGGTAAACTGGTGTCACATGGAAAGAAATGGAAACAAAAATTACAAATAAATTTTTATTTTTGTTTATTGTTGATATCAAATTCATTATTTGCTTTGACAAGCAATCGGTATCAAAAAGACTACCAAGTCCTAGATTATAAGCTTTCACTATGTGTTTTCTCTTTACCAATACTATTTATTAAGTAAGTATTAAGTGGTGATAAAAACCAATAACTTTAGGATATTTTGGAATTATCGGAAAGAGACCCAGTAGATAGATGTTAGAGAAAGATATTTAATCACCATAAAAAATGGCTTGACCTGGAATAGAACGATTTAAAAACCATTAGAGTAGGAAAACTGAAAGACATAGAAAGGGATGAAGAGAAATTATAAAATGAAAACTTTATGTAATTCCACATGTACCATGGTACCGTTTATTATTCTGTTTATTATTGATGTCAAAACATTCCTTGTTTTGAAAATTAATTGGTATTTAATCAAAATCCAACTACACCTTCCGAATACAAGCACATACTATTTGTTTTCTGTACAAGAATGTGCCCAAAATATTCTGTTTAGAGAACCAATAAGTAATAGAATAAAAAGTAAAACCACAAAGAAAGATAGAAGGCTTAGAAATATTTTCAAAAAATATGGAACAATGTAGGGAAATTTAAAATACCCTTTGTGTAAGTCCCATTTAAAAAGTATATTAAAAGGGTGATCAGTGTAAAAGATCTTGGGTGTTAAAGCTAACGTAAAAAAAATTTAGGTGCAAACAAATGCGAAAATAAGAAATATAAAAAACATGTAATTTCTAATAAAGCAATATTGTCTATACATGGGTAATTAAGCGCAGAAGGTTTTAGAAAGTATTAGAGAAGTGAGATTGGTGGACATGGAAGGAGTGGAGAGCGATTATAAATAAATTCTTTAGAAACGACATTTAAAGTTGTTTATAATTATGTAATAGTTATTGTATAAACCACAACCACCTCACCTGCGCACTACTAAAATGCAACGGTACATCCCCATCTATTTATTTTCTAAAAACAAATAAAATTTACAAGCCAATGGGGATCGATAGTGATGAAAACCAGCTAACGTTGTTCAAAAGCAACAGATGTTGATAGAATTAAAGTTCAGAGGTTTCATTTAAAACTAAGTAAATCGTTTCCCGGCAATGCGAATATTTATATCATTCAATCGCAAACATTAAATTTAAACAAGACTGATCGAATATTAGTTCAATAACAAAATAGTTTAGTGCGATACAAAAAGAAAAAGTATATTTTGCATGTAGGAACTGTTGTATAGATGACATAATAAGTTATTAGTGCGATAAAGATTGAAATGTATCAAGATTGTAGTTGACAACTCTGAATTTTTGCAAAATAAATATTCTACGAGGATTTAGTATAAAAATATGAACAAGTACAGCGAGTATTCAGTCTGAAGGAAGCCCATTCAGAAGGAATGAAATACGAGCTCCCATCTGTCCACGTTATTGTTGTACACAAGTTTCTTTACGAAGTACTTTCTAACGGTTTCTAGATATATGACACGATTTCGTCCAGCGATTCCACTTTTATGGCAAATTGCTCTATAACAGGGGTAATTTATGACACCTAAACGGCTTGCTTACTACCGCACTAATAATTTATTCCATTTAGAGCCAAATATTAAGATGTTACTGATACCGACTGCAGTGTCTAATCTTAATTACTTTACGTAGTTTAATTACCGCTCGCGAGAGCCGCGCCGTCTGTTATTATCTGGCCGGGGTAGATCGAACAATGGAATGGGGGCCACTTACTGTAAAGTCGAATAGTGCCGTCCGTCTCACCACGAGGGTTCTTGGCCACACACTTATATGTACCATAATCTGACTGGTGGATGTTGTTGATTGTCAAACGCATATGTGTTTTGTACGCGGGTATACCCACAATACTTTCAGCGTGGTACTTTCTGGATTCGTGAATCATGTGGCCATCTTCTCGAGTCCAGTAATTAAGCGAGGAAGGGTGGGCTTCCGTAAAACACTCTAGAGTTACGGAGTAAGCCAGAGAGTGCACCTACTAACTGATGGGAATCCACAGCATAGAGCGGAACTGAAAGAAAAGCATAAGTTAGTAATCGATTAACAGTTTTTATTCTTCGGGTTTAAATTCTAGTCGCTCCACAACCCACATAAATGGCTAAATGTATTTTCATTATAGCATGCAAAACAACAGCAGTTGCGAAGGAAGGTGTATCTGTTGCGATATTTCACACTAGCGCTTGGCGAGCGTTCAGAAGTAACAACAGAGACCGAAAGACCCTAACTGTTTACATGATCATTTACTCTTTGTAACCTCTTTAAATGCATAACATTTCCGCGGCTTCACGCTTACTGCCGTACTTTGGGGAATTGCCTTTTGCTAAGCCCGCGCTTTCTGCCAGCGTTTCATTTAATTTAGCGAAAGATTAATATATTGAAAATGTGCCATGTGTAAGAATTAATACGATCGACAATTTCGAATCATTCTCCGCAAAAATGTCACGGATTCGGTCACTGGGGAATGTAGTCATGTGTCTATACGGGGAAGATATTTTCCTTTGGAAAGGGTCCGGCCCTCGTAATCTATATTAAAATAGGGGACTGTGGAATTTTGCTATACGGATAAATGATTGTGGGAAAGAGAGAGTTAACGTTGAATATTAATTAAAATTATCAATACACTCTCAGATGTAATCCCGAAGGCAAACGAAAACTACTTTACAAAGGTTAAATGCGCATTTTAATCAATGCGCTTCAATCTAGAATAAAGATGCCGGAAGTCGATTTTGCAGTTTCTCTGATGGAACATTTCGAACTGAAAGTCTTTAGTGAGCTGTACTTAACTGGCTTCTACTTGTGTTTTGTTCGATGCTTTATCTAAATCCTTCGATGAAGATCGATTATCTTTGCTTTTAAATTCTTATAGTATTCTCTTTTATTTTATCGAATAACGTGTACCTGTGTTATTGAAAACAACTTAGACCGATTTAAAAATAATTTAAGCAAATTCTACAATCACTTGCACATAGATCAACGTACGTTTAAAATTTCCAATCAAACTTGATCGAGAGTTGAATTAGAAAAATAGAATACTTGATTGGGTAATTAACCTTAATCTTTCACAAATTTCAGCAAGTTTAGTAAAAGCACCTCCCAAAGGTGCTGTAAAGCATTAAAGATTCCTGATCTCGTTTAGTGCTTCACTTGCAAAGTAGTAAAATATTTTTAATTTAATTACTGAACTATATTAAATTGGAAATTACGTTCACAACAGTAGTTTTAATCATAACTTCAACCAGCATTGTAAAATCTAAGATAATTTTAAGTTTTGTTGTTATGGCATGCATTGCAAGTCAAAAAATACCCTTTTATAGATCCGTATCTAAATTTTTTAATGAATTTGCAATTATAACAAGAAGAACATTAAGGGCACAAGAAAAAAAATGCGTAAGGAAATTACATTGAAAGATAGGATGCAACAAAAAACAAAAACTCTAGCGTATAGGAACATATCGGATCGTGAGATTCGTGTAAGGAGGAAAATGAGTATTATGATAAACTACAGTTTCCACTATCGCGGAGATAAAATTGGTAAAAGTAGAGAGTTGGAATATTATAAAATAAAAGAAAGTAGTGGAACAATCAATTATGTGCAATACTGATAGATACGTTAGTGATTCCGGTACACATGTCAACCGGAAAGAGTATACGCTTGTTGCAGAAGAAAGAGAAGAAAGAAAACAGATAAAAACCTTTAAATAATTACTGAAATGGTTAACAGGATGAAAGAAAGAAGAAAACATAAGAACAACAACAAGGTAGATGATAAAAAATACGAAATAATGTGATGAGACAACGGGAATCTCTTATAGTTATTCATACTTTAAGGGATGTAAGTAACATTTACCTGTCGAGGACGAGTTTGCCCCTAGCAATAGCGAGGGCTGGCAAAAAAGTTCGATAACATTCCATATAGTATATAACATTTTTCCCTTCCCTGTATTGTATGTTTACAAGAAGATGCTGGATATATTTTTGGATTTTCATTATCATTACATTTGATAGCATTCGCATTAAATTATGAAGGCAGCCGTGATCCGTTGCCAGTGCAACAGAAACAGTTTCTATTTTATCAATAATCAAGTTGACAATTTGATATTTCTAAGTATCCAAAACTTTGAGCATTTTTTGAAGAGAAAAAAATGATGGTTATAGACCCAAAAAATCAAATGTGTTTAATAGGAAGGATGTGAATAAGTTCATCCTTGCAGCCCTCGATGATATATACTTATTGATGAAGGTTGTAATGGTAATGGGAGTTACTTTGGCGTGCCGTTCTAATGAACTCTGTGAAATACAAATGGACAATGTTAAAATAAGTCAAGAAGTCATAGGTGTGACCATTCCTGACTCCAAAAATGGAATGTCACGTACATTTACAGTGACAAAAGTGACGACACTCAGGTTTGTCATTAAAAAGTACATTGATACAAGATCCCACATGACGATTATTAATCCGCGTTTCTTTATGCGATATCAAAATGGAAAGTGCTTAAACCAACCTGTCGGGAAAAATACGTTTTCGTCAATTCCAAGTAAAATTGCGAAATTTCTGAAGTTTGAAAACTTCAAAATATATACTGGCCTGTGGAAATTAAAACAATGTGCCTTATTTATCAAACTTGTAAACGTTGACGTGACGCATTATACACGATATGGAAATCCACCAAGAATATTCGAATGAAGACATACTAAATTTATTTTTTATTCATGGAGAATGTTACAAAATTATTGAAAGAACTTGCCGTTTGTTTAACGAGAGATATCCACACTTGTGACCTCTAAATAAAACTAAGAGAATAGAAGCAAATTTTAAACAATTTGAAATTCAATGTACTAGAACACGCCCCAAGGTAGTCACCGGTGATGAAGACAACGAAATAAATGTATTGGCATATTTTAATGCAAATCCACATGCATCGATCAGAGCTGCGTCTGAAGATTTGGGACTGTCCTACTCGTCGATACAGAGAATTTTGGCACAACGTAAAATGCATGCTTTTTCTATTATAAAACTACAAGTTTTTCCGCCCAGGTGACGAAATACGTCGTGTAGCATTTTGTGAAAGCATTTTATTAAAAACGCAGGAAGACCCAAATTTTTGAAAAATTATTTGGACCGATGAGTCAAAATTTAGTAGAGAAGGAATCATTAATAGGAAAAATTGGCATTATTGGGCAGAACAAAATCCTCGGATGGTGCGCGAAGGTAACTTTAGTTTTAATGTTTTTGTTTAATTATGAATTTGTTTTGAAGTGTATGACGAAAATTTAAATTCTCTCAAATATTTAGAAATGATTAGAGGAGTGGTTTCAATTTTTTTTTGGAAAATGTATCCCTAAATTTCCTAAATTCATGTTGGTACCAAATAGATGGTGCTCCAGCCCATTCAACCCATGAGGTTTATCAAGAATTATACGGGCGGCGTATCGAACAGTTGCTAAATTAATAATTAAATTAATTTGCTTAATTTTGTTGCAATGTAATTTTATTTAGAGGCCATAAATGTAAATATCTCTCGTTAAACAAACGGCAAGTTCTTTCAATAATCTTGTAACATTCTCCATGAATAAAAAATAAATTTAGTATGTCTTCATTCGAATATTCTTGGTGGATTTCCATATCGTGTATAATGTGTCACGTCGACGTTTACAAGTTTGATAAATAAGGCACATTGTTTTAATTTCCACAGGTCACTAGTCGGATATTATTTACTAAAATAAAGAAATATTGTGTGTCAAATGTAAATACATCGATAGCAGGAAAATGGTAACAAATAGGTGTAGGGAACCCTTATGAAGATTGAAAGACCACTTAATTCTCCATCACATAGAGCAACAAGATCCATTTAAAAAGTTGACTTTTGGGCAGTTGAAGTTAGTCAGATTTAGCCAAACATTTTGAACACCCTGTAAATAATGAGATGTCAAATTACACATCATTTAAAAACTTAACAGTCGTCCTAAGTATAGCCCAAATTTTGTTACTATAACTTTCTTTTTCAATCATTGACAAGCATTTGAAAATAATCTCAAAAACTATTGATTTTTTATAGAGGTTGTGCTAAATGAAAGTAACTCAAATATACAAAAAAAATATATCATTCTATTTAAAATAAGAAAGTTGGTAGCCACTTCCGGTGTGACCGGAATATTCAAGATTCTCTAGGTGTTATAATAAAATTGATAATCAATTAGTAAGTCAACCAGCTCTCCCTTACCACAACAGCAAGTTAATTCCCTTCATTGATGTTCAAAATTTTCAATGATTTTTACAAATATTCAACAAATTCAAGGTTGATCTTCTTACCGTGGGAATCTACAAATCAAATAAAATGATGGGACCAGCCTACAAAATTGTACTTACTATGAATTTTAATTTTAAATAACAAAACAAAATATATAAAGTTAAATCGACATTCGGGACTTAGGACTCACCTGTAGCCCAAAATCGAACAGAAATTAAGAAAAATAGAATCTTAATCGAACAGATGCATTGAACTCAGACACTATCAAAAAAAATCCAAGTCATTTAAAAGTAGACACTTAACTGGAGTAGACATGTTAGTGCACTGACATTTCTCGAGTTGGTTAAGAATTGCAAATTCTATCCAACGATTTCTTATGCAACTTTATTTTAACATGAACGAATCCATTTGTACAGATTTCGATTTGATGGTAGAATTTAGATAAGTTACAGATTAGCATTGACTATTCGAAATGGAACTTATGTGCGCCTAACGCCCAGATACACAACAACGTTTCAAACAACAGCAGGATTTAATTGTAACCTACAATATTAAAAGTATATAAATGTACAAATAACATTTTCACGTTACAAAATTTCTAACATCTTGTGTTTTACGATTTGTGAATTTTTGTTTCTGGTTAGATTTAATCCAAAACCTGACATGAAATCAGCTTTAACTGTTGGTTAAATGTTACATTGTCAATAATTGTCATTCTCATATAACACATGAAAAGGGGATTGACCTGCTCTTTCATGTTAACAAATTTACTAATTTTTACCGACCTAGGACGATAATCAATAATTTTCCGGCCCATTTGACAATTCTAAAGTTAATTTTTCTAGACCGAGACCTAAAAAAGAAAAGGAATTTGAACTTATCGGCCATCTATTTAATGTTCTGGACAGACGACTAGAAAGTGGTGTAAAAAAAAGACACTAAAATTTTGCAGAGCACCAAACCATCAGAAAACGATATCTGCAAAAGAAATTTTTGACAAGTAAATTCGAGACATAGCGAAAGGATACCTCAAAACAAGGAATACGGTATATAAATGTGGATGTATGTACGTGAATACGGAAAATTGTTTACATGAGCAGCATTTACTTTCAAAAGCCATCAAACGAGCTGAGTGGCAGTAGAAGAAATAAAACTTTTAAATGCATGTAATTTAGTAGCAATTTGTTATATTATTAAATTTTTACTGTTCTCATCTATCATGAGTTATTCTAACAGAAAAACTATATCATTTTGGTACTTTAATTGTCTTCTAAACGCAAATTAGAAAACTATTTAATAATGTGCAAAATGGAAATGGTATTAAAAAGATATTCTATCCAAACAAAGAAGATCCTGTAAGACAGAACTTTCCTACATGGAAATAAAGAAAAAGAGAAAGAAAGGAGAAAGTAAAAGAGAAAGAATTAATTCACTTATGGTCAACAGAATATATAACTCATTTATGAGTTTACTACCGTTAGATTTGGGTAAAGCCTTTAAAATATGGATAAAAATTTACATAAAAGTACAGACTGACAAAAAATTGATTACGAGCAACTGTATAGATTACAAAAAGTGTAATTGAGCTAATAAGAAGAGCTTAGAACCTCTTTGGTTTTTTACTTACCAGACAACATTTTTTTTTTTTTTTAAACAGACTTTTATATTTTCTGTGTTATTGCGTTTGATATGTTAGATACTAAATGAAATGTGAAAAAAATTTTAACCCAAGACACTCGTTACAATGATTGATCAAGGTAGAAGAAATTCAAATACCCAGTAAAATAGACCTTGTAATTATATGTAGACATCACAAAGTTGCTTGTTTGATTGGGACAACCTTGGCACCAATTTGAGATCAAATGAGTCGGCGGAATTTAACAGTAGTTCATTGTGAACAAAAGTAGATCGCAATTAAGGGAAACATAGTCACCGCCGGTGCTATGAAATTATGCATCTTAGAAAGAAAATAACTGACTCGCTCTAGCTTTTTTTTTGATATGACAGCCTGAATAAAGCCACAACAGGCGTTGTATCACATGCACCTCTAGAGTTAAGACCATTGCTCTTAGCTACACTTGAAAAGCCTAACATGACGTGCTGTTGTCCCAATTGTGCAGCCAGGGTCATACATCGGTCTAACAATAAAAATGTCCCAGAAAGACAAAAATCTTAGAAATTGAAGCTTTAAAGCGATTCAACTGATCTAAAATTGAGGATTATAAATTACCCCGGAAAATAAAACTTTATTTGATTCACATAGGGAGGGGCTCAGATTATGTCACATGTATTTCATTTTGTATCTCTAAAATTTTCTCTAAACTTGTAGTTATATTTTTAGGTTAGGCCTATTTATTCGCTTAAATTATTCTTGCCATTAGAATATGTTTTGATTTTGTCAAGATAAGTGGCGAATAGCGTGATATAAAGAAGTTACTAAGTAGAGTGCGTCAATGAGTTTCATTACCGCACGCTGTTTCGGATGGACAAAAATCAGTGACAGATCCAGCTTTAACAATTTATAAGATTTACATAAAATTAAAATTGTGATTCCATATTTTGAAAATAAAATAAATTTTTTTGTTTAATCTATTTTCAAAATTTTGTTTAAACCCGGGGTATTTGGATCGACGACTCAAATTTTTACTCTGCTTTGAACTAAGTCGTATTTGAACTTTTTTGGTAAAGTACTCATCTCTAAATTAATTAATGTATACAGGGCAATTTATAACAACGTAGTTCTCCATAATTCCGCATCATGTGATGTGCTACTTGGTATCATTCATGAGTGCCAATTTTACGAAAAAATATTTGAAGTAATTTCAGCTCTCTGAGTCTTTTCTTCGTCATTTATCATTGTTAACCGATTCTTTCTTCCTTAATTTTAATTGTTGATAACTCCATAACGAGTACGTTTATACATAAAATATTGTTCAAATTCTTCAAAAACTACAAAAAATTATGCCAATAGCAGAGTGTCCTATTAGTAAACCCTATTTGTTAGGACCTACATTCATATAAAAAAATCGAAAACCAACTCACTGACTTAGTATACAATATAATCTATAAAAAACTGAAGATATATCAACGCATTTTTTTAAAATTTTGCATTATTTTGCACATTTTAATTCATCCTTAGGGTATTACATCAATGATGAAAATCTTTCAAATTTTTTTTCGAAAAAAATTAAATTAGTAAAAATTCAGCCCACAAAATTTTATAGAAGCGTCATTTTTCATATATGTCACACCAAATTGCAACAAAAACTGATTGGAAATAATTTTTTTTTACGAAAATATTTTTCACAACGTCAAAAAACAATTCCATTTGAAAAACAGAAAATTTTGGATATCCTGCACAACATTTATTCAACACCAACAGTGGTGTTTTTCGTATTTTTTTAATATAATCATACAAACTAAGTAAATTTTGGACATTGACAAAGTTCACTAAAATTAAACTGAATATCTCATCGAAAATCAATTATATTGAAACATTTTTTTTTTCTAACATGTTTTTTATGTTATTACTCTTTCCAATTATTTAGAAAAAAATTGAAACATAAGAAATATTTCGTGGTTCAGATAAATAAAATTTAGAAAATCACTGTAAATCAGGAACTTTTAATTGTTTGATATAAAATTGTAGAAATTATTTATTGCGTTTATTGCATTACTACTGAACTATGGGAACAATATTGAATTGTTTAAAATTTGTTATGTGACATTCAACATTAATTACTTCTGTTCATATTAATTCATTGGCGTGAAAAAATCATTCTGCGTCAGTATTGTGGTTTATTTGCAATTCCTGTGGTTCATGTAGATGGTCTATTATGAATTTAATAATACACGCATATCACCAATAATTTAAACAACAATTCAAATGTCTATTGGGTTAACCAATTATGTTGTTCATTTACAAACACAATAAAAGATAAATGTATATATGAAGTTATATTTTAATAGTAAATAAAAGTAAACTCAATTAAAACTATGTATTAAAATGTGAGGATTTTGTGAGAGAGAACTGTCTGCTTGTAATTCAATTATCTAAATTAGCCGTCAGATTGTAAATTTGGTTGCCCATATTCATAACGTCTATATTAAATAATAAATCTTATAACAAAATTCAAAGAGGTTCTTGAAGAATTTCTTCTTAGAAAGTGTCCTGGCCTTAACTCTATCCAAGGCCTCTTGACTCGTACTGTTGAGACATCGGTTACCGGTGCCCTATTGGTCGCTTTGTCTAATCTTTAGTACCAGCATTGATTATAAACTTCGAAGGATACGCAAGCCTCAATGTTTTTCATAATTACATCTCACAAGCAACGGATGCCCTTTCACCCCCGATTCCCAAACTGTTACTTTGTGCTGCCACATCGGTGTCTACATTCGAGAATGATTAAAAATCAAACTCAGTAGTTTTCGAAGCCGTACGTTCTTATGGCAAAATAAGTGCACGTGCACAATAAAAATAAAAATGTGCACTCAACTAATTTATCTTGCCACAAATTTATTTTTAAATTTTCCTTCAAACTTTAATAAAACAACAATTTAATTTTTAAGAAATACAATTTATTTGCATCAATGCAAGTTATGATAAAAAAATCATTTTTACGTATTTCCATATAATTGTGGTTAGTATTTACATAAACAATTTAATCGCTTTGAACCCAGTTGGAAAAGATGCATCTGCCTAGTATTTTTGAATCGAGAAGAACATCCTCCTTTCCAAAAATCTTAGAAGTCCGCACCAAATGGGAAACTTCTTTATTATAGGTTTTTCGATAAAAAAATATTCTTTATAAAAGTTTGTGCAACCTCTCAAACTAAAAATGCACTACCACAATGTTGCGAAAGACGCGTAATATACGAGGTGCATTCGAAAATTTAATTTTGAGTCAAGAGTAAAGTGCCCTTATTTCCGTAAATATCAAAAAAATTTATTTGAAAAAGTTGTTCATCATTAAAAAATACATTAAGATTTAATTACGCCACATTTTATTGATGTATTTTTAGTTTTCGACGATGCACAAACTTTTATAAAGAATAACTTTTATCGAAAAACCCACAATAAATAAGTTTCCCATTTGGTGCGGACTTTGGGGATGACCCAGTATGATTGAGAAACATAAGTTGCCACTCCAAAGAATAATTTCCCCGATTTTTCAGAAATTCTGGATGTATTCCATCAAACCCGGCAGCTTTCTTTGTTTTGTCTTTTGAATAGATGTTTTCGCTCTTCTACGGTAAAAGATATATCTCTTTTGATATGGGTGTATATTTTCTTTCCTTTTGTAGAATAAATAGTAACTTCAATCTCCAATAATGGAAATAATTTTAAGACAAGGAATAACGCTAAACAATTTAAAAAGTAAATCTTCTTCTACACAGTATCGTATGCAGCAGTTAAGTCCAAAAAGACAACTCCAGTTATAATTTTTTTTAAATCAGCTCTGATATGCGTTGTTAAAAAGTCACTTCAAAAAATAATTTTTTTTAATTATTCAGACATTCTGGATGTATTCCTTCAAACCGGGCAGCTTTCTTTTTTAATACATGTTTAGCTCTTCTGCAGTAAAAGATCTGGATATACCTTCTAAAATAGGTGTAGATTTTCTTTTCTTTTATAGACACTTTTTCATCTTTGTGATAAGCTTGATTTTTCCACTTTTACTGAGTTTGAAACATTAACCAACCGAGAAGCAATAGAGTTTGAAGAAATTTTTGTATTTGTTTTAGCAGATTGATTTGTAGAACCTAATTTATTTAAAAGTGCTTAGCTTTTACGACTTGAATGTATGAATTTTTCCATTAATGAATTCCGTTTCTCTTTTCTTCCATTATTTACAGATGACATTACAGCATTCCCATTTTCTTTATTTGATTTTCTAGATATGATTTGTACAGTTTGTTTCAGTGACCAACATGGAACATATTCCTTTAGAATACCACGTAGAGTTTTGCTGCACATTAACAGCACCTACAAACCTAAAATAATTATCAGAAACTGGTGATATCATTTTAAGAATAAAATCGAAAGATTTATTGCAAATATTAACTACTTGTAAATCTCCCAATTTAGTAGCTAACGAAAATTCCGAAAGTTTTACTTTTTTTGTCTATTTTCGTTTGAATATTTTCATTGGCGTATGTAGCTATTGTATCAATCAATAAAGTATACTAAATGAAAACCTTTTCTATACCTTTTATTAGTATACTTGTCTCATCTCCATATTGTGTTCATAAAACTCGTGTGGATAAAGCCAAGTATTTCTGTACAGTAGCACACACGCATAAAAGAACACCTGATGCGCATTTCGCTCTAGATCTGCCATTTTGTCTGCCATATGATCCCTTATACACCACTTTTCATTCTTTAATAACTTTGGTTGTTTTACTATTGCTGTTATGTTGGCTGATCTGTCCGTTCCATCTATTTCCTTTTGGTTTTTTATATGCTTCTTTTGTCGACGACTTACTCATGTATAACTATTTTCACGTTTTGTTCTTTAAAATATGGATTTGTCGCTTTTTATATATTTTTCCCCAGTTTCCTGTTTCTCTCTGTTCCATTTTGTATTTATTTTTTCTTTGATCGCTTCTCTTATTTCTCTTCAATTATTTTTCCACGTCGTCGGTTTTTTTGTTAGTGAACTTTCGTATGACTTCATAGTTTCATAGTTTGCAGACATCTAATTAACATCTGTATTACTATGTACTATAAGTTCTAGATGTACCGTAAGGTGGAGCAAGACTTTGTGACGTGAGTTCGATAACTACTTTGCCTTCTCACTTTTTTGTTATCATCACGCGTTGCATGCGTATCTCTTGTTTATTGAGTGGGGGATCTTGCAACGGATATTAAAAGGTATCTACAGTGTAACTTTTTAGTGTGACTGGTGTAAATGTAAACCAAAATTAAAAGCCCAAAAAGTTGTCGACCTGGTGTGTGATCGAATAAGTTGTAATTATTACTTCAAGTCCTATATTTATAAACAAATATTTACTTTATTTGAAACTTGTATATTCACATTTAGCAACACTGTGCGGTTGTTTTAATATAAAATTTGTTTACTGCCATGCGTAAAAAATATGTTGTCTGGATTCTCGTTTTGTGGGGTCAGTTTGATAACACCGATGGGGGAACTTTGAGTTAGCCTGCTAAAGGTATCGAAGACGGCCCATATTTTCGTATGCGTACAAAATGTTTTCCCTTGAGCTAATAGGTTGAAACTTGTTGTAGATGGTACGAGTCTATCGCAAGAAAGTTGAAGGAAGAGCATACAGGAATTATATCCAACAAAATATTTAAAATTCAAAGTCAATCAGCGCAGCAACTATAAAATATAAAGTTCCATATGCCACCTTGCATAACAAGTATGATGAAAAACATATCAGAACATGCGGTGGACAAACCATATTTTCAAATGCAGAAGAAACTGCTATTTTAAAAGCAACATGTAAATGTTCTGATTGGAGACTCCCTTTGGATTGTTTTGATCTTCGAATACTAGCAAAGTCCTATTTAGACAGAATAAGCAGACACATGGTAAAGTTTTACAACAATTTACCTGGAATATACTGGGCTTGGAGTTTTTAAAAAAGATATTCATCCGAAGCATGTCAGCGCGTTTAGAGCAGTATCAACAAAAAGAGGGCCAGTATTTCCAGAGAAACCCTTGTTAAATATTTTGACAATTTGGAGACCCCATTGTCTGGAGTTCCTGCTGCAAAGGTGTTTAATTATGACGAGACTAACGTCAGCGACGACCCTGCAAGAGAGAAAGGAATTTACCGGAGGGGTGTTAAATATCCGGAATAGATATTGAACCATTCGAAAAGCGCCATAAGTACAATGATATGTGGATCAGCAGATGGTGCTCTTTCCCCACCATATGTTATATATAAAACCAGTATCTATAACGACTTAGGAAGAAGGTGATGTCCAGGGCTCTCCATGTTGTGACAAACCATGTTGCACCAACGGCTGTAGGTTCAACAGCACATCACATGGATGATGACAGCAGCACCTTTGAACACTACTTCTAGGTGTGTTTCCTGCCCCATGCAAAAAGATTAGATGGAAGAAAAGTATTAATAGGCGACAACTTGGCTTCTCACTTTAATTCGGCAGTCATTTCTATGTGCGAAGAGAACAATATAGAGTTCGTTTGTTTTTTACCAAATTTGATACACCTGTGCCAGCCGCTAGCTGTTGCTTTGTTTAAACTATTTAAGGTCTCTTGGAGAACTCTACCCAATCACTACAGAATGAAACATAGCACCACATATGGTTTTTCCAAAATATGTCTTTTCGTCACTGTTAAAAGCTACATTGAAAAAAATGGATTGCGTGATTGCACAATTAACGAACAAGCCAGGTCATAACGAGTAGTCTTCTATAAAAAGAAATTTGACAAATGGATTCTACGCAACGGGAATTTCTCATTAAACCGAGAAAAAGTTTTGGGAAAACTGCCGGCTGATAACACAGCAGCTCATGTCGATATTAATGGTAGTCTAGTAGAGTTGCTTAAAGAAAACCGATTTAATGCTAATGTACAAATGCCACGGCGCAAGAAATTCAGGTTTATGGTAGGACCAGAGAAAAGTGTTTCCACAAGAACTGCCCAAGAAAGCGACTGATCCGAGTTCGAAAACGATTATGTTGTATAATCAGATCATAATCTGACTGAAAATGACTCAGAGGAAGTCGAGTATAAGCAGGCGCGGAAGGATCCTTTAACGTCTGGCACATTTGTTCTCGTTAAACTCGTATTGCGAAGCCCAATTCGGCGATACACAAGATCAGTTTTCGGATGATGAATTTACTGTGGTTGGACTGAAATCTACAGACGAACAAAACTTGTTTTTCAAATATATTCGACTGTGTATTTGTCCGACGTTCAAGCCATATTACCCACGTCTGCAGAATTAACTCTTTCTTCAGGTCTTAACTTCTTAAAAAAAGTTGACGTGCAAGAAATATAAACGTGTTTGGTGGACGTATTTTAATGAATCAGAATGGATATTTGGTAGCTTTTATCAATAAATTCTTTTAAACGTTGATTATTTACAATATATAACACAAATTCAAGTAATATTAGGGGTATCAATCTCGCCCACACATGATATCTTCGATTTTAAAACGGGACGAGATTGACCTTAGTTTAACGTTATATATGGGGCATTTCACACCAAACCGGCCACTAAAAAAACTCGACGTTTCCGATTTGAGTAATTTTGGTTATGTTATACCGATATGTGGTATTGACACCGATACGAAATATTTTGCGTTGAACATTTTAATTACCGAGTTACAGGACTGTGAAGTTTTGACTTTGAACTTTTGAACTGAAATACCTAGTTTATTGAACTTGTAACTGAATTAAACAAGTAGTGTAATAAATACTTAATTGTTAAAGCTTTTTAATTAAATATTTAAAATAGTAAAAAAAAATTTTCTTATAAAAAATGCATTAAAAACTTTTTAATCAATTTTCACAAAGTTGAACCAGCTTAATTTTTTTAATTTTTTTCGACTTTGATAGCTGATAGCCTAAACATTATCCCCTCAAGTCTGAAAATGGACACAAAAGTCGTTTAGGAACTAGACTGGAAACAAACGCCAAAGCGCTGTGCCAAGACGCACGCGCGCCTGGCAATAGTGGCAATATGCTTGGTTATGGCGTCCATCCTATATAAAATTTAATAAATTTGTATTAAAAATGAATCGTATTAAGATTTAATTAAAAACAAGCAAAATATCTACATGATTTATTTACTTAAAAATCCCATAGGTATGGTTCTATTTAGAGAGTGCAGATTGAGTTGATAAAAAATTAGTCACCTTTTAAGTGTGTTGCCGATTTGACCAGTATAACAGTCTGGTCTTTATCAAGGCTTCTACGACTGAAGAGTAGAACCAATAAATAAATAAAGACCAGACTGTTATACTGGTCGAAACGTCGGCAACACACCACTGTATGACTAATTTTTATCAAGTCCCTCAATCCGCACCTCCTAAATAGAAGGCCCATCACCTGGATATTTTTGATTTAATTACACAGGAGACAATTTTAAAGTATGATTTATTTACATTTATATGTTCGTAAATACAGATATATTTACACAACTTTATACACATTTATTTACACACTTTTACAATTTTTGAGTTTCACTATTGCTTGTTCGTTTTATTATGATACCACCAGTAGAAGGAATGAATGCATGATACTTTTTTGTACCAGGTATAGTCACCGAAGAGTCAAATCTGTTTTTTAGAAATACCCCATTGATGACTTGGCCCATTGATATAACCTCTCGGGTGTTGTTATGACATTATGGGGCATAGCCTGTAAACTTACCCGTGTTGCCAGGCGTTTTAAGTTTCTGCCAATACCATCACACGGCTCTGTGCCATGTGAAGTGGCGTGAAAATGAAATTCTGCATGTGGTGTAAAATCTTCTTTGAAATATCTGACACCATTAGTACACTCCCGTGTTTCAATTCCTGATCTTGTTTATAATAATAAACAGATGTGAGGAGTGTCGCTTGATTATTATTCCAGTGGAATGACTGGGCAGCATATGGTACAACAAAGCTGTAGTTTACAGCAAAATCGCACTGGGTAATAACGTCGTCTTCTAAAATGGTGTCCTTTAAGATTCTGAAATATTTTGCTTGTTGTTCTGCTATAAAAGCATGAGGTTTTAAAAGATCCAGAGTTGAGCAAAGACTTCTACGAAATCATCTGATGGCTGAACTTGAGATGCGATAGTAATTCCGATCAATGTGTTGAATTGTTTATTCGTCACTTGATTCTCATCAAATGTTTTTATAAGATGCTCCCGAATTTCATGCAGACCAAGACAGTTCTGCAACGTTCGCTAACTGGCGATTTATTCGACATCAAATGGCATTTTGGGGTTGGATTAACGCACATCATCCTTTGCAAGAAATCCTTGTAAGATGTTAGAGGGATCGCAGTATTTTTAGTAATATCCGGAATGCCAGCTCTCTCTATCATCAATTTAACGTTTTGATGATAAACGCAAACGCACACAACATGAGTTCCAGAATCACCTGCTAAAATGCATTGTTTAGACCGCAAAGAGAAGAATTTTGTAAGGCCAACTTTTAATCCAGGGCATTCTTCTTTAAATTGGCGATAGAGCTCGTTGATGTTACACATGAGCAGCTGTTTCTGTACATGAACTCGTTTGCCATCGTCTAACTTTATAGACACAAAATCTTTCTTACCAGGCATAATTCTTGAATTATCTTCTCTTAGGTAAAATTTTTTACGAGATCAAGCGTTTCTAAAGATAATTTACGCCCCTCCTGTAGATTCGGCGAAGATAAAATTCCATTCTTTTCGACCAGTTCTCTGGTCTTTTTGCTTGCCATCTGGATGTATTGAACTCTTCAGCAAGCCGACGTTCACTCCACGATTTTGGGGCTACAGTGAGAATCATAGTTTTTAGCAACACAGACGTTGACGAGTTGTTGAGCTTCTCTTTTAATTGTTTAAGTATTTCGCTGTCATTAACTTTCAAATCCTCGGCCTGTGTTGCTTTATTAAGCGGGTTTTTCTTCAGGAGCATAGTAAGACCCTTGTGAAGCTTGAGTAGATAATTCGCTAGATTGACTATATACGGCAATTGGTGGCATTTCACGAGCAAGTCGCTTTCTACACTGCTTACAAACGTAAAAGTTTTTGTCACTATCAAATGACCACTTTTCTGCTAACAATTTAGTGAGTTTTCTTAAGTCCTTAGATTTTCTACGCACAGGTATTTTGAACGGATTAAAACATCTATCATTATACGAAACCATATTACTAGTATGAAAAAGATTTAACAAAAAAATACGTAAATTATACACAAAACGTTCGTCACGCGTCCATTTGACTACGAAGTTGCCAAACCACTAAGTAAAATAACGGCCAAATTTAAAAATAGAGCATCATAATTCCTTCTCTTTTACCCGATTAACGAAACTTTAGAGGCTGGGTTCGCGCGCAAAATATTTCAGTTCAGGAATTGTAGATGGCGCTACGGAATATGAAATTACTTAAAATTACTCGCAGTAACTGACGCCAAGCGCTAGCATACCGTGGCATTCTTAACCGGTCTAGCTCTAAACGACTTTTGCGTCCATTTTCAGACTTGAGAGGATGATCTTTAAACTATCAGCTTTATTCGAAAAAAATAAAGCTGGTCCAACTTTATTAAAATTGCTTTAAAAACTTTTTATGCATTTTTTATAAAAAATTTTTTTTACTAGTTTAAATATTTAATTAAAAGGCTTTAACAATTAAGTATTTATCCCACTACTTGTTTAATTCAGTTACAAGTTCAGAAAATTAGGTATTTCAATTCAAAGCGGCGCATACCAGTCTGAACTGAAAACTTTACAGTCCTGTAACTCGGTAATTAAAATGTTCAGCGCAAAATATTTCGTATCGGTGTCGACACCACATATCGGTATAACATAGGGTAATTCCGGGTGAGATGGCCCTGCGGGTGAGATGACTCCTTTGTCTATTTTTCCAACATATTCAAATTTCCCGCTGTAGTTGCTAGTGTATGAAGTTATGTTCAAGACGCGAACGCGACATCGGTTAGTGCAGGTTTATTCCATAAATTAGGTAAGTTATTGATGATAATATGATTTGCTACCACCAGAAACTTTTGGGTGCTGTTTAATTTGTAATTGATTTATGTTTTACGAAAGAAAAATCACTTTTTGTTGATATAATGTGTTAATGTGGCACCAAGAGGTTAGGTTTGCATTGGCGGGTTTGTATTTTGCCGAACCCTTATTGAAAAAAACAAGTGGGCCATCTCTTTCGCACAATCGGGTTAGATGGCTCTGTATTCTAGGGGATAATTGGCCCATTTAAAAACTAGGTATTCAGTTGTTACTCCACATCATTATATGATGGGGAGTTATGCAACGGTTTCTAAACTGAAAATTTTGACTCCCCTTTTTAGTATGAAGCAAAAAAATTTTTTGTCTTTAGGCATGTAGGTGTTATTTATAATTTACAAGATCTGATTAGTTTTTGGGAATAATCGATTGAGCCAAAACAGCAGATTACCTACATAGATTTTCTTATTTTTAGATTATTTTCAAAAATATTAATTTTTTAAATATTTCGTTAAATAAATGTTGTTTGTAATTCATTTCTACACAACTTTTATTTAAACTATTTTGGAACTGACAAGTAATTACTAAGATATGGTTATCACGTGACATTAATTGTTTTAATTATATCTCCAAAAGTATTAATGGTAGAAAAAAGTTATAGAAAGAAATTTATTGTAAATTACATTATGTAGGTATAATTTTGTTTGAACATTTTTTTTCTACAACGCAAATTTCGAGCAACATTTTTTTCAAATCGAATTTTCTATATACAGTGTGTCCAAAATTCGATGCTCACCATTGGTATTTTGGAAACGGTAAGAGTTACAGGGTCGGTTAAATGGAACAATATGGAGGTATTTATCTTACCTCTTCAGACCTTCTCTTGTTTTCCAAAGAAATGCGTTGCCTACTAGATATTGCAAAAAAAGTGAAAATCGGCATTTTCTTTAAACTTGCGTAGAATCCACACTATTTATCCTATCAAAAATATGTAAATATAAAAGTTGTAGACATTTAGATATTGAATAATATGCGTCATTAAAATATTTTTTGCTTGCATCAGTAGCGAAATATGACCCAAAGTTGCATTTTTTAAATGGAAATGATAATTTATTTTTATACAGTTGAATTACTTGATTTTTTCCTTTTCAACGATATAAGGTTCGAGCTATTTATCTTGTGTACTTTAGAAGATATAAAGAAAAATCATTTTTGAGGCAGATTTATAATGTTACCAAGTTGTAAGCAATAATAACAAAAACATAACGGGTGGATAACATCGTAAAACGAATGAGTTTTCCTATAAAAGATTCTCAATAGTGCGACCATTGACTTCTAAACATTTTGTATAGCGTTTTTCAATATTTATTCGGCAATTCATTAATTGACGGACGCTAACTGAATTAAAAGGCCTGCATGACGCTCTGCTGCAAATCATTAACGTTCTCATAATTGACAACGTATACTAAATTTTTATGTGTCCCCACAGGAAAAAATCTAGTATGGACAAATCTGGTGATCGCGCAGGCCAACGTATGGGACCGTTTGTTCCAATCCAACGGTTTCCAAATCTTGCTGATAAATATTCAGTGACGATCCTGGAATTATGGGCCGGGGCGCCGTCTTGCTGAAACAAAATACTTCTTTCTTCTTGAATAGGTAGCTCGTCCAATGCATCTTCGACTTCGGCTTGCAGCAGTTGAAGATATCTAGTCGAATTAAGCGTTTGATTATAAATAAATGGACCTATCAAACTATTTCCCAAAATACCGCACCACACGTTAAATCCGAATCGTTCTTGGAAACGCGATTCTCGAACTATTTTCGGATTTTCATTATTCCAATAATGATAATTATGCCGTTGTTTGTGAATCTACTTTCATCGCTCCAAAGAATTTTTTTAAAAAAGAATTATCGTTTGTAACTTCATCCAGGTACCATCTACAAAATGTAACTCTTCGAGCATAATCATTCTCTTTGATATGATGGCATATCATTGGCTTATAAGGATGAAATTTCTTGTTTTTAAAACATAATGTACTGAACTTCTTTCCATACAACTGTCATTCGAAATTTTTCTTACTGAAACGGAATTCTCAATATATATATAGCTCTTGTTTTATTTTTTTCATGCCGACCGAATATAAACGAAAACAAAACAATTGCAGAGGGTTATGGACACAAGAAGCACTTTTGAATGCTACTGAAGCAGTTCGAAGTGGCAGAATGGGTGTCAATGCTGCTTCCAGAAACTTCGGTGTCCCGGCTCCTACTTTGAGAAGAAGAATAAAAATAATGACTTATCAAAAAAGCTTTAGGACCTTCTTCAGTGTTAGGAAATGCGAACGAGGAAAAACTTAAAACTCACATCATTAAGCTCCAAAAGTTCGGTTTTGCACCAACCCGCGAAGATGTACGATCGATGGCATTTCATTTGGCAGAAAATTTGGGCATAAAGCATACATTTAATAAGAACAAAGAACTAGCAGGTTATGACTGGCTCAATATGTTTTAAAACGCCATCCTGACCTAAGTGTTCGAAAATCAGAAGGGGTTTCACTTGCCCGCTGCCAAGGCATGAACAAGGTGGAAGTTCAGTCATATTTCCAGCTTTTAGAAAAATTTTGCTTGAAAATGATATTATGAACAAGCCATCAAATATTTTTAATATGGACGAAACAGGATTGCAATTAAATAATAAAACCGGATTTGTCATTGCCCAAAAGGGTTCCAAAATGTTGCAGCAGTTACTTCAGCAGAAAAGGGGAAACTATCACCGTTATTTCCTGCTGTAATGCAGAAGGCTCCTTCTTACCACCTGCTTGTATTTTTAAAGGCAAAACAAAAAATCCGAATTTGAAGATGGAATGCCTCCCGGTTCGGCTGTATATATGAATCAAAAGTCTGCTTATATTAGCACCGATTTGTTTTGAACTGGTTGAGAACACATTTCGTCCCTAGGAAGCCAAATGGAAAAGTTCTTTTGATTTTGGATGGACACGCAACACATTGCAACTCCGTTGAAATGCTGGAATACGCGGATGCTTGTGGAATAATATTGCTGTGCCTTCCAAGTCACACTACGCAATTTTGCAACCATTAGACCGAGCATTTTTTAAAGTTTAAAATCAAACTATGCCAAAGCTTGTAATTTGTATATTAAAACAAATCCAACTAGAAAAATCAACAGAATGGTATTTGGGAAACTTTTAGCAGATGCATGGTCCAAATCAGCCACGGTAGAGAATGGGGTCTCAGCGTTTAAGGCAACTGGAATCCATCCATATAACCCTAACGCCATTCCAGAGTATGCCTTCTTGAATGATGAATCTGAACCTAGACAACATTTGCCGGATGCTGTAGAAGAAAACATGGACGAAATTATTGAAGAACGCCCTTCGCCTGGTTCATCACAATCAGCTGTTAATGAAAATGAAGTAACTCCTACTAAAGATACACCAGGGACAATGTTGAATAAAATAAATCCTGTTCCTAGTACGTCACGTGGTGTTCAGGAAACCAGAAAACGTAGTAAACAGGTAGCAGCAATTTTAACCTCATTTGACAACATTGGAAATAGAAAAAGCGTAGAAGCAAAAAACGTATGCTAGAAGAACGTAAAGTGGCTAAACTAGCAAAACGTGATAAAGATTCGAGCAAGAAGTCCAAACTTAAAAAGTTGTAGATGAGTCGTCTTCCGATGAAAATTCTGACTTTGTTTCCCAAGAGTCTGATGATAGTCCTGAGGATGACGACACTGCTGAATGCGTGGGATGTGGAGAACAGTACTCCTCTACATCGAAACAAGACGATTGGATTAAGTGTATGAACTGTGAAAATGGTTCCACGATGGATGCTCAAAATTTATGAATATTTGCCATTCTTGTGGAAAAGTTTTAGCTTTAAAAAAATAAAATGTAGTTCTATTTTCTTCCAAATATTAGCTTTCTATTGGGCCATAATACCCTAAGTAGTGGGTCATCTCACCCGGACAATCCGGGATAGATGGCTCTATGCAAGGGTTGCAATTTATTTGTGTTTTGCAAAATGTATGACATTTTCTGTATTTTCCCATTAAAATACCATTTTATAATGTTTTTACTTTTACAAATATTTTTTCTGTCTGGATACCACTTAAATTTACAATGTCCTAATTAAAAGAAAAAAGTGGGTCATCTCTCCTCGACTTACCCTAACCAAAAATTACTCAAATCGGAAACGTCGAGTTTTTTAGTGGCTGGTTTGGCGTGAATTGCTTCATATATGATATAAGTACATTTTTAGGGGGTCAACGAAGTCGCCATACTCGTAGTACAAGTTTGAACACATTTTATTTTTTTAGAGAACATGAAGTGTGTTAACAATATCAACTGTAATTTAATATCTTTTATTTTTTTATAAAAATTAAAAAAAATATACATAAAATGCTAAATCACAGCTTATTTTAATTTTACTTGGTTACATATTGTGTTGTTTTTAATTTAATTTTACATGCGTTCAAGAAGATATTTTCTGTTAACATGAATAATAGCTGAAGTAATAGTACTGAGATGACATTGTGCTTTTTGAGAACATACATATTTCTGAAATTAAATTTACTTTTTCTGCAACCGTTTGGGTTGGTAATTGTACAAACAACTTTTTTTAACTTCACGAACAAAATTTTAAGTATAAAATGAAATATTGTTATTAGAATTTCGGAACATTCATCGATGTTTTTCAGGTAGTAGTAACAAGATATTGATTGCTTTGATTTTCAATGAGAGAAAAGCAATAAATATGTAAATAACGCGAATGACGTCTTATTGCTCTGAGCTTTAGGAAGAGTATGAATCTATGACATAAGATTGAGGATATTCTAGAACAAAGTAGAATGTAGTTGTGGTAATTTTTTATTGCAAATATTTCTCTAAAATTAATACCAAGGATTTGTTTAATTTCGTTGCTTTTGAATAAGAAAAACATAAAATTATAAAATTGGGTGCGCTTTGTACGTATTATATATTAAGTGTCATATCCGACAACCGTCAGTTTATGTTGACAGTAAATTGGTGTGCGGTATATATGCACACATATACATGCAGAACGACGGCCTACATATTTAATAGTAAAAGAGAAGGCTCGCCGATGAAATGTCGGCTGTCACATCTTGTCTGCACGGAATCCGTTTCTGCTTCACCGTGATAAATACAAACACTCCGAGATCAGGTCTAATGTTACATTTATAGCCTTGAGAAGACTGTGTTCGCCCAGCATCCTGAATCAGGCTCATTGCCTTATAGTCTGACGATTTCTCGATCTACCCTATTTTCTTTCCAGACATGTTGACAAGATAGATGTCAAACATCATTCTTCCGTTTTATTCTCTTTTGTAGAAGTTGCTTAAGATTCAAACTAACTATACTATTTAACACAAAAGCAATTTAAAAGTGCCGACTTCAACGTAGTTATTGCAAAAATATATTCGAACTTTCGATCGTGCTTTAAGAAAATGCCATTGTTTATTAATTTCACTATTACTACTAGTAATTTTAGTTTATTAAATACAGCAAACATAGTCATTTCGTAGTTGTATACAATGCAGGTATAATTTCGGAGCACACTTACTTAAAGATGCATATTCATCAGCACATAGTAGCAACTCCCCAAAATGTTTCTTATTTTGAAGTACAGAAATTGGCTTTTATCAAGGTGGAATATTAAATAACGTTTTAAAATAAATATTACCTTCTTTATCCATTTCATGGTTTATGTTATGTAGGTATAACATATATGTTAGATTTCTAACACCTCGATTTTAGAAATATGTTTAACGTAACATACTTAAGACATGTACTATGTCATACTGAACATTAATGATACATCACAGTTTACCGCAGAACTCCACATCGCAACAATACTAATAAACGTCAAAGAATGAATGGAAAGTATGGATATGTTGTAAAAAACATAAAATAATAAAACGACCCTTTCGGATTTATAGATTATGTAGATCTGCACTACAACGTTTCGTTTCGAAGAAACCATCATCAACTTAATTTTTCTTATGGCACTCAAAAAAGTACACTCCGTATAAGAAAGCATTTTTCATTACAAACTCAACGATGCACTACACAATATGGATGTTTGTGATTTTATTGAGAAAAATAACGTTTTAGTAAATTTCTATTTTTTTTTGGTCTAATGTGCGCTGAATGAATTTATGGCAACGAAAAAATGAAGTCGAATTAACAATCGACTTTATTTCTTGCATTGTTAATTCTGTCAGAATCTATTTGAATGACAAAGTAGTATCAGTTTAGCAACGTTTTTCAGTGTAGGTCATACTTTACAATGGAGCAAGTAATGTTTTCAAATGAAGAGAAATTTGATATGCTGTCCTACTATATTACATGCCGGAGAAATTGTGTAGAAGCCGAACACTTGTATTTGGTCAAGTACCCGGGGCGGAGGCAACCAGCAAAAATCCATATTTAGACGTTTGGTGTCCAATCTAAAAGAATACGGTTCATTCAAGCAACCCGTACTGTACCGTCAAAAATGTTCGAGCGCAGCAACATTTTCTGTTTGCCGCAATTATTTCAACGCACAATACATCAATTAGTGCATTACGGTTTACTGGTATAAAATTTGGCTCTTGCTGTCTTCGGATAAGAGCAAGTATTCGAGCCCAAACATTTTCGATAATGTTAAAATCTGGGCTTTTTGCTGGTCAGGGTAACAGCGCCAAGTTATTTGCTTGCACTAATTGCAGCCATTGATACCGCATGGGAAACGATTAATATTAATTATATTGATACCTTGATAGCGTCAATGAGCAGACGCCTCCAAGAATGTATCAATAATAATGGAGGTCACACCCATTATTGATTTCTTATATTTATTTATATAGTAATACCTTTATTTAAAAAAAAAGTTTTCATTTAATTTTAAACTATAACTTGGTATCTTAATTATAATTATGTAATAAATTCTTGTCAAAAACTAAATATATACGTTGACAATAAGAATTGCCTTAGTTTTTATTTTCACTTTTATATTAACTACAGAAAAAATGAAACGTCATAAAATATACATTTTGTAAGGACTAAATATTATGAATAGAGAGTTTAATGATTTTTTTTAATAACTTACAATAATTAGTAGGTTAGATTTATTTAAAAATAAGTAATAATCAGTCAACCCAAATAACCATGTTTAGTTTTTGATTTAATTTAAAAGTTATTGCTTGTAGACGTTTTTAAATCAAAATTATTTCTGTAAACATTTCCTAAACAAAATTTTGATTCGATAATTAATCGAGCTATGGTGTTTAATTAGCGATACCTTCAAATATATTCTTTAAAGAAAAAAATTAAGTAAGCAACGTAAATTACCTATTTTCTAAAACGTGCTTAGTGTAATGATTCATTCTACAGTCCTTCTATAAGATAACCCCTGCTGAGACTACCTGCTGTTAGAATTGTAAATGATACCCTTAAGCCCGCTTCACAATGTGCAAACTTTTGTTTACAGGAATTGTGGTGTACAATTTTTAAATTTCATGAGTGTACATCTCTTTCTAGTTGCTAGTAGCTTGCTATTGCGAGAGAACGCATGTTTTCGAAACCACTTTAGTTTAACTTCTTACCTCTGCGAACAAAATTTGTGCTTCAGTTGCATACTACAATTCCTATTCTTCAACCGTAATGCTTTGTATTAGTTCTCTGATAGGGCTGAGAACGAATGATGTTTTTTAATTTAATTTAATAAAAGCCAAAATAATAAAGAAAGATGTGAAAGAGGAATTAAAAAAACAATAAAGGAAATAAAATACTTAAAGTGCCACCTATCAAAAAAATTAAATCATACAAACTATTAATCCCGGAGATAGCAACTGAATACAAACAAGCAATAACAACAAAAACAGAAGGAAATAAACAAAAACTTGAAGACAATTCTCTAGACGAAGCGTGGCAATTCTACAAAATTACACAGCAAAGGATAAGTGCGGAGTAATAAAAAATCGAAAAGACAGGAAACAGGCAAGATGGTGGAACGAAATAATTCAAAAAGAAGTTAGAGCTAAAAGGAATATTAGAAAAGATATCTACATTGCAAGAACAAAAAGAACTGTCTACAATATGAAGAAAAAGAAAGAAAGTGAAAGAGATGATAATAAAAGCAAAAGAAGAGGCACGGGTAGATTTTGGTACTACAATGGAAGAAAAAGAACAGAAATTACAAAAAAAATTATTTTAAATGGCTATTAAATCAATAACAAATAATAAGAAAAATAAAAATATAGAAATTAAAAATAGGAATGGGAACTTAGTGAAAACAGAAACAGAAATAATGTCAATACGGAAAGAGTACTTTGAAGAGCTGTTAAACCCTGAAGACGTAGAATTGGAAGAAGATAAATTAATAACAGATACGGAAACCCAAAATACCACAAACGTAAATGATACCATCTGAAGATGAAGCAATTAGAAAACTAAAATATGACAAAACAGCGAGGCTTGATAAAATAACCACTGAAATGATAAAGAACATAAGAGAATGTGGAATAAAGGGTCTTTGTATAATATTGAACAAATATTGGAAAGAAGAACAGTACCAGAAGAATGGAAAATAGGAGTTAAACAACCAATTTATAAAAAGGCGACCAACTGCAGTGTAAAAACTATAAAGGGATAATCATTTTAAGCACAGTAACCAAAACATACGAAACAGTGATAGAAAAAAGATTGCTAGTAGTAACTGAACCAACAATAGATGACGCACAATGTGGATTTCGAAGAGGAAGATCAATCCAAGATCATATATTAATTATGAAACAAATCATTACAAAACCACTAAAACAAAAAAAGATTTGTGAATCTAGAAAAAGAATTAAACAGAGCCTCAAGAGGAAAAATATGGAAGTCTTTAATTCAAAGAGGAGTATACAGCAAAAACTACGTACGAACAAATAATCTAAATTCAGAAATTTTTAAAACAAAAATGGACTTAGACAAGGTGGAGTATTAAGCCCAACACTCTTTAATATACTAATGGACGATATAATAAAGGAAGCGAAAACAAAACCCAGAACTTAGTAGTGGGATATCGGAAATTAGAAAATGTTTCAAAGCCAAATGTGCATTTGCTGACGACGTGGCAATACTAGCATACAATGAAAACGGACTACAAAACAACATAAACATATGCAATGAAACGCTAAAGAAATACAGTTTACTATCACTTAATCTTATTACAGACTGTACTCTTTCACTTATAAACCATATTTACTTTTTCCCCTTTTAAAAAAAGGAGAAGAGAAATAATTGATTATGGGAAAGGATTTTAATGCTAGAATAGGAGAAGAAAGAGGAATAATGGTAAATAAGAGAGAAAAAGGAAACCATTGGATAAAAAGGAACGGACAATGAAAATATGAAAATTTCCGTTTATTATTCTCCAACCTTTTTCTGTGCATAATTCTACCAATATTCTTCCTTGTCCGTTCATTTTTTATAATTGATTTCCTGTTTTTTACACTCTCATTTACTATTATTTCTCTTTCTTTTGCTATTCTACTATTAAAATTCATTCCTACAATCAACTTTCTCTTCTCCTTCTTTTAGAGAATTTTCAAAATTTTTTTTAGTTATGTTCATTTGTTGTCCATAAATGGTTACTATATCATACTTTTCTCCATTTTCCGTCTGTTTACAAATTTTCATCATTCTTTTGATTTTTCCTTTTTTTCATTTTATTCTATTTCCCAATCCTTTCTTACCTCTATTATTAACCCTTCTTTCGCCCTTCTTTTTCTCCTTTATGCATATTGTATTTCTCTTGTAAATTTCTCTGGCATTTGGTTTCACCAACCCTTTCATTCTTTTTGCTTCATCCAAGTTTCACCACACCAACCACTTTAAAACTTTTTATATACTTCCAAAACTCACCGCGTTTATCTTTTAGTCCAAAATAGAGTTTTGTTTTTTCTTTGCATTTTTTCTCTTTTTCCTTATCTTCCTCCTGCCCCTCTTTTTGCTTTCTACTCTTCCATATTTCTAGTATTTAGGTAACCATATTCTTATCCGTCCCTCTTTCTCCTTCCTCCACCCATATTTTCTTATATCCAATTTTACTCTAATTCTTTCTTTTCTTCATTTTCTTCGCATCCATCCTTTGTTTCCTTTGTAATTAATATTGTTAAAACAATAAGCGTCAAGTGATTATCATATGGGTAGTTAAAATTAAATAGTACAGGGACCAAAGAATATGCAAAACGAAAACACTTCTTGTTGCGATAAATGGAAAATTAAACAAGAAAAATGCGGCATATTTAAATACCATATAATTCGTAACAGATAATAGTTATACTTGTGAAAAAAGTGAAGCTTTGCACAACAAGAGCGATGCAAAAATGTCAGGTTTTTTGCAGTTGTACAAAATAGTATATTTTACTATAAGATGATAGTTCGTTTTTTCGTGATCGAGAATGTGCTCACTGTCGACAGCGAGTGATCAATCTCTCCATCGAAAAACTGAATTCATCCCAAATAGTAAATACTATTCTGTCTATAAAATAAAAATAAAACAATAAGAAAGAATATAATGAAAAAAGAAATAATAAAATAAAAACAAATTAATTTTTTTTATCTATCGAATAATTATACAAAAGAATTTAATCGATTTTAATTAATAAGTAATTAATATCTAATTTGTTTATTGTATTCAATAATATTTTTATACAGATTTTTTTCCGAATAAAAGTTTGTTTAAAACAATTATATTGTGTAATGTAACTCAAATGACAAAATTGAATCTGATTGTTAGAGAAATACATTTTTATATTAACTATTAACAATTTGGGTTGTTGGATATATGTGTAAATTCTGCAATGTACATATATTTAATCATATCATACTTTTAGGCAAACTTGTTATACATAATTACAATTGTCATTACGACACGTTGTTGTGTAGTTTATTAATTAGATTGTATATCTATATTGTTTAATTTGCTTTTTTCATCTACTCCCTATTAGTTGGTGTTTTGTTATTAAATTGTTACGTATATAACACAGTTCTACATCAATTTATAATTTCATCACTTTATGTTCGTTTTCATGTATGGATTTGTATTTTACTGTTTCTACTAGCAGCATTAATCTATAATTGATATAAAGGGTTAAAAATTAAGTTTTCATATGATTGTTAACACATTTGTAAAGTCAGGGATTTTATTTGCAGTTAAAGATAAGTGACAGAGCAATGTGGCACCACTACAGATTTGATGATGGACATGTGACGATTATCGCGAGCAATTAATTTAACAAGGTAGTTACGTAGGTTGATTAATGTTTAATATGCGTTGATAATAATAGTTGACATTATGTTGCTGTTTGTAATAACAACAACAGCGTGGCTTACTGTACCATTTGTGTTCTGCATATATATTACACCTCATTACAAACATTTTCAGCTACAAATCCGACTTTCTAAAATGTGTGTACTATTGTACGATTACGATTTTAAGTTTTTGTTTTAATTTTGTTGTTTATACATGAAGTAAACTTTACTTCAACATATATGTAAGAGGAAGGAGAAAGACTATTTCTTGATTTTAGTTGATTTAGTTGCTGACTTATGCTTTGATATGTTAAGTGTAGATGAGCAGCTAGAGATTTTTTATATTATTTTTGATGTCATAAGTAGATATGGTTCTAAGAAAATAATAAAACATAATACTAATTCATATCCAAAGGGGTTTAATTCAGAACTTATTGGAATTTGGAAGAGAAATGCTCAGGCTAAATGCAAAACATCAGGTGACCATTTTAACTATCTTTCAAAAAGTTACAAGCGCGTTGTAATATCTTAAAACAACATCTTCATGATTTTTACATTAATGATGTAAATCTAACGAGTTTTTGGAAATTTCTACAATGATAATGGTACTAACAGTCACTGGGCATCGAAAGTCAAGAACGAGCTAGACGATTTGGGTTTATCTGAGGTTTTTGATTCGATTTCCAGCTTTAAAATGTCTGATACTCTAGGTCCTAATGATGTACCTAGCGATTTCTTCAAGAAGTGTGTTACACGCTGTCCACGATGTTGTGGCTGATACTTGATAATGTATTTTTGCAAATACACTTGTCTACGTTGGTCAAAGAGGACCTCGCATTCCTCCTCTCTCATAACAATATACGACTACTTAAAAATTTAAATGTTCTTATTTGAGCAGTTAATTTTTGGAAATGTTTGTGACTTTTATTTTCAATTATTATTCTTGAACTATATAATTATAACTTGGAAAAATGTCTGAAATAGGTGATAATTTCTCATATGGTGTTTATTATGTAATGTTATATTCTTTGGTCAATTTTAGACAAGTAAATACAAACATATTAAAAATAACAGAAAATTTCTTTTTTACCTTTTGTTGTCAGATTATACAGTCACCGGCAAAGAGTTTGCATCAAATGGGAAAAATTTTTGTAATTAAAATTACTGAAAATTTGTTTTGGCAAATAAATTCAGCATATTGAATGACAAAAAAAAGCACATTGACAAATGTCATGTGACCACTGTCATACCGGCAAATTTAAAAAATATCTCTTAAATATGTAAAAAGTGAAGTTAGATGACAAGATATTGAAAAATGCCTAAAAGAAAAGTTGTTCAGAATTAGATTATACGTCTATGTGCAAATGTTTAAAAGAAAATAACGACTTTTCATTAAAAATGTCAGTTTTCCGGCATTTTTTTCGGAAAAATTGAGAAAACAAAATTTTTGCGTTTGATTTGCATAAAACACAATAATGTGGTAAAGAACAAAAAACATTGTTTTTAGGACGGACTTTGTTGCAATGGCCTACAGAAAACAAAAGGTTGAAATTACAAATTTAAAATTATTTTAAAATAGTCCTAAAATGATCAATTTTTCCATTCTAAACTCAATTTAAACAATTTTTACAATATTGCCTGGATAATAAGCTCATATACACATACAAAAAATTTCTGGAAAAAATGCCGGAAAACTGATATTTTGAAAAGTCGTTATTTTCTTTTTGAAAATTTGCACATAGGCGTATAATCTGATTCTGAACAACTTTTTTTTAGACATTTTTCTATATCTTGTCATCTAACCTCATTTTTTACATATTTAAGGAATATTTTTTAATTTGCCGCCTTGACAGTGGTCACATGATATTTGTCAAACTGTTTTTTGTTATTCGATATACTGAATTAATTTGCCAAAGCAATTTTCGGATATCTCAACTACAAAAACTTTTCCCATTTGATGCAAACTCTTGCCGGTCACTGTATAATTACTTTACATCATCTTTGCTTGTTGCTACCAGCTTCTCTATTGATTTCCACTTTTTCTTTTTTCTTCCAGTGTTCTTGTACCCCTTAATAACCCTCACACTGTAGATTCAGGTAATTCTGACACTTTAGCTAACTGATGTTTTGTGCATCAAGTTCCTATGGATTTTAATTTTTTTAATCAACGTATCCACAGTCTACAGCGTATGATGGTTCTTTACTGGTCCGTTAGCACCCACGACTTCCAATCTAATAGGTTACATGTTCACTTTTTTCCAACGGCTTAAGTTTATTGTTAAACTGTCTTTACGGTACTTCCCGAATGTTAACGTTAACAACGCTTTATCTACCATTTTAGAAAACGATCATCTAAATATTTTTTTCTATAACGTATCGGTTTGTTTATACACCATTTTTATCAAAATTTTGTAAATTGTGGCGCACGTTCTATACCGTCTTAGACGTTTATTTTATTTTTTATACGTTCTTACAAATTTATTAGTATCGATTCTAACCAGACTTTGTTATACCTATATACTTAAAGATTTATTTTTTCCGTTTTGTCGTATCCTTCTCCAACCTCTCTCTTTTTACCATCTACTTTTTTTGTTTTTGATATTTCTTTCTTTTTTTGAGATCATCTAGTAATTTTTCAAAATAATTTGTCTTTTATTATTCTAGTATTCCATAGAATAATTTGTTTTTAACTTTCTCAATTTTTTTGTAATTTTTTCTTTGGTTTCGTGCATTTTTCTTAAAATACACCCACTTTTCTTCTACGGCTTTTATTTTATTTTGTTTCTTATATCATTCTAGTTCTTGTTTATAGTTTGTTCATATCCGCATAACCACTGTGTTTCAATTTATAATATTTAAAATATATCTTCTCAGTTTTCTATTTGTCAGCAAATTTTTCCATGCCTATCTTCTCTTATTATATTTTCTAAATTCTTTTCCTGTTTTACGCGGCTCTTTTTCTTGCTATATTTTACTGTTTTTTTAATAATTTTTTTCGAATGGTTTTAGGATTACTGGTTACTGGTTTCTTGAAGTTTTTGAATCATATCATAACCATATTCCTTTTTGTTTCTACTGCTCTTTCTAAAGAAGTTAGAAACTTTCTACTTTTTTTCTCCGATTTTACTTGCTTGATTTTCTGTTTACGATCAAAGGAATGGAACACTAGCTGCAGCTTCTATTTTTAACAAACGGGAAAACACTAAAAAACTGCACCAAAAAACTTTACTTGGACACGTGTTTCAATAGCTAAGCACAGGTGCCTAGTTTTTAAGTTTATATTCGTAATTTTTAACTAAAGTATCCTTTGCTTAGGGTAACCAAAACTACCTTCTGCGCCTAATGACGCCCTAAGCCCAGCAAGCAGTACGAAAAAAATTCTTTTTATGAAAAAAGTTAGTTTTATTTTTTTTTATTTCAGGGATTACAGTGTTAGCTTACGCTTGAATTTTTTAACGTTTTTAGTTTTTCTTCAGTTGGGGGTTGTTTAATGTTGCTCGGAGGAAATATATAGCAGTAAACAGCTTACAAAAGGTACTTACTTGACAATTACCTTGACTAGTGTACCTGTTACATCAATTAACCAGGAATTTTGTAATATTTTGAAAACTACCTATCATACACCTCGCACCTTCTGTAAGAGGGAGGAGGCAACTTTGAAATCAAAACTAGGAAAGGCGCGTGCGATTTATCTGAAAAATGTTTTTGATTTGCGGTAGACGGCGCTGTAAATGCAATAAAACAAATACAACTCTAAAAACAGAGAAAACTAATTCAGTGTTTTTGATGGACTATTCAAAAAGCTAGTAGTTTTCTATTATTTTGGAGTGTTTGATTATTGTCTTTGCCTTCCACTTTTCGTGGTGGTCGATTATCATGAATCATCTTGCCTCACACCGTTCAACACAGAGAAAACTACTACATCCCTGTCGTTCCTGAGTTACTTTAAAAATAGTTTATTAACCAACCTTTCCATCCACAGGAGGAGGAGGCGCAGAAAACCGTAACTTCATTAAATAGCCCGTCAAAAATAAGTTTTTCCAAGTTTCTTAATTTTTTTAAATTTTGCTTGCACTTTTTGTGAATTTGAATCTGCGATGAAAATGTCATTTTAAGTCGTTTGTTCTACAGTGAAATATGTTTGTTTCTTTATTAATTATTTATTTACTAATTTTAAATTACCGTTTTTTTTTCAAAAACATCTATGCACCAAGTTTTATTAAAAATCGGACCACTGATTTTTTGTAGACGAACGGTCGGCCGGCCAACAGAACAATTATTTTTTCTTCATTATAACGCACTAAATTGTACTAATACGTCAGAAACATTGAAGAAAAGGGTGTTAAATTTTCGGCTTGGAAAGCATCGCATAACTCTTATTTATAAAGTGTGGAGAAAAAATATAATACTAATCAGAAATCGCTGGATTTTGTAAAAAAGAGCATCGCAAAATATTTTAATATTGTTTTATTAAAAGCAAGGCTGTTGTTCGTTGTTGTCAAAAAAACAAAGTTTAAAGAAAGAAACACATTTTCAGAACTTATTATTATCATTAAGATTTAGGTGGTAGGTGGTAATGAGTCCAATTTTTTTTACTAAAGTAGGTATGTAGGGTGCTTGCGCTAGTAATTGACCAGCACCCATTAGTTGACCAATTTTTCTACGAACATAAAAATAAGAAATCCGTAAAATTTTCTGCACATGTTTTGTTCCTATAATCAACGCTTGATCTTTGGCCACAGAATAACCGCCATGTTTTGAGTAAAAAGTCTCCTGTAAGCTTTATACGTTACACTAGTAGAAGACTTTAAAGCAAAGAATTTTTCAATATATTTTTTAGCAACAATTTTTATTATGGAAAAAAATGGGTCAAATACTGGATTGAAAACTTTTGCATTTTTCAACTACTGGGTTAACGAAATGTTATGTCCAAAAACACTGAAAAAAAGAAAACTTTTTTTAAATTAAAGCACAATTAACTCAGGCCATCAGTAATGTTAAAAATAATGTGTGATGTATACGCCAAGCAGAACGAACTTATAATGTCCCTTATTCAACACATAAATAAATTGAAAGGAAAAACTCCTGAAAGGCGAAAAATAGGTCCTCCCACAATTACGACACAAGAGGAGGAAGAGCTATTAGTAGGATGGATTTTTGCTTGTGCAAATAAAGGATTTCCGCTTAACAAAACTCTCTTGTGCAAAACAGTGAAAGATATCATTGACAGCGACAACCGTCCTAATACATTTAAAGATGAATTACATGGTTATAAGTGGTGCAACGCATTTCTTAAACGCCACCCAGAGGTTACACAACGTCACGCTGAGTCAATATATACAGCACGAGCATGTGTTTCTGAAACATCCCTTAGAAACTGGCACGGGGAAATTCAAAAATACTTGATCTGTGAGAATGCGGAAAATATTTTAGAAAACCCCACCCAGAATCTTTAACTCTGATGAGTCGGGTTTTGCTACAAATCCAAAAACAGGTCTGGTTCTACGGCCAAAGGGAATAAAAAATTTTAATGGAATAAAATCAGGTTTAGAAAAAGAATGTATAACAGCTCTGTTCACAATTTCGGCAGATTGACAGATTTACCCTTTGATGATTGTTTGCCCGTATGCACGAATTCCAGCAGAAATAGTGCGCAACACAAATCCGGATTTGGTTATAGGTAAAAAAAAACTTAACTTTTTAAACTTGATATTGTTCTTTTAGGGAGGTCTAAAAAAATGGATGTCAAGCCAAACATTTTATAGCTACGTATATAATACATTTTTACCATTGTGTAAAGTTACCTATATTATATTTGCTTGATGGCCATAAGTCCTATTTTAATTTTAGTAAGTTTTGTGCAGAAAATGGTATCTTTTTATATGCCCTATTTTCAAACGCTACACATCATACAGCCTGCAGATGTTTCCCTATTTGCTCCGTTGAAAAGTAACTAGACAAAAATCGTTTTCGAATGGAAAAAGGCAAATAACAATAAGTCTAGAAACAAAGCTACATTTTCTGATTTGCTTGAAAGTGTTGTAAAACGAGTCACTGCGGATACTGCTAAAAACGGATTTTCAAAGTGTAGAATATTTTCGTATAATACGGATGCTATAGATTTTACCAAATGTTTGCAACACACTTCCCGGACTTTGGGAGAAAATCGAAAAAAGATAATGCAGAAAAACTAAAACCAACTGAATTTAAAATTTCACATTTTTTAAATTTTGAATCATTAATACCTTAAAAAGAAGAAAAGAGTTCAGAGAAGCAGAAATGGGTGAATGGATAGGTGATGAATAATCAAAGGAGTTGTTTGAAATATGGAAAAAACTAACGTCCAGATGCAAGAAAAGGCCAGAAGAAGAAAGCGGCGATACATATATGGAGGAGGAACTGTTGGCAGTAGAAAACAAACTCCAAACTTCAGAAATACATGAGATTACTGAAAACGATACAAATACCCACGAAACCAATAAAGTGAGCAATGGTGGAAAAGTTGAAAAGATACCTGAAACAATTATTGAAGATTTAGAGCAACGCAACGAAGATACTTGTTACTGTTCAAAATACTCAAGTTGCACGTTGTGACGAAAATCAAATTTACCGCGCATGCAACGAATTTTTCTATTGGTGGTTCGGTATTTTCGGACTGTCTCTTCTTTTTGGGCGATTGGCGGTACTTGACGAAGTTAAAAATTACAGGTGAAATTTCAATGTGGCTTCAATAATTGCACGATAAATTAGTTTTCTTTGCTATTTCTGTGGTTAGTTTAGTGGTTGTGTTAATTGCTAATTACGACGTATACTTTAGCACGTGTCTCGACCTCATCTTCTACTCATATCTTACTGTCTGGATAATTCGTGGGGGCGCTGGAACCAGAAATTGAAATCCATCGTTACACAAAGCGTACCTGTTATCACGCTGTCGCCGACCTCGAAACTGCACGGTTGGTTATACTCCAGTGGTTGTGAAGAAAATTAAAAATGCACAAAGAAAAAATAAAACGAGAAAAACTGTGTCAAGAAAAGAAAAGAAAGAGGAGAAGATAGAAAAGCCTAAATTACCGAAAGGTTGCATAAAACTAAAAAAAAGCATAGACATGATTCTGAAAGTAAAGAGTAAGAAGAGTGGTCAGAAAGTGGAAGCAGTATTGATGATATATCTAACGAACATTTTACAAGTGCTAGTGATAACGAGCCGTTGCCTTAAATTACCAAAAAGGAAGAATCTTGTTTAAGTCAGAGGCAAACGAAGCATTAGATAAAGTTACCAAAGAAGAATTTTATTTAGTTAGTTTTCTTGGGAAAAAGAAGTCGCATAATTATGTTTGCTGCATTCAGAACATATTTAGTTCAAAGGAAGTAGAGGTTCAAGCACTTACTGCTGTCGATGGAGATAAGTCGACGTACAAAATTATAGAAGGCCACATTAGTACAGATGATAGTGAACAACTTCTATACAAGCTAGAGGAACCAAACATTATTGGTACTGGAAATCGACGGCAACATAAATTTTTTTCAAAAATAATGTGAGAACAAGAAAAATTATGTTTGAAAATGTTTTTCAATTTTTAAGAATGTTTATTTTTATTTTTTAATATACATATAGGTGCTTACGTGATGTTGAATATACCTACCTAAAAACCGTTTTTATTGTACATAAAATTGGTCAATAATTGGAAAATGTGTGGTCCAACAGTGGGCGATTGGTCAATTACTAGAAATTTCTGAATTTTTATTGAAAAACATTTTTTGTCTCCCTTTTTCTTATATTAATACTAAATTTTACAATCTTGGATTGTAAGATAATTTTATAGTGTTTTTTATTTTTTCCTAAACTACAAACACGATAAATTATAAATTTTAACTTCTGAAAATTTTCTTAAATGGTCAATTACTGGGGCAGGCACCCTATAAAGCAGTGATGGGGAAACGACGGCCCGCGGGCCAAGTCCGGCGCGCGGAATGGTTTAATCCGGCCCGTTTAAGAGTGCCGTTGTGAAAATGTTTGAACGCGTTCTTACTTCGTAATGTGACGATCCGCATACAAACTACCTGCGGCGATATTCAAAACACAATAGTATTTTGGACAAATCCATCCGACCTAAACAGATGACTCATCTTCGCTCAAAACTTCCAGGCCCGAAGATCAGTTAGTTAGCGATTTAGTCAGTCATCTGCAACGAACCGCTGTGACTCGAGTAATTGTTTGTGTAATCCCCGAAACTACCATCCGTAGTAGGTAACGTCTAAAATTGATGTTAAAGAAAGAATAGTGGATTTAGAATGTCGAGATTTTAAAAGAAGAATGGACGTGGAAATATTTCTTTACTATATTTAAAGAAAAACCTGTGTGCTTACTTTGCAATACAACTGTTGCAGTTTTAAAAGAATATAACATTTAACGCCATTTCAAGAGCAAACATGAAAACCACTCCTACTTATCGTTAAGTGAAGAAGCGAAAAAAATGAAATCGAAAGATATATTAAAAAATTTATCAAGTCAACAACAATTATTTCAGAGAGCTAATCATTCTCAAAATGCGCTTCGAAAGCCAGTTATGTGTTGGCTTATAATATTGCTAAATCTAATAAAGCATTTTCAGATGGTGAATTTATAAAGCAGTGCATGATAGATGTGTGCGATATTATGTGCCCTGAAAAGAAAAATGATTTTCAGTCACTGTCTCTCTCAAGAAGAACAATCACCGAGAGAATTGAAAATATTGATAAAAATCTAATTTCACAACTGACTACAAAAACTCAAAAATTTATTTTTATTCAATTACCATGGATGAAAGTACAGATATCAGCGATACTGCACAGTTACTCATATTTCTAAGAGGAATCAACGCCCACTTTGAAATTACAGAAGAACTTGCAGGGCTGCAGTCAATGAAAGGAACAACGACTGGTGCCGATATATTTTGTGAATTTGAAAATTGCATCGATAAACTTCGTTTTCCTATTGATAAGTTATGTAATGTAACTACAGATGGTGCTCCTAATATGGTTGGAATCAATCAAGGATTTGTTGGGAAATTTAATTCTAAGTATCCGGAAAATGATGTTGTTTTTTTGCATTGCCTTATACATCAGGATGCTCTCTGTAAATCGGCTTTAGATATTGACCATATACTTAATATTGTTGTAAAACTAGTAAATATGATTCGTTCCAGAGGATTATTACATCGCCAGTTTCAACAGTTTTTGGAGTCCCTACATGCTGAGCATTCCGATATCCTGTATTATTCAAAAGTTCGTTGGTTAAGTGCTGGAAAAGTATTTGAAAGAATTTGGGATTTAAAAGACGATATTGTGAATTTTTTCTTGATAAAGACATTTATAATCAATTTGACGTCTTAGAAAACAAAACGTGGCTTTCTGATTTCGCTTTTTCACAGACCTCCTCGTACACATAAATAAACTTAATCTCAAATTGCAAGGGAAAAATCAGTTTCTTCACGATATTTGGCAATACCTGAAAAGTTTCAAATTATAGTTATTATTATTTGCTACCCAGATCTCTAAATCTGATTTTTCTCATTTTCCAAGAATGCAATCTTTAAAATTCACTATATCAAACAATAAGATTAAAAAATACGAAATTAATTGAGAAAACTATCTTCAGAATTTGAAAGGAGATTTCAGGACTTTAGAAAAATGGAACCAGAGTTTAGTATTTTTGCGACCCCATTCAATGTTAATTAGGAAGAAGTTGATGCAAAATTTCAACTTGAGTTAATAGAACTGAACTGTAATACTCTCCTGAAACAAACTTTTCATACAGTACCATTACTAAAATTTTATAAAACTTCAAGTCCAGATAATTTCCCAAATCACGCATGCAATGAAGATAATGATAATGTTCGGCTCATCTTATATATGCGAACAAATCTTTTCAACAATGAAGCTTAAGAAAACTTCTTTAAGAAACAGAAATACAGATGAGCACCTTTCATCAGTTTTAAGAATTTCTGCTTCACAAATGGGACCGGACTATGATGAAATTTTGTCTCAATTTCATTTTTCTGATGCACCATCAACCATTAATGACCAAAAAAATAAAGTGATAATACTTCACATCAAGAACTACACTAAATTCATTTTATATTTTGTGCTTATAATTTTCTTACTTTTTGCTTTTTTACTATTAAAATTCAGCGGCGGCTCGTAGTCAATCTTACTGGGAGGTCAAAAATTAATTTAAAAAATAAGCATACTTAAAAAAATATAAATAACTCAAATTCACCCCAAAATTTTATACAATCTACAATTTTGTTCAAAATATAGCGATTTTTCGAAACATTCTCATTAAAATCTCTAAGGTATTTTCTATAAGCATTGTCTAGCTGTGTACGAATATCAACATTTCCTACGGTTGCAAAATTTACCGAGCATTTCATGTGTTCTGCAGACGAAACATTTTTTTATTTCCTCTTTTAAATGTTTTAAATCTCTGACACGGATTTGGACTATAGCAAGTCTGACGAGTCTTTAGAAAATAATAAACAAACAAAACAGTAAAATACATTTGATACTTCACAACCACATATCCAGTTAGCTAAATCGTACATTACCTTGCGAAAGTTTCGATGAACATCTTTATTTTTGTCTTTGCTAGTCTGTCGTAAACTTAGTTCTGGCAAAGGACGACATTTTGTAAAATTAAGTTTGTTAGCACTTTTTAGTTGTTTAATTTTCTGCACTACCGACATTTTCTATTATAGCGCATGCACACGCGAATCAAAAATAGTATTTTTACAAAACAACACAACAGTAAAACATATCAATATAAATTCTTAAATTGATTTAAAACACGCGAAAATCGAATCAAAAAATCGAGCGTAGTTGTACACCCTATACGAAGTCAACGTAAACTGCGGGATCCGGCTCATAACCCAAAGTTGATTATTGTTTCGGACGTTTGCGTTTATTCGGGCGCTGCACGTTTTCGAGTTTTTCCGGGTAGATCTAATTCAATGAGGACAATTCGCACCGCCAGCCCAAGGTTGAAGAGGATGAATTACGAACGACGGCCGATAAATTTTAAGTTATTGTACTTGCGACTTAATTACCTATTTTAATAAAACACGTAATAATGAATATTTTTTATATATTGTCAAAATTTTTGGAGGTCATTGACCAAATGACTATATGGACAAGCCGCCACTGATTAAAATAATAAGTGTATGCAATAATAGATGTATATGTTTATAGAACACATAAATTTTTTATCGATTAAGCATTATTCTTTGGCCCACATGATTGTCTAGTTATTACAAATGACCCGTTTTAAAAAAAGTTTCCCCACCACTGCTATAAAGGAACAAATTAAAGATATATAATAAAGAAAATTATTTACTATTTTCCACTAAAAAAAACATGTATGAATGTACATTAACGGCTTTAGGTAGTAGAAGTTTCAATTAATGATTTTTTACATGTGGATAACTACAAATGTACATTCAAGTATGTACTATATATAGCTCAATTATGAATTTAATGATTATGTAGCTTTTGATATAAATTTATGAATTAACACATGCAAATATAGACCATCAACACAAACCCATCTTTGCTTGTATGTACAAGTTTATATAATTATATAGTGAAGTTTCGGTTTGATGCGTCTGTACGCAGCACAGGTATATGTGAAAAGAGGTGTTTTTCGGTTGACTCTATTGATTTATGTTTGTACATTTAAATTTCAACCTTACCTTTAAAGGGTTACTGGATAATAAAGGTCTATATTTATTTAGAGTTTTTGCGGTTTTCATACCGATAAGTTAAGATTTATTGTAAACGTAGATTGTTTGATCTTCCAAAGTGTATCATAAATATTCTATTCTTCAGACCGTTTTTTGTGTCGCGAGTTTTTCGTGTAAAATGAGGGGTTGTAATGACTATAACGTTTGTACAAAACGGGCTTTTTGCAGTAACCAGTTGAAACAAAAGTAACACTTGTAGATAATGCACAATCAATTAATCAAGCGGTATATATGTTGTCAACGAGGCGATATGAGCGAGTCCTGTTACAATCTCCTATTGCAATTAATTATTGACTTGACGCTCGACATCCTACAACATACAAAAAGAACATTTTGCGGCATTATGTTTCACACGTGATTTTTGTAGCAATTGAGATTTTTTTTTCAGATTTTACCACCGTTTTTGAAGTAAAAAATTAGCTCGCGCAATTGTTTGAGTGTAATCAGGAAATAATTAAGTATTCAAGAAGTCCTAAGCTAACACCGCAAACTAACATTTACTATTTTGTTTTGCCACGGTTAAGGGTAAATGGTTGCTTTCTATATTAACTGACCATTGTGCAGTGGAGCAAATGTATAATTTTGAGTTGACCGAGCTACAACCATTGTAATCTCGACAGTTTGAATTGCAGACTAGTTCCTGCAGGACATTCTCAACTAATTTATGCCCAAGCTATACATAAAATATTTTATTACTTTAGCAAGTAGTACGACACGGTTGTTTTACTTATTTTGGGTAATTGTTTATTTATGCTTTCTATCTTTTAAAGTTATTTCATATAACCTAAGATACTTACAATCAACGCTAACTTTTTATCCTTTTGCTGACGGTTGGGGAACTCCGTTGCTGGCGATGCACAAATACGCACCCATGTCGAGACGAGAAATTCGCGTTAACTCCAAAGTTTCTCCCTTCCCATTCGGAAACTGGAAAACAGATACATCGTTTAAACTAAAAACCACATCTTTATACAGAAATTGAGTACTTAACAAGCGAAACTTATTCATTAATCAATTTCTGACAGTGCCAGATTGGAAAGGGTTTCCACACTTATTGACAAATAGTTAGACTATTTATTCCATCAACGTGATGTACAACTTCCAATTTTGCGCCAATTTATACATGATTTATCTCTCTTTGCATATTCATTACTAAACGACAATTGACAACTATTTGTGCATGGTCACAAATAACGACTAAGAATTTGTGCAAAAAGCAATTGACAAAAAATTAAAAACTTTAATGAAAAGCAAACTTTGATATTTAATTGGCTTCTCTTCAAGTTCTTAGTAACTTTTATTTGTATAGAATGAAACGAGAGTACCGAATGCTATTTTTAACTGTTTTCAATTTAATATTATCAAGTCATATGCAGCAATTTGAACTAAATTAAAATTTAAATAAAATTTAACGTTTTATTTGTGTAGGTACATAAAACTTTATATTGGTTGAACTACAAATCATAAATTTAAAGCTGAAACAAAGACTATTGATTGTTTAATTAAGAAGTTCGTTATAGTTTAACTAAATTGGAACTTAAATTAGTTACAAAAACTAACATCAAAACCGATATGTACATTGAAGAGAACAAACGTAAAAGAAAAGTTGTAAAAAATAAAATATTTAGCACCCTGATAGATTTATACAAGAATTCTATGAGCTTTGTTTTTTTAATAACAAAAAATATGGAGTAAGTGAAATGAAGCGACCTACATTAAAATAAATTCAAATTAGAAGGAAGCTGGCATCTATTGAGAGCAATTTAACAAAAAAGGAACATAAAATTTAGGTAAGAATTAAAAAAGCAACAGAAGAAATGAAAAAGGCGAATGAGGTTAAAATAATAATTCATTCAAAATGGGTGCAAACTACAGTACTTAAAAAGAAAAATTTGGAAAATGGCAACATGGAATATAGTATAAGAGTAAAAGAAATAGAACTGGAGAAAAATTTAAAAGTGGGAGTAAGATATTGTAATGGAAAACTTGGAAAAATATAAAATGCAATTTGCCATAAATATATGCACTGATAAGTGTGAATATTTTTAAAATGAATATGAGTATTATACTGGGTGAGTCGGGAGGAGCGCACCAAACTCTAGGAGTGTATTATACATGTGAAAATAATGTAAAAAACTCATATGCTCTTATGCGATTCTCATTTGTTTTCAAGTTATGGCGTAATTAAAATGTTCATCTACCTTTCCACTTATTATCTAATTTTAACATTATCAAAGTATGCCATGTTCGAGGCTCAAAGACATTTGATAATTCTGACGTTTGGATGAACTGTCAGTGTACAGTAAACAGTAACTGAACATTTAATTTCGAATTTATGTGATTGTTAGTGTTGCAAAATGCCTGATACTTATTCAAATTTAGAATATGCAAATATGGTGTTTGTTTATGGTTTCTGTAATGGAAATAATACAGTTGCTGCTGAAGAATATCGTCAACGTTTTCTACACCAAAGACATCTTGATAAAACGTATTTATTAGAGTTTTCAACAAATTGTGCGAGACTGGTAAGCTTCCCAGTGCAAACATAATATCTGAACCCGCTACTCGACAAGGTTTTGTAGAAGTAGAAAATATTCTACATCTAGTAGAAGAAGATGCAACTACTAGCTTACGGAGAATTGCCACACAATTGGGAATTCCACAAAAAAAGTGATAAACAAACTCCACGAGCAAGGCTATATCCTTACCACGTACAGAAAGTACAGCACCTACAACCAGAGGAATACGCTAACCGTATGGAGTTTTGTCGGTAGATAAATAATAATCATCGTGTTGTATCGATTATACTCTTTACGGATGAAGCTACATTTACCCGTGATGGCATTAATAATACTCGTAACTATCATGTATGGTCAGACAAAAATCCCCACGCAACAATCGAAAGCAATTTTCAACATCTGTTTTCTGTGAACGCGTGGTGTAGTATGCTTGACAGTTATTTAATTGACTTTTTTATTTTGGAGGATCGTCTCACAGGAGACAACTACTTCATTTTTTTACAAAATGAATTACAAGGCCTGCTAGAGGATGTTCCTGTAAATATTAGAATGCAGATGTACTATCAGCACGATGGAGCTCTTGCACATGTTGCTCGTCAGGTCAAGCAACATTTGAACCAACGTTTTCCACGGCGTTGGATTGGTCGTGGAGGTCCTATTAATTGGCCTGCAAGATCTCCAGACCTCACACCACTAGATTTTTCTTTATGGGGCTGGATAAAAAATGAAGTCTACAAAATAGAAGTGGACTAACGGGATGCACTAATTAGACGAATTGAGAATACTGCAGTCCATATTAAAGAAAAAGAAATGAATCAATTGGGAGAGCAACAAACGCTCTTCGTAGACGAAGCAGAAAATGTTTATAAGTCAATGGCGGTATTTTGAACATTTATTGAAAGAACGCTATGATTAAGAAAATTTTTAAGTGTATAATTTGTTTATTTGTTAATATGCTATAACTTGAAAACAAATGAAAATCGGATAAGACCATATGAGTTTTTTTACATTATTTTCACTTGTATAATACACTCCTAGAGTTTGGTGCGTCGTGCCGACTCACCCAGTATATGCGCATTATAAATTATGTTATGATTAATTTGATATGTCCCAATTATGATATGCAACGATTTATAATTAAGAATTCATATTATTATTATTATTATTATTATCACAAGCTATGTACAATATGTATAACTAACTAATCAGCCCATATTAAGCAAGATTAAGCTAGTTTTGAGGCTAGTTCGCTAGATGTTAAATAATTTTTTAGAAGTGATTCCTGTGGTGGAGATAACTAAAGGTAAGATTTCAGTCTCTTATTGCTTCCAAAGCCTTTTCACTTCTATTGCTAATTCTGTATATTTGGTCTTTTATACAGGTAAGGTTTCTGCGATGTTGTTGGAGTTAAGAACTGCAACGTCAATAAGGTATGTAGTTTATTGCCTTTTTTCTATTAGTACGATACCTGGTATGTTGCAGCTTATGTTCTTGTCAGTAATTATGATAGTATCCCAGTATAGTCTTGCTGCTGTATTCTCTAGTACTGGTTATGACTCATACTTATGATAAGGTGTTTCCGCATTTAGAAAATGATACTTTTGGGCTAATCTTTAGTGAATTATATTGACGACTTGATTATACCTTGTTAGGTAATCCGAATTAGATAATAGTTTACAACCAGCTATTACATGTTGTATTGTTTCAGGAGCAAGGCCGCATCGTCGACATTTGTTATTTCCAACGGACTGGTATTACCTCATCTTGCATTGCAGTTAAAAATTCCTTCGTCTCGCCAAATAAATAGCCTTTTTTTTAACCAATTATGCGAGGCATTTTTGTCGACGCATTCCTGGCTTAGATGTAAGTATCTGCCATGTAGTCTTTTTTAGACAGTTTTCTTATTTTGTCTTCGTTTGTAGATATTTTTTTGTCGACGTTCATGTCAATTTCAGTTACATTTAGCTAGGTATAATTTCTATTCATTTTAACTATTTTCCGAATAAAATTACTATTTCTCCGATGAAGAAAACATTGTCTCAAGTTTTTTACCTGGTTCCAATGTAGATTGGAGATATCTACCCCTGCCACCTAACGATCTCGGCAGTGTAATCCGTTCAATTGCACATCGTGGATGATGTATTCTATATTCCTTTTACATTACTCTTGCCTTTTTTTGCAGGTTTTCTAGGTCCGTGGCCGACCACTTAATTAATCCAAAAGTGTAACTCAATACAAGTAAGGTGAAAGTGTTTATGGCTTGTGTTTTATTATCACCAATTAGTTCCGTTTTTGATATAGATTTGAACCTATATATAATCTTACTTTTATTTAAAAGCCTGCTTAAGAGATTGAGTGTCAAGCAGAACCAGAGGGGCTTAGTGAGTCTCCTGTTTTTATTTTTAATTCTAAAGACTCGAGTCTTTTTACTCCTCTCATTACGAGTCTTGTTTTCCATTTTTCCATCATTGTTTTCAGAGCTTGCACATAATGGTCGTTGATTTTATATATTTTTAGCACTTTAAGTAGCCAACTGTGTGGTAGAGAATCGAACGCCTTCCGATAATCTATAAAGGTGATGCTGATATTTCAGTTGCGGTCATTACGACACTGTCAATTGTAATCAGCTTCTTGTAGCCTCTCGATCCTTCTCTACAGCCCTTTTGTTGCTTTGTGATAATGTTGTTGACTTCACAGTACTTGTAGATCTTATCAGCAACACATCCAGTAAGAAATTTGTATATAGTTGATAAACACGTTATGGGCCTATATTTAGCAGGCGTTGAAGGATGTTTTTCTTTTGGTAATAGATACGTTTTCCAACCATCATAAACGGCAACCATGAACATGGGTCTTCGATTGCTTTTCAAAGAGTATCACCATTTTTTCATGAGTGCAAGTGAACTTTTTGAATCAAAAGTTTTGCACATTGTCAATTTCTGGTGATTTCCAATTTTGTGCCCTACTGATTATTTCTGTAAGTTCACTAGTACTGATTTCTTCATTAATCATATGAGGTATTTGTTCACTTTCCTTTCTTTCTAATTCTATCCACTGTGCTTTCTGTCAATGATATTTTGGCTCAGACCATATGCTATTCCAGTATGATACTATTTCTTGAGGTTCACACTGTTCATTTTTGCGCTGAATTTTATTTTGATCTTCTTTTTGCCTGTTAGCTTTTAATACTTTGGGTATTGTTCAAATAGCTTGTTTTGTATCTTTCTTAAGGTGCGTCCCTGGTATTTTTAATCTCCCCGCCAGTGCAACTAACCTTTGTTTCATTCTGTCTAAGCAGCTTTGTTCCAAAAGTTTAGGACCGTAACAATTTTCCTTTCTTCTTTTTAATATTTTTCGAATTTTCCTATCCTTTCTAAGTTTTATTTTATCCCTGTTGTCAAATCGGTTTGTCCTACTCGTTGGATTTTATTTCCTTTTGTGTTCTTGACTGACCTTTAGTCTGTCCATGATCTAATTCAGTTTTAGATTGAATTTTCATTTTTTCAATATACCTGATCGTCGTAATTGCTGCACAGTGTATAAGATTGTATAGCTCTTCCAGTGATTTGCTTCCATTGACTTTCGGCGGTAATAGTTTTTTGTTTGCAAACGTACTTGACACTTTCGAAATCATTGCTCTTTTCGTAGGATCAGTTTCTATATAGTCAGTTATTCCTGTCTCAAGTATGTTGTCAACTTTATCCATAATTTGTTCGTTTGCGGTTAACTTGGTTTAAGGATATTTTGGGTGCTTGACTCTGGTTGCATTAGAGGTATTTCTTTGTTTGCTGTACTTGTAATTGCTGTTTCTCCAGTACGACCCAGTTCTATCACTATTTGTCGTTTAAAGTGTGTTAATGTCTCGTCACTCAAATATTTATTTTTTTCAACAGCTAGATGCTGCCCAGTTATTTGTTGTTCAGTTACGTGTAAATTAGGGTATTTTTAATAAATGCTGTATAAAGTAATTTCCTGAAAGGGAAATTGTTGGTTTCTAACTCTATTATTTTATAATAGGCGCGCATTATAAACTGATTAAGTTTATCATCCCAGAAACACTTTCAGCTACTTGATCTTCAAGATTGCATGTTCGTGTAATTATTATTATTATTATTATTATTATTATTATTATTATTATTATTATTATTATTATTATTATTATTATTATTATTATTATTATTATTATTATTATTATTATTATTATTATTGTTATTATTATTATTATTATTTTTATTATTATTATTTTTACATAATCACAGGATTCTCTGGTTTACTTTTCTTATACGGTGAACCAAGTATAAGGAAGTCTATTGTGCTCTTAGAAATGACCGAACGATATTGCATGTGTGGAGGATTACCGCTTTTTGTAATTGTGTATGAGTATTTTCATTAATGTGTAGGTCAGTAAGGTGTTTGCAGAATGTTCTGTGTGTTATGCCAGTGGAAGATATGATGAGAGGGATTATGGTGACCGTGTTCTGTTTCCAAATTCTTTCGAGTTCTATTGAGAGAGGGATATATTTTTGGATTTTTTATGAGTATTTTGCGGTGAGATTGTGGTCAGCAGGAATTGAAATACATATTATTATTATTATTGTTATTATTATTATTATTATTATCATTATTATTGTTATTATTATTATTATACGAACTAGGTGACTCAAATTTTTATATCTTTGATATAATTCATTAAAGAAACCTATTAAATTATTTATAAGCAGAAAATTAAATTGATTAAATTTAACGTATTGAATGGCTAGCTCTTGCAATTCATTATCTTAAAGAATTGCAAAATCACAATAACAATTCATTATTCGTTCTAATTGTTTTAGAAATTTGTTTTCGATACAAGAAACTAACTGAAGGATACACAAAATAATAAAAAATAACGTTAAAATGCTATAATAACATTCAAATAATTAATAAATAAATGCATGAGCCATCATGTATACACGTTTTAAAACAAATACCGTGTATTTTATTAAAATGAAAACCCTACCTTTGCGAAATGGTACCAACGAAAAATTAATAGCGTTAATGAAATTAACCTAAGTGCCTACTGCGTAGGTAACGGATAATATTTTTTGCGCATTTCGCTCTTATTATAAGCGCATCAGGAGTTCTTTTGTACGTGTATGCTACTGTACAGAAATACTTGGCTTTATCGGCATGATTGTGTTATGTATTCTAAGTTATCGCTTAGATAACGATTTGCATTTAAACATTCAATCGTCGTTACAGTTACCTGTAGGCATTACTTAGTTTATACTATTTGTACGTGTTCTTTATTTATTTATTTAAATACAACCGCACCAGCAAAAGCCAATTATGGGCGGGAACAGCGGAATACAAAACTAGAAACGAGTCGCATAATATAAATGTAAAAGTAGTTAAGCGTAGGTAGCACAAATGCAGATATAATGCAAAACAAATAAAAAGTAGTAGCGTTAAACGAGGTAGATAAGGTAAATCGATCAACTAACTAGAGAGTCGCTACTGAATGATTTTATCTCGGTTATAGACGTATGAAAAATATCAAGTTTACGTAGAGCACTGCTTCTGCATACAGAGAAAGAAAGAGATGACTCCAGCACACGCGTACGAGGAGTGGGTAGGTAGAAGGTGATAAGAAAACGAGACCCAGGTCGAGGAACGGAAAAAGATAATTTTGCCAACAATTCAGGACAATCGGCAAGGTAGTGAATAAGTTTGTATAGAAAGAGAAGAAAAGAGGTGGCGCGACGAGTACTTAAATCAGAAAAGTTGAATTTAGCCTAAAAGATCAAAATGCGGAAAACCTCTAGGAGGGTGAATCCCATCAACGTGGTAAACTAGAAATTTTAAGAATTTACGCTGAATGTTTTCTATGATATGAACCTAATACGTAGGGTTCCAAATTACCAAGGCATACCCAGCCGTGTTCGAATGAGAGTTCTGTACAGCAAGAGAGGTAAGCCAGCGTTTAAAAATCTCTAGAGTTTCTGATAATAAAAAACCAAGAGTTTTATGTGAAGATGAAACCATAGATAGAATGTGCGAACCAAAGGACAAGAGACGATTCAAAAGTGTTACCCAGATCTTTAAAAGGGCTAGAGCAAGTAATGGAGACGTCGGAATAAGAATATTTAAAAGAATTGGGAACTTTGCTCTAGTATAAGAAACGATGTGGCATTTATAAACGTTTAGATCTAAGTGGTTAGACCGACAACCATTCATCAAAAGATCAAACCTTCTGAAGCCAACAAGAGCATCAGACGTGATCGACGTAATACCTGAAATATCTTCATGTCATCCGCATACAGTAAGCAATGAAAATTAAGAATAGGTTTGACGTCTTTGACAAAGATATTGAATACTAAGAGGCCAAGAACGGAGCCTAGGGGTACACCCGAAGGGACACTTGAGACACGCGACCGAAAACAAAACAGCTCAACAAATTGGGTTCTATCATAATGTAACTCTTGAGTAATTGTACTAAGTTGTTACTCAAACCAAAAGCGTGAAGCTTTGAAATGAGAATCTCATGGTTCAGCCGATCGAAAGCCTTACTAAAATCGGTGTACACGACGTCGACCTGGAAACCAGAATCCGAAGATTCAGCTAGAAACAGGTGCATGTTAAATTGATAATTGTAGAACGCCCTAATAAAGGCGTGTTGACATCTGCGAAGCTTTTGAGAGATTCTAGAAGCGATGTGGTTATATAAGCAAAATTCGAAAAGTTTTGAGAAGTTGCAGAGAAGCGCGATGGGACGATAGTTAAAAACATCGGATCTGTCGCCTTTTTTATAAACGGAACAATTCGAGAAGATTTCCAATCAACAGAAATGCGTCTCTATTGAAGGATCAGATTGAATATGGGATGTAACGGCGTCGACAGCACAGAAATGCAGTCTAGCAAGAAGAAAGCAGGGATACGATCAGTCCCTGCGGTAAGTGTGGGTAATCTTTTTTATAGCGAAAAGCAAATCAGATTTGACGAGATATTTAGGCAGAGAGATCACGTCAACAACCTGATGTTGAAGCACAAAAGAGTGCTGGGCATGTACGTCGCTAAAACAGCTACTAAAATAAGAAGCAAAAAAGTTGACAACATCATCTTGGCCGTCACTGTGCCATATTAGAAGGTACACCGAAGGAATTACGGATTAGATCGATGTAAGAACAGAAATCATTAGGGTTAGACCTAATGTCGGTCTTAATACCTCTCAAGAAGCCTTTATGAGAAGTCTGAATATCAGTCTTTACCTTGCTCCGCAGTAGTCTAAACCGATGAAGAGAAGTAAGGTCATTAGATGATTTATGATTCCGCCAGAGGGAGTACTTCAGCTTGATATCAGAGATGATTAAAACAATTTGAAAACCAGGGCGGATATTTTGTTTTGGACTTTGAAGAGGAGTTAGAAATGAATGCATTAAATGAGTCATATAACATAATATAGTTTCTGTAAAGAGGAATAAACGAAGAAGTCTGTCAAGATAGGGGTCCATGATAGGGAAGAAAGATGTTCATATAAGGAGGCGTAGTAACCTATTGTGGGAATTGCGGACAAAGTTGAACTGCTCAAGAGACAGTAGGTTGCAAAATTATTTAATTTTTGGTCACGTTCGGAGGTACAACCAGAAAGGGACGAGGCATATTCGGCAAAATTAAAATCACCCAACACAACGAGATCAGGTCCATGGGTAATGTGAAGTAGCTCAAGTGCCTCAAACAATGTGATCACGTGATCATAAGACACAATTTGGAATATGTAGCGAGCGACAAGACAAAATCTAGCATCAGAGGTACTTATCAATTCAGCAGAAATATCGATATCGAGAATAGACTGAAATAAAGGAGAGATTGAGTACAAATCTATAAGCTGCACATGAAAGTTAAACTTTACCGCAATTAGAGAACTCCGCCACTTCTAGATCTGGTTGTCACTCACATCTAAAGATGTTGAAAAGAGGGGAGAAAAGTTCGAATTATTGACAGAGTTGCTTAACCAAATCTCAGTGATGACAAAAATATCGATGTAAGAGATAGAGGAAACACCGTTGAGAAATTTTTGTGTTTTAGTGTTAAGGCCCCTAACATTTTGGTAGTAAATGCAGACAGGAGCGAAAGAAATATGAGAAGAAAAGCAGTCTGAAGAGTTGGCGGGAGAAGCGGGTAATTACTATCCGGAACCTACCAAATCAGCTTTTAAAGCAGTCAGCTTTTTGACATAAACAAGACAGGTTCTATCCCAAGCAGCGTGATCAGGTTTAATGTTGAGCAGAATCTTGCTGAGCAATTAAAACATTTCAAAAATCAGATTTACAGTCTGCAATAGAATGTTGTTCAACACATTTAGGTATACCAACGACTTACGGCAGTGGCGAGACGAATGGTGGAATCCGCAGCAATTGAAGCATCGAATAACTTCTAATGCATCAAACACATGGCAAGAATCGTACTCAATAAATATATGTCCAGCCAAAAGAGCAGATCTGTATGCAGCAGCGTCAACCTGTAAGACAGCCTGAAATGAGTTTTTGTTCTTTCTAAGAGAGTTGATCGAGATACATTTAATACTGGAGGAACCGAATAAATCGGGATTTTGTACACTAACAAACTTGACAATGGTCTCCGTGTTGTGCAACTCAGTCATCCCAGTGACTTTTATGCGGAGGTGGAGCTTGGTGAGTTCAGTCACTTGATAATTTTCTGAAAGGTTGACGGTCACCATCTGTTTCAATTTCCCGGCGCTGTCATTAAAAGAGTAACTAACGAGCCACCACCAGCAATATGCTTCACACCGACGACATCTAAGCCAGAGGATATGGAGTCCACAGTACGTAAAAGATCAGCCTTAGTAGTATAATTACTTTGCTGAGTCTTTGGTTTAATCAGAACAGAGGATGCAGCGACGTCAGCATAAGGGCGACGGTTTTGACATCTAGAGCTTTCAGATGGTACAGACGAGAAATTAGACTGCAGAGAATCCAATGCTTCGGCTTTCCGTGACAAGACACCAACTTGGACAATAGAGTTTACGTCCTTCGAAATCTTCTTCGATCAGATCAGACTTTAATTCTACAATTTTTGAATCAAATTCTTGAACAATATTATATATGCATTTAACCAGGTACGAATTAATTTTATCTTCGAATGTGGCTGAACAAGAAAGAGAGATACAAGATTGGCATTTCCAAATCACTCATTGGTACGTTCTAATAACGTCAATAATATTCTTGCGTAAATTAACGCAGTGTAGGTGAAACGGCTTATTACAAGGACCACTACAGCTAAGTCCAGGTAGTTTTGACCCACAAGGATCACCGCATTTAAAGCAGATTGACATTGATTAGGAATTAATAAGTCCCGTATTAAGCAACTGGAGTTTGTGATTTTACGGTCAAGGTGAAAACGTTTCTGATACAAGTGTCGAACTTATTATAGCGTCCATTAGGCAACACGTAAACACAAAATCAACTATAACGCACAAAGTAAACGTAAAATTTAGTGCATTTTAATTGCACTGAAATAACAAAAGGCATAATGTTCACTATGCATACAAGATTTTACAATTAATGTAAATATTCAAATTATATAGAAACAATTTGTTAAATATTCTATTTAGCCGAAGCACAGAAATTCGTGTTACACGTACCTACGCACGTATATAGAAATGTATTATACACGAGATGTCTTAAGACATGGCTTTCACTTATATACATATACTGGGTGAGTCGGGAGGAGCGCACCAAACTCTAGAGTGTATTATACAAGTGAAATAATGTAAAAAACTCATATGTTCTTATCCGATTTTCATTTGTTTTCAAGTTATAGCATATTAACAAATAAATAAATTATACACATAAAAATTTTCTTAATCATAGCGTTCTCTCAATAAATGGTCAAAATACTGCCATTGATTTCTAAACATTTTCTGCTTTGTCTACGAAGAGCGTTTGTTGCTCTCCAATTGATTCATTTCTTTTTCTTTAATATGGGCTGCAGTATTCCCAATTGTCTAATTAGTGCATCCCGTGTGTCCACTTCTATTTTGTAGACTTCATTTTTCATCCAGCCCCATAAAGAAAAATCTAGTGGTGTGAGGTCTGGAAATCTTGCAGGCCAATTAATAGGACCTCCACTACCAATCCAACGCCCTGGAAAACGTTCGTTCAAATGTTGCTGGACCTGACGAGCGACATGTGCAAGAGCTCTATCGTGCTGATAGTACATCCGCATTCTAATATTTACAAGAACATCCTCTAGCAGGCCTTGTAATTCATTTTGTAAAAAATGAGGTAGTTGTCTCCTGTGAGACGATCCTCCAAAATAAAAAGAGTCAATTAAATAACTGTCAACCATACCACACCACACGTTCACAGAAAACAGATGTTGGAAATTGCTTTCGATTGTTGCGTGGGGGGATTTTTGTCTGACCATCATAGTTACGAGTAATATTAATGCCATCACGGGTAAATGTAGCACTAGGAAGCTTACCAGTCTCGCACAATTTGTTGAAAACTCTAATAAATACGTTTTTATCGAGATGTTTTTGTTGTAGAAAACGTTGACGATATTCTTCAGCAGCAGCTGTAGCATTTCATTACAAAACCATAAACAAACACCGTATTTGCATATTCTAAATTTGAATAAGTATCGGGCATTTTGTAACACTAACAATCACATAAATTCGAAATTAAATGTTCAGTTACTGTTCACTGTATACTGACAGTTCATCAAAACGTCAGAATTATCAAATGTCTTTGAGCCTCGAACATGGCATACTTTGATAATGTTAAAATTCAGATAATAATTGAAAGCTAGATGAACATTTTAATTACGCCATAACTTGAAAACAAATGAAAATCGCATAAGAACATATGAGTTTTTTACATTCTTTTCACGATACATAATACACTCCTAGAGTTTAGTGCGCTTCTCCCGACTCACCCGGTATATATATATATATATATATATATATATATATATATATATATATATATATATATATATATATATTTAAATGATAAGTTTTTCGACATCAGTGTCGACTTCCGTGAAAGCGTTCACGTACGAAAATGTTAGCAACTTTGCCGACAGGTATGTAAAGCGAGTTACATAGTCGATTCTTCAATAATTATATCCAACCTAACGGTTGGCAAGTATAAGAATTTTCGAATGCCTTGCAGTAAAAGTACGCAAAAGGTTGTACAATAGCTAACAAACACTGAGGAATCACCCGACAGCTGTTTCGTGCTTTTGGGACTCATCAGGGAGTGAGAGAACTCGAGTGTAAGTTCACTTTATTGCATAAGACGCGCGCTGTCGACTATATGACCTACTGGAGGGATCACAATATTTAAATGATAAAGCTTTTCGACATCTAGTGTCGACTCGTGATTAAAATGTTCACGTACGAAATGTTAGCAACTTTGCCGACAGGTATGTAAAGCAGTTACATAGTCGATTCTTTAATAATTATAGCCAACCTAACAGTTGGCTAAGTATAAAAAAATTTCTGAATCGCCTGCAGTAAAGTACGCAAGAGGTTGTGCAATAGCAAACAAACACTGCTTTACATACCTGTCGGCAAAGTTGCTAACATTTTCGTACGTGAACGCTTTTACGAGTCGACACTAGATGTCGAAAAACTTATCATTTAAATATTGTGATCCCTCCAGTAGGGCATATAGTCGACAGCGCGCGTTTGTACAATAGTGAACTCACACTCGAGTTCTCTCACTCCCGATGAGTCCCCAAAGGACGAAACAGCTGTCGGGTGATTCTCAGTGTTTGTTTGCTATTGTACAACGTCTTGCGTACTTTACTGCAGGCGATTCGAAATTTTATACTTGCCAACTGTTAGGTTGGCTATAATTATTGAAGAATCGACTATGTAACTAGCTTTACATACCTGTCGGCAAGTGCTAATAATATATATATATATATATATATATATATATATATATACATATATATATACCTACATATTTTTTCAATAATGGACTTAACGGGTTTTTGCAGTAAGCCCACGATTTGCATCCAACAAAACGTTTATGAAAAACAAAATTTTTTTAAATCCGATCAGTAGGGAACGAGAGATATAAATGCTTTTTAAAGGGCCTTGTCCGTCATATTGAAGTGGTCGCCAACTTGAAAGCTTCTCTCTTGAGATTGCTATCATGGTTTTTTCTGCATCAATGTAACCCATAATAACACCTCCTTAAGCGCCGGTTTGTCCCGTCAACTTATACCGCTTTTCACTATGTCCCAGAGACTAAATAGAGTTGTAGGTAATTACACATAAAGTGATTTAGCGCTGCCTAAAAGTTCTTCTACACACCCTTGTCTTAAAATTAAAAATCTTACAATTTTTCTAAAAAAGTAAGAGCTTCCTCAACTGGCTCTAGACTAGCAAACACTTACTACTATTACAGATTTAATTATAAAATAAAGAGTTTCATTTGTTTAATATGCAAAAAGTTTTGTTAAAAAAAATTACAGCTTTTAGTACCTACACAAACTTAATGGATTTCATACTGCAATTTATTTATTTGTATGGTCCATTTGAACTATTGTATTGTGATGTAAGTGTTATGTATAGTGCCCCAGAAAATCAATATAAACCTAAACATGCCAATCCTTGCCCACCTAGTATTCATATGTAATAATATTAATTAAGTGTGTAAACATTATAGAAGGTAAAGAAAAACATAAAATATAACAGCACAGCTATTGCATGACGACATATAATGGTTCAGTCCAAAATCAGTCACAACAATGACGAAAAAAATATAAGATTAAAGAAATAGCAAACAAAATAATTGGAAAACAGATAATTAGGTCAGAGAATACAAAATATTGCTGAACTTCAGATGTACATCAGATTCGTAACCCATATTATAGCTTCATCCGTTAAATTATGAATGTTTAAAAACCCTCCTTTTAAACTTAGTTAATTGACAATCCTCTACAATATGTGTAACGGTCTCTGGTTCGTTTCCACAGTCACAATTTGGATTAGAAATCACACCCCATTTAAACAACATAGAGTTGCATTTTAAATGGCCTGTTCTTATACGATTTACTTTTGACCAATTTTTTCTTTTTGATCAAATCATGGGACTTCTATTGTTGAATCATCAATAAAATGTTTATTGAAAACATCAACTCCAGACCATAATTTTTCCATTCTTCAACTTCAGAAAAGCCGTAGTTAAGTAGTCTTGCAAACATATAGGACCTCGAGCGAGTTGGCATTTATCCCATTCTCGTTTTAACGCAGCTTTTCGTCGAATGTTCGATGGAGTAATATTACAAAGAACAGGAAGCCAATCGAGAGGAGTAGTATATTCTATTTTTTTGTATGATAATTATTCAACTAGACACAACCACAATATTCTGCTGTAGAATTAACTAATGCCAATGCAGCTGTACGAAGTGTATTTGCATCTGCTCCCCAAGTTGTTCCATCTAATTTTTGAATAACATTATTTTATGTTTTCATTTTTGTTTGACTTTTCTAAATGATTTTTGCAAATTAAGAACGCATCTAAAGTTACACCCAGATAAACTGGGTTAAAATTATGGTTTAACATTGTATTATTAAAGATAACATTAAGTTTTCTGTTTTTTCAAATGAAAACAAGAAACCTCTGTCTTTTAAGATTGGAACATAATCGCCATTTTTTAACATAATGTTTCATAATACGCAAATCATCAGATAGTTTTCGAAAAAATCCGAATGTTGAACAAGGAATAACGTTAAATAATTTAAAAAGTAAACATTCTTTCCACACGGTATCGTATGCAGCAGTTAAATCTAAAAACACAACTCCAGTTTTAAGTTTCTTCTGAAATCCAGCTTCGATATGCGTTGTTAATACCAATACTTCATGACAACAACTTCTACCGGCTCGAAATCCTGCTTGTTCAATTGGTAACTTCTCTTCGATTAACGGATTAAGTCTTTGAAAGATCAATCATTCCAAAACCTTATAAATTACACTTAGCAAACTTATTGGACGATAAGAAGTTGGGTCTGTAGGAGATTTATTTTTCTTTAAAATTGCCACGACTTTACATATCTTTAAATCTGTTGGTAACTTACCTGTATTATAAATATCATTGAAAAACATAAGTAGCCACTTCAAAGAGTAATTTCTCAATTTTTTAGAAATCCTTCATGTATTCCATCAAACCCAGCAGTTTTCTTTGATTTGGACTTTTTTAATGCATGTTTTAGCTCTTCTACAGTAAAAGGTCTGGATATATCTTCTGAGATAGGTGTAGATTTTATTTTCTTTTGTAGACACTTTTTCATCTTTTGATAATCGATTTCTCCACTTTTACTGAGTTTGAAACATTAACCAACCGAGAAGCAATAGAATTTGGAGAAATGTTTGTATTTGTTTTAGCAGAATGATTTGTAGAACCTAATTTATTTAAAAGTGTACAGCTTTACGACTTGAATGTACGAAATCCATATTTTTCATTAATGAATTCCATTTCTCTTTTCTTCCATTATTTAGAGACAATACAGCATTCCCATTTTCTTTATTTGGATTTTCTAGATATGATTTGTACAATCTGTTTGTTTCAGTTGACCAACGTGGGACATATTCCTTTCAAAAACCATGTGGAATTGATTTTTTTGCTGCACATTTAACAGCACCTACGAACTTAAAATAATTATCAGAAACCGGTGGTATCCATCTAAGAATAGAATTGAGAGATGTTCTATAGTGTATCCAATTAGCTTTTTGAAAACCATTTTAGTTTTCCTAAAGATTCTACAAACGGAATTTGAAGTTAAGTTTGTATTAGCGAAGGTCTATGTTGACTTCTTGGAAAATACCATACGTGTTGATTGTAATGGAACCATGTCACGATTCATTGATACTAAACACAGGTCCGGGCTGTAATCGTTTTGCCATCGACCGGAGTAAAATGTTTTGTTGTTTTTTGTATCGTATACTAAATGTATGTTTTGAAATTCCAATCCTGTAACGTAATTCCATTGGTAGCGTTGTCTTTGTAGCCTCATAATGCGTTGTTACAATTAAAGTCACCAATATTATACACATGGATGAGGAAAATCTACATTAAAAGTTTCTGGCCAAGGTATTGGAGGAGGTTTGTAAATATTTACTATGTGTAAATCTTCTATTTTGTAAAAAATCCAGAAATTATACTTTTTGTATATTTTCGTAGAATATTTTTGACGTATGACGCTATTCTATGAATGGGGTTCTGAATAAAATGTATTAATTGAAAACCTTTTACTAACCTTTATTGAGTATACTTGTCTCATCTCCACAGTGTGCTTCCTGTAAAAGTAAAATATCGACCCTATTCCTGGAACAATGATTAGACAAGAAATCTGATTTGTCCTTACTCAACCTCTCACATTAGTTTGTACAATTTGGTTTTGTGCCCTATATTAGTGTGTGTGATTGTGTTTTGTAAAATTGTGATGTACATTTTTTCCTAATTATCAGGAGGGCCTTGATGATCAGGTCCGAAACCAAAGTTGTGATTGTCAGGAACAACATGTTTTTCTTGTTGACCATGGAGTACTGTGTAAGGTACTGATCACCTTCCATATTTTATATGTGTATTAAAAACGCCTAAAACACAACTTCAATAATTGTGTACGTAACATATTTAAAACATGTCAAACACCCAAATGTTTTACATTCTAAAAAATAAATGAGAAACAATGATTACTAATTAATTATTAATTTGTTCGATGTTCATATTAAAAATAATTCGATTTATTCACAGTTGAAAAGATTATTTATTCATTAGAAATTGATCCTTTCAGTAATAACGCATCTATTACATCGTACATTTTAAAACGTGTTATTATTTTATGACGGTGTTATGTACTTCAATTTTAATTTTAATCTTAATCTCACCGTTTTACTAAATTTGTAGATTAATTTTGTAAATTTAATATCATTGATGAAGTAAACGTTTAGATATGGTTACGCAATTACAAATATAAACGTAAAGAAATCGTATACCCACGTTTATAACGAGTAATACCATAATCATGTATATTTGAGATAAAATTTTATATTAAATCATTTAAATACCCTCTAAGCTTGGCACAACAAGTTTATTAAGTTATTGATGTGTAAAGGTTTTATAAATATTGATTAAATAAATCTTTACTTTAATGAATTAGTAATTAGAAGTTTCTTGCTTGAAATATTTAAATAATTTCAATATTAACAAATTATTTATACTAAAATTTATATAAAATTCAAATATGGATCAAACAAAGTTTAAAGTTTTATTATTACTTTTGAAAATATAACAAAACTAAAAAAATAAACACAATCTCTTCTCTTAAATACCCTTCCAACATTTTGATTTTGTCAAAAAATCTAAAAAAATATTTTTATTGTTTAAGATACACTAAATATTTTCTTTCTAAACCTAGTATTTTAGATATCGTGTTTAAACATGTACTTTTTGATGAAACCTTGTCGGTATATGTGAAAAGCAAATGAATTTCAGAAAATAGGGTTAAAAGTTGTAGAAAATGTAATTTACAAAAACCTTTGATGCATTTTCCTTCCATAATATGTTGACGTTGACTACTAAATCAGGGTAATTAATAATGAGACAAACAATATTTAAAGAAAACTAGTTCAAATGTGTTTCTCTAACATACCAGTTAACTTTCCATCTCACCGATTCCATGAATCCAATTTTAATCGGCTCTACGTTTTTATTAATTTTTTAACCTAAAAAGTGTAGATTTGATGTGAATTTTTTGAAACATATATTTTGTTTTACTAATTATGCACACAAAAATGTAGAGTAAGTGTTTCGATACTTGTTCTGATTATAGCTTTTTGTGCAACGTTTGCTGTGCTTGTTGTAAGTATATGTTGTATACATACTACACGTTTCCATTCAATCCACTCCTCGATGTTAATCTTAATAATAATAATGGCTCAGTGGCGTAGTTGGCGAGACTACATCAACACATAAACACATAAAACTATGCTACTAGCACAGTTGCAATGAAAAGGTTTAAATATTTCGCTTTTTACTGAAGATTAGAGCACTCCAAATAAAAAAGTCAATTGACATTCATTGCCATATTTTCAAAAATTGCAATATTTCAAGAGCATCTGTCAACTTTTCCATATGACTTCTATTTTAAAAATAATATCTTTTGAAACATTTAAAAGAGTTGCTGTCGGCTTTTGTTTGGAAAACAATATGTGCAATCTTTTTTAAAAATTTAATATTGCCTGTTTTAGATCGTCCAATTCTGTCCAACATCAAAATCGCACAACATTTGTTTTATTATTATTATTATTCACTAACTGTAACTTGTCAAAAAATAAAAAGAGATGTAATGTTTTAGTTTCTGCAATATTCCTATAAGCATAACTTATCCAAAATAAGAGAATGGCAAAACAAAAATATGTACTTTAAAATACGTTTTTATTTTTGTGGATTTTTCGTAATTTTTGACGTTTTGATAAACTTTTAGTGCACGATTTTCTCTGGATATATCTGACAATAATCTACTTTAGACTGGCTGAAGAGAAATAATCTCGTGAAAAAAGTCTGGCAGGTGATTTTTCACTTTACTACCTCTTGATGTCTCAAAATTTGCGTCTCGTTGAAATATAGAAATAATTTCTCCAAAATGACTCTTCACCAGAGGCAATATATGTAAAACAAATTGTTTTATTTTTAGATTATCTGACTTCGACTTCTCCTTCAGTTAAAACTAACGGTGGGGTTACTTAGCAAAATAGGGTGTTGCGGGTTACTTGAATGACATGATGCAGGTGAAGAGGGTAGCTTCATTAGATGCTCCCGATCCGGTCATTGGAATGCCAACTAGGTTGAGCGTCAGAGAAGCCTCCACTTATTTCGGGTGAGCACTAGCTAGTTGTCAAAAAAATAAATTAATTTATATAAATACTATATGAAGTAATTAAATGAACCTAGTTAACCAAATGATAACAAAGATAGGGGTAGAGTCCCCATTAAATATAAAAAATTGTTCTTTTTGTTTATCAGTACCTATCAGTAATTGTGATTTTATTTGCAAATCTCCCGCTATCGTGTCTGCTGTTGGAATGAACCGCTTTCTGAGAATTCACGGATTTTGCGGAGACGAACAGTCTTCAGTATTTTATATATTTTGCACAAGAATTTCTAAAATTACTGGGAGACACAAACCAGTACTGGGAAGAATGTGATTGTTACAGTTATTAAAGAAAACAAAAACTGATAAATGTGAAATTACCGACCCATAAGTTTAATATCACACGTTTCCAAACTAAACACAAAGTTTACATACAGCAAAGTTACAACGTAGGTGAAAAGTAAAAGAATAAAAATAAAGAAAGCAGCAAAGAAAATCTAACTCGGAGGTTAATCATAAAAGAAAAGATAATATTTATTTGGTTCGGGTTCTTCGGTACCAGCATATCGAAGTTTATGGCTACTTTTTATTGGTATGGAAAATGCAGCAAAAAATCAAAACGATTTTTTATTAATTGAACACCGCATTATATAGTTGCTAGTCGTCGACTACAGCAACTTCAGAAAAAAAGAAAACAAAGAGAATTGCGATGCGTCAGACGTATAATAAAAATAAAGTAGATGGCTATGATGACTAATGCGACAGGATTGTAACGAATCGGAGAGAGTGAGAAGTCTCTGTAAAATCGTGTTAAAGTAAATATCACTTCACCTACTATCTGAATCAGGAAGCGATGAGCCCTACGTCATCACATATGCGTATGATTTAATATTAAAAACTAAAAGTCAAATCAGAAACTATAACCATTCTATCGTATAAATGTCATAGGAATGGTCACCAGTCTAACTATCAAAATATTGAAACTGTCAGTTCTAGGTTAGAATTTTTTTTAATTTATTAATAGCGATTTAAGAAATAAAATATGGAAACAGAACGATTTATTTATAAGTATTGTAGTTTACTTTACAAATACTACACAAAAAACCATTCACATTGCGCAGTAAAACATCGCACCAATGGTAGTTTTCATATGTAGATGTTACGTAGTAGAACTTACTTTAATGTAAATTGAAAAATAAATATTTACGAACATGTACAACTTAATGAGAAAACATTTTAAGAAAAACTATTTTGAAAACATGTTTATTGCAACTTGGTGTTGTGGAGTATAAGATTCCACAGCGGTAGGTCAAGAAACTTTTCAATTAGTGTCGAATGATATAGAGCAATATTTATTATTTTCAATGATGGTTCTTGCAAATTGCACAGTCAACGATCAACAAGCTATTTCTTAAATAGTTCCGCATTTAATCCACTCATGGTAATCCTCATTTTATAATTTAGAAGCAAATACCAAATGTTATTGTCCTTTTCATTTAGGGTTCAGGGCAGTAAAATAATTTATTAGAAACTTAGCTTGATAGTTTATGTTCACTAATTACAACTATATACAGTGCGAGTCAAAAGTCTTACTTTAAATTCGTTAAAAAACGATTTTTAGCAAAATTTTTCAAAAAGACACCTTTTTCTGTTGGAAATTTGTTTCGACGTTTTTTGTTTTCCAGCAATGACGTAGGCATAATTTTTTAGCAAGCACTTTTTGAATACTAAATTGTTTAAACATTTTAAAAAGAAAAACACATATCTTAAGTGTTCAAACTGCCTCCCCTTCCCCTCTCCACTTCTTTTGACAATAAGCTAACTTCTTGGTTTAAATTCTTGAAGCATTGTGTAATGTTTTCGCGCCCTAATCCAAGTATTGTCCCTCTGATTCTATTTTTCAATTGTTCTGAACTGTCCGGTTTATCTTGATAAATTTTAGATTTTACGTAGGGTGAAATGGGTGTTTGTGGACTGAATATTATAAGTTTAACTTTTGTGTCACTTATGAAAACCAATTTTGTTGTATAACCTTTCTTTTTTTGTATGTGGCTATAAACTAATATTGCGTTAGTATTTTCCCTTCATAAAAATTAAAATATAATTAGAAGGACAAACTATTTTATTTTTTTTTTGTTATTGATATCAGTCTCCACAGTTACTGGATTGTGGGGTATCTTGTGGAGTGTGATGGGGAGATCTGTGGTCAACTTAGAAAATCGCACCTAAATAAACATTACAATGAGAGGGATAACTGTGGTTAAAACTAAAGAAATATTTGAAATGCAGGAACAAATAATTTTATTAAAATTATCCAATATTTTTAAATTTTGTTAAATCTTCACAAAAATAACAGCTCCTTCAACTTTCTTCAAGAATTCCAACAATATCCTGAAAGTAAATCAAAAGAGGCTTGTTTTCGAGAGGAAGTTTGAAAATATTTCCGAAGAACGCTTTAATAATAATTTTATTATAACGACTTTCTTAGTAGAATTTTTCTGCAACATTACCCCAATGGAATGAGTCACTGCTCTTTTTTATTCGTACCACGATGTATTCTCCTGCGGTTATATTATCGTCAGTTGGTTCTGAACTGAAGTAATATTTTTCTTGTTCGTTATCATTTGGCTCGTATGATTCGTCACTTTCTGCATAAATGACTTCTTCTGATTCTTCATCGTCACTACTTAATTCAAGCAATTTTTTTTTTAAAGTAATCTTTGAAATTTTTACTGGTTTTTTTCTTTGTTTTTGTTAGTTTCAGGTGTTCTAGGTAAGTTTTGGTGGTGATAACTATTCTCTTCCTCTTCCTTTGTTCTGTCTTCGCAGAAGGCTTGACAGTAGATAGTAAAACCTTCTTCCAAGATTCTGCAATAGAAGGTGAAACAACGTCATTCGGGGTTTTCGCGTACCAGTCGTACTACAAGACGGAGTAGCTATGGGTACACTTGAGTTGTTTGATCATCAGTAATAATATTAATTTTCTCTTCATAATAACGCTTTAGTTTTTCAGGATTAAATTTTTCTTTGTTAATAGAGTCTCGATTTAGGGAAAAATGCCTGTTTTTTTAAACCGTTTACATGATGACAGGCTCTCGAATACTACGCCATGCTATTCCCAAAAAATTAGAAAAGTCGCATTTTGTTAGTTGTTGTCCTAAATTTCTGCGCTGCCAATTTGTTAATAATGCGTCCCAGGAGGATTTAAGTCCTTTAAAGACGGATACATCCATAGGTTGCAAAATTGCTGAAGTATGTGGCGGTAATTTTAATATTGTCACATTTTTGCCATCGCTAATGTAACTAACTCTGCTGAAATATGGGACAAATGGCCATCATAAATTACAAGAGCAGGTCTTTCCACGCAATGTTTTAAAAAAATATTTTAAACTATTAAAAAATACTTGTTCAGTCATCCAACCATTTTCAGATACATAGTAGGACGTTTCTGGATACTCATCTGTACCAAAACATACTGTCCCATAACCGTTTACCCTTGTGGAGTATCATAGAGGCAATATATATCCGCCAAGCATTAACACATGCCAAAAACTGTTGTTGTTTTCCGACCCGAACTGCCGGTTTGTCTCTGCGTTATTTCTCCTATCCCTGTTACAACCCTGGTGCGGCTGGGGTCATAATTAAAAGCCGTTTCATCTGCGTTCCATATTTTACTAGGTGATTGACGCAAACTAAGTTATCAAGAATAATTCTAATTGATCAAAGGAATCATAAACTATGTATGGATCACTTTGTTGTCTTACACGTGATGCTTCAATTAGTTCAGGTTTCTTAATAGACAGTCAATTTTTATAATTTGAGGATATCATCGGTACAATTCAGCGAGTATAAACATGGTGACCACATTGGTTGTTAACAAGTAAGTTTTTGAGTTGATGCTTGAATGGCCTAATAATTTAACAAGAGTTACTACTAATACAATAAAATAATAATGTATGGTGAAGTTTATAATGTACACTGTTAAATTTTTGGAAAATTTTGCGGGTGCCACAGTTACCCTAAACCACAGTTACCCCATTTCACCCTATCTCCATAGGAGAAAGTCAAGTGGGGTAAGATCTGGGGATCTCGCTGGCCATTTCACTGGTCCCCCTGTCTAATCCACTTTCCAGGAAACATTTCATGTAAAAACTGGTACTAACTCATTGCGTCAAAATTCTAAATACGTTGGGCCCGTTAATGTATTTTAGAAGAAGTATGTGCCGATAATACGAACACCAACAATTCCAGCCCATACATTTAGTTTCTGAGGATATTGTGTGTGGTGTTCTCACAACCACTGGGAATTTGCTGAAGCCTGATATCTACAATTCTGTCTATTTACAGTTCCGTTCAAATAAAAAGTCGCTTCATCAGAAAATACTATTTGATTATTCCATGTTGGATTATTATTGCACATATTCATCTAAATACTGTGAATTCTATTCTTGGATCTGGATCATCTTCATTTAGTTCGTGCAACAAGACGCCATTTTCAGTTTTTAAATTTCGAAAAGAGTTGTCTGACTAATTGCATGATCCGCAGCAAAACAGATCGGGTTACCCTATTAGGATTATCTTGTAAATCCAAAAAGACGTTAGGAGTGTGTTTTTCTCAACTGTGAGGCAGCCAGATCTTCTAAGATCCCTCACGTTCCTATGTCGCCGAAATTTTCTTTCTACTGCACCCACAGTCGCGAGTAATATCTAGGTTCTTGGATATTTGTTGTTGAATAATCGAAAGACCTCTCGCGTGCATTGCTGGAAAACAAAAACATCGAAACAAAATTTCAACAGGAAAGATGTCTATTTGAAAATAAAATCGACGTGTCCGAAGATTTTGCTGAAAAATCGACTACTTATAATTCTTATTATACTTTTTTGAACTCCGTACTGCATCACTGAAACGAAGTTAGTATAGTACTATGTACGTAAACGTTTCATAAAGAAGATAACTTTTAATGACTCTGCATACTATAACATATTTTATTTAATTTAAGCATAGGGTATCAATATGGGCTTTTACACTTTAGATTATTATCAATCGTCACTTCTAGGAATTTAATATTGTTGGAGACACATTAATTAAACTATTGTATAATGTTACAAGTTATTTGGTTATTACTAAAATGAAGACATTGGTTTTAGCAAACGGAAAAAACCAAAAAACTGCAACTTCACTAGGACACGTGTTTCTAATAATAACTTATCATCATCAGCGAACCGATACTGTATCGAAACACGTGTCCGAATAAAGTTTTTTGGTGTTTTTCCGTTTGTTAAAATAGACGCTGCAGTTTAGTGTTCCATTCCTTTGATATTGGTTTTGGTCTTTATTAAGAACTAGTTTATTTGAGAAAAAACAGTTGGTAAGATCTTCCATTTTGTGTGAGCAAACATTTACGGCTCTATTTAAATTCATTTCTCCGACCACTAAGTTAGTATCGTCAGCATAATTCACAATTTTCAATTTTGCACCTACAGCACTCTCCACTAAGTCATATTGTTGTAGATGACGAAGAGTATGGGGCCTAGCACGCTGCCTTGAGGTACCCCCATATCCAGAAACTTAAGCTGAGATAAATAGTTTGAGGACCTCGTTTTAAGAACTATTTGTTTTACTCGATTCTTTGGGTATGACTCAAACAGTTTACCAGAATACCCTCGCACTCCATAACAATGTAGCTTCTCTCTAGAAGTATGCTGTGATCTAAGGTGTCGTAAGCTTTTTATAGATCTATGCACACTCCAAGTGTTACGTATTTTATTTCTTGAAATTTTCTAGCAATAAGTTTTTAAACTATCGAATGCTATTACTGTAGATGTTTTTAATATACTTATGCTGATTCGCAGCTATCAAATTACATGTAGTCAGGAAGTTGATGAGTCTACTGCATACTTCAAATTTAAAAGCTTTGAGAAACTAGGAGGAAGCTAATGGGTCGAAAATTTTCAACTTTATTTTAATTTCTTTCTTGAATACAGGTGTTATTGTGCCAATCTTCAGCTGATCTGAAAAAGTCCGACCTTCAACATATAGTTGATAACGTAGCACAGTTGATAATGTAGCACAGCGGAGTTTTTACTTTAGATATTGACAACTTTAAAATTGCTATTGGCACATTATCATAAACCACTAGTAAATTTATTTCTAAGATTTTTGTCAGGTTCATAATTTCTTGCTCTGGTACAGGATTCAAAAAGAAGTGATGTAACATTTTGTTTAATCTTATTTTGGTCAACATCAGCAGGTACACTTTCTACAGCATTTCTGGGAGCGTCTACAAAATAATTGTTGAATTTCTCGAATAGTTCATTTGAAACTTCTTCAGAAAATTGACGTTACTTTTATTATTTTTAAAGACTTAACAATTTGTCACATAGTTTTGTCTTATTTTCAGATAATTCTAGCTTATTCTCAAGCATTCTTCTTCTTGCATTTTTAATAGCATATTCATACTCTTGCTTCTTCAAATTATAATTGTCTTTGTAACTGCTGTCAACTGACAACATTACAAATAAAGTGCTTAATTGCTGTTTGACAATATTTACATGTTCATCTTATGATACTCTGTGTTTGACTGTTTTTTACATGAGTAGGTTAAAGGAAAAGTCTTCAAAAAGCCAATAAAAATTGTCTGATAAAACTTGCTTGCCACCATTGACATCGAATTCTTTGGCTAAATATACAGGGTGGCCCAGTTATTCAACAAAAGTTCAATAACTTCTTCAATTTTAAATGCCCTATATTTTATATAAACTTTTAAAGATATTTTATTGCTTTATCAATTTTGTATAGCATTCCCTATACCCAATTTGCTATTTAAGAGATATTTCAAGTTTAGTTACAAAACTCGACATCTCTTTAGATTTTTAATAATAATCAATAGTCATGAAAAATTGATCTAGTTGTTATTTTCAGGTACAGTTAATTGAGGTTATCCTATAACTCTGCAATTATAGTTATAATTTTGAAGCGTTATTTAAAAATTTGGAAACATTCTGTCATTTTTAGACAATCTTACGAAAGTCAAGCACAATAATTTGAGAACTTGTAAAATTAACAATATTTGATGTATGTCACAAATAGTAAGCCAAGTAAAACAAATAAAACAAAAGAATATCTAATAAACAAAGTAGTTATCATTTAAAGAAGTTTTGTGGTTTTGTAATACTTTTCACCTTTAATTTTTTATTTTTGAATATTGTGAAGCTTTTGAAATGAATTTTAGTAATGGAAGACTGATTTACACACTTGGTGCTAGTGATAAAAATCATTATTATTATTAGCTCAGAGAATTTATAAACAACGTTATCCAAAAAGAAGACAACCAAAGTCGAAGAGCTTTAAAATGTGATGGATAGGTTTGTTAGAACATTTAGTGTTAAACTTTAAAAAAGAAATAGAGGGAAAATGTCCAAACAGAAGAAAATGAAATTCAGGTACTTCTTGAGTAACACAAGATCCGCATATCAGCCACCGCCAAATCGTTAGAGAAATGCTTAAAGTAAGTCGGATCTCTATTCAGAGAATTTTAAAAGTAACTCTCTGCATCCTTATCATATGCAATTGATGCAAGAACTTAATGACCAAGACTATGAACGAAGATTAGTTTTCTGTCAATGGACTCATTAAAAATTATTGAGAATTCAAGTTTTTCTAATCTTATTTTTTCTGTGATGAGGCCACATTCCATAAAAAACGGTAATGTCAATAGATATAACTTTATTATTATGTTAATAGTAATCCGCATTTTTAAAAAATGCGTTCTCAAAACAGATTTTTGGGGAGGAATAGTAGGGGAGTATGTCGTTGGTCCTTAGTTTATTTATTTTTTTTATTAAATCACTTGCCTTATTTATTAACTTAAAGTAAAATTAAAAGCTGAGCTAAATAAAAACAAGATGAAATTACAGAAGAGTTTAGAAAAGGCAAAGATAAAATGGATGGAGATAGCGGAAGAATGGAAAACGAGAAAAAAGTATAAGAAGACAGGATATCTAATCTCGAAGACAAGCTGGAAAAACAAGAGAAGGAGAAAAAACTAAACATCGTAATAAAAGGCATGAATTGTCAGGAGAGAAGAAAAACAGAAACAAGCAATACTACTGAAAAAAAGATGGGATGAGAAAATGGAAATCATGCAAAGAAAACGGAAACTGCAAGGAACGAATGTGTACATAGAAATGATTTAACATGGAAAGAACGGGAGGTACAGGCAACAATAAAAGAAGCTGCAGATAAATATAAACAAGAAGGAAAACGAGTGAAAATAGGGTACAGAACACTGTTGGTAAATAACGAGACATACAAAATGGAATGATATGAATAAAACACTAGCACTAGCTAATTCAAAAACTATTAAGGCTAGAAAAAAGGACGGACAAACAATGACGACAATGGCGATGAAAATGGATAAAGAAAAAGGAGATAACCCATACGAAAAAAGGAAGTACAGGTAAAGAAAAGAGAAATGGGCAATTAAAATGGCAAATGAAAAGGAAAAAAGGAGGGAAACAGAGGAAGAGAAAACTAAGGAATTGAAGATTATGTTTTGGAATGTGGCTGGTTTAAAAACAAAGATGAACAGTTTTGGAATTATGTGAACGAATTCGATGTAGTAGCGATGCAGGAAACATGGGTAGAAGAAAAAGAATGGAAAAATTGGAAAGACAAGCTACCACAAGAATACAAATGAAAGGCGCAACATTCACAAAGAAGCAACAAGAAAGGAAGGGCGAAAGGAGGGATACTGACTGGAGTACGAAAGAATGGAAAGAAAGGGAAGAAATGGAGAAGCAAAACTCGGACTGGTATGGAATGAGGAGAATGGTAGGATGGAGAAACATACTAATACACATAGTGACAGTGTACAATAAAGACATAAGAAAAATAAAGGAAAAGATAGATGCAACACTAGGGCAAGCAGAGGGCGACCTAGTGATACTCGGCGGAGACTTCAACGCAAGGATAAGAGAAATGGGGGAAGATGGAAGATGGAAGGAAAAGAGAAAGAAAGTTAAAAGACAAAATTACGAATGCAGAAGGGAGACAACTATTAGATTGGTGCAACGAAAGGGGGTGGGAGGTATTGAATGGAATAGATGAAGAAGGGGATAAAGGAGAATACACATACATTTAGGCAAAAGGGGAATCAGTGATAGATTATGTTATAATGAATCAGAAGGCATGGGATAAAATAGAAGAGTTTAAAATAGGAGAGATGATAGACTCCGACCACCAGCCACTGGAAGTCACGGTAACCGGAAGTAGAAGAGAACATGAAAGCAAACAAGAATACCAAGCAAAAAGATATGGACAGAAGAAAGTATAAAAGCATACCAGCAGAGGTTGGAAGAGGAGACATGGAAGGAGGAAAAGTAGAAGAGAGTGTGAACGAGATGATAGAAAAATGGAAAAAGCAACGCAAAAAATGGTATGAAAAAGGAAGAAAAAATGGACAGAAGAAACAGTTGGTGGAGTAAAGAATGCAATAAAGACAAGACAGAAGCAAGAAGAAGCTTAAGGCAATGGAGGAAAGGCCAAATTGGAATAAAAGAATACAAAGAAAGAAAGCAAAAATACAAAGAGACATGTGATAGAAAAAAAAATGAATGGAAAAAACAGGAAGAGGAAAAACTCAAGAAGATAGAAACAGAACAAGAAGCATGGGCATATTTAAATAGGAATAGTAAAAGAAAAAGAGTGCATAACACCATTGAAATACAAAGATGGAGGACACACTATATGAAGCTTCTAGGGGAGAAGAGGAAAAGAAAAAGCGGAGGAAAAAATCGTAGGACAGTAGAAGAAGATATTGAAATAAAGATAGAAGAAGTAGAAGCAGCAATAAAAAAAGACGGGGGAAGACGGTATACAGGGAGAGGAAATAAAATATGGAGGAAGGAAAAGTGGCAAGCAGACTAACAAAGATAATAAATAAAATATGGAACGGGGAAGGTTTGCCAAGCAGATGGAGGACAGGAATAATATGTCCTATTTATAAAAAAAGAGACAAAGAGGATGAAAGAAACTATAGAGGTATAACGCTAGCAGATACGATGTACAAAGTGTACGCAATGCTGATAGAAGAAAAATTGAAGAAGGAATTGGAGGAAAACAGCACACTGCCAGATGGACAAGCGGGATTCAGAATGGGAAGAAGAACAATAGACAACATATACATTCTGAAGCATGCTATAAATAAGGAATTGGATAAGAAGGGGGGAAGTTATACGCATTATTTATAGACTTAAAAGAAGCCTTTGATTCAGTAAATAGGAAAAAATTATGGGCGCATCTCCGGAAGATACAGATACAGGAGAAGACCATACAAAAAATAGAGGAAATCTACACAGAAACAAGATGCAGAGTATTTGACAAGGGGGCAACAAGCAGAGACTTCTGGACAAAGAAGGGATTAAAACAAGGATGTCCGGTATTATTCAACGCGTATATACAAGACATGGAGGAGATATAAAAAACAAGGGGGGGTGTAATTGGGAGCGTGAAGATATGGACTTTAGCGTATGCAGACGACGTGGTAATGATAGCAAAGGAAAAAACAGGAATGAAGGAAATGATGCGTCAGCTGGGAAAGTATCTAAACAAGAAGGAGCTGAAATTAAACACGGAAAAGACAAAGATGATGGTATTTAGCAAAAAAGGGGGAAAAAGAAGAAAAGACATATGGGAATGGGAAGGACAAGAAATAGAAACAGTAAGAGAATTTACCTACCTGGGATATAGACTACGAGATAACAACAATGAAGAAGCGCACATAAGAGAAAGAACAGACAAAGCGAAGAAAATACTAGGACAAGTATGGAGCAGAGGAGAAAAAACTTTCGGTTTAGATATAGAAAAAAGAAAATTGATGTGGGATAAGCTCATCAAAAGCGGTCTATTATATGGAGCAGAAATATGGGGATGGAAGGAGAGAAAAGAAGCGGAGTCAATCCAAGAAAAGTACTGGAAATGGGTATTGGGACTGTATAAAGAAACACCAGGATATATAGTAATGGAAGAAGTAAAAGGGGAAAAAATAGAGTAGAAGCAGGAAGAAGAGCGCTAAAGTATAAAGACAGCATGGAACAAAGAAAGCACTGCAAAATACTGCAACAATGTTGGAAGGAAGTAAGAGACGGGAAAGTAAGATATGGGCAAGAAGATAGAAAAAAGTACTACGAAAAAAACGGCTACGCGGAAGAGGAAGTGAAAAGATTAAGAGGGATGGGATGGGTGTTAGAGAAGGATATAGTACAGAGAGATAAAGACATACAAAAACAAGAAAGAAGGAGAAAATAAGAAACTCAAAATATAACAAGAATTATATGAAAATAATAGAGGAGGAACAACCAAAATACCTCAAGAGCAAGAGAAAAGAGGAAAGCAAACTCATAGCAAGATATAGATGTGGAAACGAAGAGAGAGAGAATAGATATTGGATGGAAGACAAAGAAAGGTTGTGTAGACTATGTGGAGAGGATTTTGAAAACGTGGAACATTTGCTGAACGAGTGCGCAGAATTAAGAGAGGAAGGAAAAAAAAGGAAGAGGTGTTGCAGGGAGACGGAAGAGGCTTGGAATGGATGAAGGAGATATTGGAAAGAAGAAAGAAAAGGGAAAATAAATATGTAAATAATGTAAATATGTAAAGTCTTTTGCAAAAATGTAAAAAATGCAAATAAATTATAATTTTTATTTGTTATTGTATGTTTATTGTTTCTTGTTAGTTATTGTTAGGTGGTTTCCTTCTTTTATTATTAATTATAAATATTTGAATAACATACTTCTATTGTTTCCTAAATTAAGCAAAACATTTTTAATTTTTTATTGTTAAATTTTTAATTAAAAATTAGTAACATCGTATGTTGACTATTGAAACATGCCACCAATTTTTTAAATAACGCTTAAAAATTATAAATATAATTGCAAAACGTAACTAAACTTGAAATATCTCTTAAAATAGCAAATTTGGATATAGGAGTGCTATATAAAATTGATAGAGCAATGAAATAAAAATTTGATATAAAATATAGCTCATTCTATTTTAAAAAAATAGAAAAAATTTTGATTTACCTTTTGTCTCGCCCTGTATAAAGTGAGTGGAATTTCTAAAAAAATCCCTTTACAACATAAAATTAAACTATAAGTACCATTTCATAACAATAAAGAATACATCAAAAGTTTGCTGCCAAAAAATACAGGGCTTTCGATTGAACACGATTTTAGCATAAAACAAATCATAACTTTTAAAACATACGGTATAGATATACAAAAATCCTATATTGAAAATTGGAAAAACAAGCCGGATCCAAATTTGAAATAAAATATGGGGTATTCCATTTAAAAAAAAAAACATAAGTTTGGTTTGTCTTGAATTTTTGGAGCACCCTGTGTACTCGTGAATAATTTTAAAAAGTGAATTTTATAACTGCCTGTAACTTTGCCAAATATTGTTCTTGTATCCTTTTATTACAGAAGTTATTGTACTTTTTTGATAAAATGTTCCAACCTGTATATTACCCCAATCAATAGCGTGGAAAGAACTCAAAAATTGTAATTTATTTTCTTTACTAAATTTTCTGTGATAGATGTTAGTTATTGTTGTGAAACATAAAATTTATTAATTATGTTTCTTGATTTGGTAGTTTTGGGCGAATAACTAAAAACGGTTAATGACTACATCAGCAGGCCAAATCTTCGGATCTTTGCAGAGTTCAGTTCCTCTCAGCAACGGATACTTTAAAAGAGGAATATTCATTTGATGTTTCACCAACAGCTTATTACAATAAGCACTATTTAAACTTTTTGAATGCAAACATATCCTTTATCTCAACTTAACACTAGCTAGCTATAGTTTCGTACTACTTTTTTTTAAGTAAAACCTTTAGCAATACTGATTTTGGAGAGAACGTCAACCAGTGGTGGCGCTACAAAGGATTTTACCATCATTGAAGCATTATCGATAGAACCATGTTTTGTTCCTACATGTAGAACAACAAATATTTTTCCATCATACCCTTTCGGTTTTCTCGCACTTTGAGTGCTTTCATCTCGTTAAGATTTTTCTGATTAACAGGATTCGTCAAGAAAACATTGACGCCTATTCAATTTTTACCAAAGCTCTGAGGTTAGATTCTGTTTTGAGTTTAAATCCTATTTCGCGTAGTCTACGAGTTAAACTGTTGTTACTTAAAATAATGTGCTTTTCCTGTACCTCGGTGTTTAATATTGGAATGGTAACATGTTTTTCTATAAAATAAGAATTATAGAGCAATTTGGAACAATAATAAACCTAACTAACTCTGTGAGTACAAATTATACAGCGCTCTTTTTCGTAATCTTGTTTTACCAGAACTTCGTAGAACTTCTGCTTTTACGAGAAACTATTCACTTAACCGTAGCATGAGAAATTTCCAATGCATTTGCTACACGCTATCGATTAAGGTATTACTATTACAAAAGTAGTTTATGTGTTAATTTAAACATTACCTGTTGTACACTAGATACTGAAATTAATTGAACACAAGTTGTTAACTTTGGCAACATAAAGTTTTACTCTTAGCAGATATAGCGGTTAAGTTAAATATGCAGTTCTGAAAAGCAGTGTTTTTTGTGAATAAAACTGACAAACAATAAAAGATTATCCAAATCAATATATACAAGTAAAAAAAGACAGGTCGTAATTGTCGAACACAGGGTCGATAAAACAAAGATTATTTATTAAAAATACAACTGAAGTCATAATTGGTAAAAAAATAAAGAAGGAAATTATTTTTATCTCTTTCTCGCGTTCTCATAATAATTTATCTTTGTTTTGATTGTAAAACAGCACATACTCCATATTGAACGTATGTATTTGATAGTTTTGAAAAGTGATGACGTAGGGCTCATCTTTCGTGATTCAGATATCTTGTTAATGCCGTGAACTCTTGTTAAACAATTTTTTAATTTGAAGATTGTTTACTGGATTTTATGTAATTTTCTTCATTGTTATTAATTTTAAGGTCATTGTTTATATTTAAAAGAATGGTCGTGATATATTTTTATTAATAATCCATTCATTTATCAAGATTATTATTAACATTTTTTTACGACCAAATAATAACGATCATTTTATCATCAAAACAAATTCTACATTTAATAATTACGGTCTACAAGAATACAATAATGTATGTAAATATTTATTGAATTACACATATTCTTTTGATATTTCTACAAAAACAATTTTAAATTAATTGTTTACTAAGTTAGTATCATCAAGATTTGGAAAATTATTTACTGGTTGGAAAGTATTTGTTACATTAATGGGCATTTGAAGAAAGAAACATTTGAACTTGTTCATAGAATGTTTTAATATTGTAAACATAAACATCATTAAATAATCGTCAATTTTATACACCAATATTTTTTTTTTAATTTCTTTTAATTTCATGTCAGATATTTTTACCATTTTCTAAATTTGCCAAGGGGCTGACGAAGTCTGTGGAAACCGTGCTGAAGTGAAGAGATAAGATAGCAGAAATATATCACATTACCCATCTTAGAATTATAACTTCAGTTCGGTCGTCTTAGCTCCCCTCCGCCCCAAAAATTCGATTTATTTACGTTTGCACACGAAAGAGAACAGCTAGAACAGATTAGCAAACCTTTACTGGCGGAGTTATTGAGGTTTGTATCTGGGGGGGCAAAGGCGACCTCAGCCACCTCACAAAAAAATATCACATCTTTAATAACACATCTTTAATAACGGAGTTATTGAGGGTTGAATGATAGAAACCAACCCCCACAAAACATTAAAGAGCTGAACTAGCACAGTCTAGCAACAACTAAAAACTTTTTTTTTTGTAGGCGGGCTAAAGCGAGCGAGCTCATAACTTCCTATCTACAGATTTATTATTATTTCAATTAGGGAGGAACTACGGAGAGTAAAAATTGATATGGAAAACGTTATTTGTGTTACATGAAACACACAAAGGTTGGAGTGGGGTGTTGGTGCTACGCGGAAGTGATGAAGAGATTCGTATCCAACAACCAGAAGGCTGGTAATTATATAATCTATGTCAGATTTAATTTAAGTTAATTTATTCAAAATTTCAATATCTTGATGTTTAGTTATTACTAATAAAATTAGACGAATATAAATTATTCTAATCTTTTATTTAATCTATTTTATTAAATGCCTCAACGATATCTTAAAATAACGATTATTTTTACTTAAAAATATAAACAAATGCTAGTTTGCTTCTAGTTTAAATTGGTTTTAAATAGAACATGAAAAACAGTATATTTAAGTGGCACTTTTAACCCTCAGTGGAAAACAAGTTAAACAAATACTATAATGAGACTATTAAATATAAATTCTATTAAGCAAAAGACGAAACATCCCAAAGTCCTATAAATTTTAAAATTTAGTCCTTGTTAAAATTAATGAAAAGTTTAAAACAAACTGAAACTAACCTGTAAGGGTTTTGTTGATTGAAATTTTAGAATTATCGTCTCTTTTCCATTTCACGCTGGGTTGTGGTGAACCAGTAGCTCGACAGGTCAGCGTCTCGTTGGCGCCTTCACGGACAATCACATCGCTGCTGCTGAAGGAATCATCTATATTTGGAGGCACTGAAAAGAAAAAAAGGATACAATTTTAAAAGTGTCACTCAAAATTATTTCGTGCGTCACATTTTTGATTTGGTCGATTAAAAGTTATAGATGCGTGAAACTTTTTAAATGAGATTGTGTATGTGGTAAAAATTACAGAGTTATTTTATTTTAAAAGTGGAAACCTAATAAAACTACTGAAATTTTATTACGTCCACTAAATATAAGTTTTACGCTGTAAAATCCATCTTTCTAGACGATATTCTTTAGAAGGGTTTATTTAGAATTATTTGCCGCTACAATTCGTAAACTTAAATTAGTTTACGTTATAATAAAGTTTTAAATCAGAATTTAGCACTAAAATCCTTACAGATGTAGTTGGTGAAATGAAAGTTTACTTTTCGGCAGCACCAAAATGAGAAACTCTTGTCTATTCCTTAAAAGCTTAATATTATTGGTACGTAAACGTATATTTTAAAAAATTATTGGAAATTTGAAAACTAATTGTCATGCATTGCAAAGTTTACAAAATTTGTAGTAAATGAAAATTTATTTTCCAAATTAATGGTTAACTTCAGGGCTGCGTTGAAAGCTTGAGTTTAGAAGCCGCCTGGAACCAAACAACAAAAAACCAGCCATAAGCAACTCGCATCAATTAATAAGTAACACGCAACTAAGTGCAAACAAACTTCATTGACGAACGGTAAAAGCACTAAATCTTTGTGGTTAAAACTTAATCAATTTTTTTAAGTAAAGTTTATTAAGTTGTACAACTTTCATCATCTTGAAAGTACTTTTTATTTATTTATAAATACATTTATTTATTTTAAATGACGTTATGACTGCAAAATGAAATGTACTCTGTATTTAATAGACCTTGCAAAAATAGCAACTTTAGTTTTCGATAATTTGATTACAGTCCTAGTTTCTTTTGAAAAGTATCTGAGTTTTTTATATTTATAAAAGAATTCTGGGAAAATAGCAATTAAAAAGCTAACTTCTCATCCAACTTCTAAATTTAATACTATCGAGTAAGATATCTCTTGACTAAATCACTGATTGTTAAACAAAAATTTTGACTCTGCAAAAACATAAAGAAAAATACAAAATTCAGAATGGTCCAACCAATGGCTTTTGATAAGTTTTAAAATAAAGTAGACAAGATTATTAAAAAATAAATTTGGAAGAGTTCTACCTAACAGACTATTAACTTCAAATAAATTTTTAGTTACTGGATAATTTTGACAATAAAATAATTTTTAAGGCTACAGCACCTCCAATGTTGAATAAGATTTAAACAATGTAGATTAAAAAGAACATCACCGAGACGCCATTGTCCAGAGCGGTAGATAAATCAGCAATCGCAGAACATCTACACGAAAAGGAAAACACATCATCAACCTCGAGGAAGCTAAAGTTCTATCAAGGACTAACAACTACTATCCAAGGATAATCAGAGAATACTTAGAAATTATGAAAAATAAAAACAACTCCAATCGAGAAGACGGTTACCGATTAAGCAACAAGTGGAAACTAACTCTTCACAAAAACAAAGAAAACAAATGTCGCCACAAAAATTAGTCGATACCAAACAGAAGATCAACCAACCATCAAAACCAACCACCCGTCACTGATCGGCATCTACCAACCGTAACGGAACATAGGTATATAACGAGGAGCAGAAGACAACAACATTAGTCTTTAGAGTAACTTCTGAAGAAGCTAACAGCATGGTTAGCGAAACGTCAAGCAGAGAACGTAGGAAGGAAGGACGAACACGGCTCAACCCGGAAGATAATAATCTTAGTGACAACAGTCGCGAAAGCTTACATTCATTACAAGATTTGAAACAGTTTATCGGAACGCTTACAAAATTCATAATAAGTCTTAGAACTTTCAATATACTCTACAAAACTATCCTCAAAACAATAAGTTTTGCAAATGCATTTACGTAGGTGATCGTTATCACGAGTTCACAGTAGGTGGCGCTAAATTTACTGTTCGGCACACTATATTCGAACAAGTTAATTATTTAATTCATCTCTGATTATATTTTTATTCCAAATCCGCGGATAGAATTTTTGGATTTTTTGAAGTATGGAAGAACTATACAAGTTTGTAGTTAAACAGAAAGAAAGAATCGACTTTTTTCAGTTCAGTTAGAAGTTGACCTTGTCCTATTAAACTTGCGGCGAAAGTAAACTGAGCCGGTATAAGGAACAAAATACGTATTCAGGGAAAATTTTACCATTAGATATACAGATTCTAATAAACGCAGAATTTTTATCATAAAACAAGTATTAAATTTTTACAACGGCGTTTTTGAAAAAACTTTTTGCTTTATAATGTACTTTATGGATGCCTTCAATTCCTCTCGTTGTCACCTGAACAATAATCTTAACAAGTTTATGAACTCAGAATTGCATTAATTGTCTGCGTTATTCTTCTTATACACCCTCAATTTGCAAAATATGCATTTCCCTTGAGATATAACTATAGTGTTTGGGCTACACAACTTCATAACTTTTTACTCTCATAATCCACTCAAGCAATAAAACGTATTGTCATCCATGAACGAGGGAATCATTCAGGATCAACAAAGAGTATTTCATAAAGCCAGTTTAATATAACATTAAACCATAAATTAAGTATTAAGTAATAAAATTTGACAAATAACAGACGTTTTAGTAACGAACGTGTATAATCTCAGATATGCTAGAGTTGATCTGTACCAAATAGAAATTTAGGTTAAGAAACTATTACCACATGCATCTTATTTGGCTTCTTTCGTTAGCTACATGTATAATGTATAATTAAGAGGATCGTTCATATTTGTAGGTTTTTGTTTGGCGAAGGTTGTGCTCTATAACTGTAATTCACTTTGAATGTGGTTAACTTGGTTAGTGCTACATAAGTTTGTTTTTTGAGTGCCGCAAGTGGTTGGTTTTCTAAAATTGAGATCAAAGTTTTCTACGATTAAAGATTCGGATTCTTTTTTGAAAATTGAAACTGACAATTGCTTAAAGTTAGAGAGATTCTATTGTGAAATGGAAGCAATGCAATAACTGAAACTTTATATAATTGCCATACAATGAGGTGGAATAGCATTCCCCTAAATTTTAGGTTGAAGTGGGGTACGTCCGTTCTATAACTAAATTTAGGATATAAGTAAGGATGCGACTGATTTATTACTATGGAATAGTAGAAGCATATAGAGTGAAGTATTTTTATTACCCATGTTTAGCCAACCAATTTCAGGTTATTTAAACTTAGATAAAACCAGCTATGACTCACATAAAATTTTTTTGTACCTACTCATGATCATGTTTATTTGTATGTATTTTAGTCAATGCCGCATAAGCCTTTCGGAACATTAAGTATTAAATGATCTTTTCCTAATGCTCCGCTTATTCAATTGATTTTTGTAAGTTTAAATTTAAAGAATATTTTAAAGTAAAAGATTGTTGTTAATAATAAAGTTGTTTGTGTGAATTGTAAGATAGCATTTCATCTCAGTTGCTCATCAAGAGTTAAGAATGGTTATTTTAGAGATGATGACGAATTTGTCTGCTATTTGTTATCTAGTAATGTTGCATCGCCTCTGCCTTGTGAAAATGTGAATCTGGGTGATCTTCTTCTTTCTATAAAAGAACTTCAAAAGCTGTACAAAAACAAACAATTAATATAAACAAAATTCTTCAATGTATTACTAGTATAAAGTCGGATATTAATTTGATAAGCACTCGTCTTAATGAAGTAGAATGAAAAGATTCAGTCTCTATCAAATAATTCCACTTGTTCTAACGTTTGTAGTGAAGGTATAGATAATAATAAAATTATTTTAAAAGAATTTAATGAAAGATCAAGTAGAGCTAATAATATTTTGATTTTTAATATTGATGAAGCAACCTCTAGTAACGATATTCCAAATAATGACTTCGATTCTACGGTAGTACATAACATTTTACGCCCTATTGGCATTACTTCAATTAACAAAATTTTGAGTAGTAGAAAATCTAGTAATTACGTCCAATTAAGGTTATTCTAACCACTACGGATAATGTTCACAAAGTTCTTAAGAACAAAAACAATTACCTCCAAACATTAGTGTTGCACCAGATAGAACTGACATGCAGAGAAATGAACTGAAAAGTGCCTATAATAAACTTAAGCGCCGTAGAGAAAATGGTGAAAATAATCTGTTCATAAAATTTATCCATGGTTGTCCCACTGTCACTAAGCAAACAAAAACTAATTCGTCCCCAACAGATAATTTCTATAAACAATAATTCACTAATTGTAGAGGACTAAATAGTAAGTCTGTCGATTTATACAACAATGTGCTTAGTTCTAATTATGATTTTTTATGTCTATCAGAAACTTAGTTAAATAATAGTGTTAATGATGCTGAATTATTCCCATCCTTTTATCAAGTTTTTAGGTCAGATAGAAGTGGCAAAAGAGGTGGTGAAAAGTTGAAAATGAGTACTTTGTTAAGCCTCTCCATCTATCATCTCATTATGCTATGGAAATTATTGGGGTAATAATAACTGTTGGTACTCATTTCGTTACACTAGTGTGTCTGTACATTCATTCTCAAATTTCAGTAGCCGAGTATTCTCTGGCCTTTGAATATCTTTCTGAAACTTTACTTGATTATAAGAACGTAGTTATAGCGGGTGACTTCAATATTCCTAATTATGTTCAAAGTTTAGATCATACCAGTAACAACGGCATAAATAACTTATTAAATTGTTTCTTACGTTTTCTTGATTTGGAACAATTAAATCTTATTCAAAATTCGATGAATAGAATATTAGACCTGATCATTGCTGCACGTGATATAATTAATTTAGTTTCTCACGATTCTGACCCTTGGTAATTGAAGATACGTTTCACCCTGCCCTACTAGTAAATATAGTGTTGATAAGAGCTCCAACTAACAATAATTTTAGAATTAAGAGTATAGACAAATTTAATTTTAAAGCGTGCTAATCTTACAGAACTTTACGCTGCAATAGGCTCAATTAATTGGTCGGAGTTATATATAATTAACAGTACTGATGATGCTTGTGCTTTTCTCTATAGAATGCTTTACGAAGCACTTAATAAACATGTTCGAAATACAGTTTTACAAATAAATATAAGAAGTATCCATCATGGTTCACAAGTTCTATTATTTCCAAAATTAAATTAAAACATAAATTTAGATTGAAATTTTTGAATAGTCATGATTACAATGATAAAGTTGTGTTTATGCGCTACCGTCGTCAAATAAAGCAGAAAATAACTCTTGCTAGAAGAACATATATACAACAATGTGAAAATAACCTTAATCTGAATCCAAATTTATTCTGGGGTTTTGTAAATTCACTGAAAAGAACTACTGGCCTTCCCAATACTATGATTTATGATAATAAATGCTTTCCTCTCCGCGGAAATAGTTAATACTTTTGCCTCGCACTTTCAAAGTGTATTTAAAAGTCCTTTAACACAAACTAATGTCAAACTAATAATTATAACTACATGAATCATTTTACTGTATCCGATGGTATGGTTTGCGTCACATGAAATTACTCAAAGACTCCTGTACTGCTGGTATAGATGAACTTCCTTCTTTCCTCTTAAAAGATTGTAGTTCTGTATTATGCAAACCTCTTGCTTATACCTTCAATCTTATTTTTAAAGAAGGTTACTTTCCAGATTGCTGGAAAGATGTTAGAATTACACATGTTCTTAAAAGCGGAGATAAGCAACTTATTGAAAACTTCAAACCGATATGTATCATCACCAATCTTTCAAAAATTTTAGAAGGTATATTATCTGAGCACATTTATACTCACATACAACATGACATATCAATATTTCAACATGGATTTGTTCCAGGAAGGTCCACCGCGACAAACTTACAGCACATTACGCAGACCATCTCTGATTCTCTTAATAAGAAATGCCAAATTGATGTAATTTATACAGATTTTTCCAAAGCATTTGACACTATCCAACATAGAATTTTAATACATAAAATAAATTCTTATAATATTACACCTAGCTTAGTTAGTTTAGTAGCATCATATTTACATAATAGAAGTCTTATAATCGATAAACTGATAAATGGCGGAAAGTGAGTAGACGTGTGTGTGTGAGTGCTCCTTAAAATTCTTGTTTTATTGCTTTATATCTAACAATTAAAACCATAATCGAAGAGTTCAAATAATACTACTGTTAGTGTGGCATCAGTTAAAAATACATGTGTATTGGAACACGTGTAGTGATAAAATTTAACATTCAACTTTATCAACGTTCAATTTTATTTATTTATCTACATTCGTTAAAATTCTCTGCCAATGATGGGGAATGAAAAGAAAGTCAGTACTAGATCCCAAACTTAGAGTACCATCGACGAAGATCTTATTGACAAAAGTATTGCTTCTGTCTCCACTAGTATCCAGCAAAAACTTGACAATGAAGTTGTAAACAAATTAGATGAGCTTTTATCAAAACTTAATAAGGTGTCGGATGATCTCAACAACTGTAACAAGAAAATTGAAGAACTTGAGAAAAAAACGACGCCTTGGAACAGTATACTCTTCGATTTTTGGAATTAAAGAGGAAATTAAAGATACGGATTTATTGATTATTGATTTTAAAAATCAAAATGAATATTAATTGTTGTTTAAATGATATAGAGAGGTCACACCGTGTGGGACGAGTTATTTAAATTATAATCGTCCGATATTAGTAAAATTTTTATTTTACCGCAAACGATCAGAAATTTTTCTAAGAAAAAATCTTAAAAATACTGGATCTAACATTAGTGAAGATCTAACGAAAATTAGGTACAATTATACAAATATATTAAGGAAAATATGGTCGCAATGTGTGGACTATAGATGGCAACATCATATGGTTGACCCCTGATAATAAGAAAGGTAGCTACATGCAAAGTGATGTTAAATGTGTTAAATTAAATTTTTTTGTTTTGTTTGCTGCTTACACGCACAATTATAAATTGCAAATTTTAGTGATTTTTAATCAAAAGACATAATAAACTACAATCACTTTCATAATGTTGGTGTTATCATTTGTTACCTTAAGAAGACCTTGTATTTTATTTTATTTTGAATGATTGAAATGCGGTTTATTTTATCTTTAAATTTAAGGAATTGTGAATTATTATGACAGCGTAAAATAGTTTTTTCTGTTCGGTAATTTTTGTTCCTCTTGAATATTTAGTTTTTAATACGGTTAAAGTTTAATTTCATTAACTTGTTACTCAAAATGTATTCATATGTTTAAATTTATGATAAGGTTGTTGTTTCAAATTTGATTGTGGTTTTCCTAAAAGAAACTTGAAATGCAAATTGTGAGGTTTGTTCTTAGTTATACCTCTTGAGGAGGTATTTGACTGATTTTTTAGAGTGCACCGGCATTGCTCTAAATTTAATTGTGTCATGTTGACCTAAAGTTTGTTGTAGGTGAATATTGGATGGTTTGAAGTGGGAGTACGCCCTAAGAGTATGAACAAGAAACAGACTCTATCTAAGTACACATTTTGGAGCTCTCGGTAACACATTTATGTTATTGTTAGTGGTAACTATTGGTATTTAGATACCAATAGTACTGATTTTTGTTTGTTTTTACTATCTTTACAGTTCTTTTCAATGAATACTGTACCTGTAAAAAATAATATACTGGTTGTTCATGCCAATTAGCGTTCTACTAACAAAACTAAAAGACTTTATAGTTCAAAATGAACCAGACATTATGTTATTATCAGAAACTTGGTTAAATTCTGATATATTATCAACTTCAGTTAGTATTAATAACTATAACTTAATTAGAAAAAGATCGTGTTGGTCACGCTAGAGGGGTAGCAATTTTTATTAAAAGTAATCTTAAATATGATGTTATTGCTACTGACGACAGTATTGAACAGCTATGGTTATATACGTACAAAAATAGTTGTTGGTGTAGTTTACAATCCTCATGAGGTTTTTATGATAATTTTATTAGTAGTTTATACAATTCTATTCTAAATAACATGGTTTTGTCTGAAAATTTAGTAATTTTAGGAGATTTTAATATTGATTGTGGTGACACAAGTCAGAGGTCCACTTCAGAGCTTACACACTTATGTGAAAACTTTGACTTGGTACAATTAATAAACACACCCACTCATGGTAATTCGGTAATTGATCTAATTCTTAGTAGTAAAACCGTTCATATCTTAGATTTGGGTATTATGAATGTTTCTAGATTTGCTGATCACGAAACTATTTTTGCAATATTAAGACTCAATGTGTTAAATATGTTCCAAAAGTTAAAACTTATCGTGATCTTAAAAATATAGATTTTGCCAATTTTTACGTAGATCTTAATTCTTTCTATGGGGTAATATATATGACTACACAGATATTGATGAAAAAATTCATTTTTTAATACCTGTTTAATTCATTTATTTAATATTTATGCCCCAATTAAAACTGTTAAATTATCTAAACCCCTGCACCATGGTTAAACGAACATATCAAATTTTAATGAAACAACGTGTTATAGCCTTCAAGATATACAAGCGCTGTAAAACCCGAACTCAACAAATTTCAGAACAATACTCTCCGTAATCAAGTCACAACATTATGTAGACAAGCAAAAGTCATTTTTTGATCATTTAGAGCGTACAAACAATATTGATGTAATTTGGAAAGAACTAAAAATAGTGTACTTGTCAGCAATGAATTAAACGATATTCCTAAAGCTATAAATGATGTCGAAGCAATTAACAATTATTTTATTAATTCAATTCCCAAGTTTAATGATAATGTTGAAATTGTAAATTATTATTTAAATAATATGAAGACAAATGTAAATCCATTTGAGCTTTCTAAAGTGACAGAATTGACTGCCAATTATTACCCATATAATAAATTTTTGTTTAACCGAATCTGATTTTCCTTCAGCGTGGAAAATTGCTAATGTTATACCTTTGAAGAAGGTGAGAAATCCAACTGAATTTAAGGACTTTCGCCCAATTTCAATTCTTCCCGTTTTATCTAAAATATTAGAAAAATTTTTAACACACAATTGATAAATTACTTAAATAACCATAATTTGATTCCTCAACATCAATCTGGGTTTCGAGCCGGGTACAGCTGCTGTAGTGCATTACTTAAGGGTGCAGACGATATTTTCACAGCAATAGACAAAAATTAGCTACTGTTCTGATATTATTAGACTACTCAAAGGCATTTGAAATTATTAATCATAGAACTTTACTTGCAATTCTTAAATTTTGTGGTCTATCAACTGCTACAATACTGTTTTTCCAAAATTATTTGATAAACCGACAGCAAGCTGTTATTTATAATAATAATAAATCTTCTTATAAATCAGTAAATTCAGGTGTACCCCAAGGATCTATTCTAGGGCCTTTACTGTTTGTGATATACACTTCCAATTTGAGTACTAATTTACAGCATGCAAAAGTACATCTTTATGCTGATGATATGCAATTATATTGTTCCTTCTCATGTAATGATGTTGTTCACGCTTGTAACTGCATAAATCAGGATTTGGAAACATTATCTAATGTGGTTCAGGAGCATTCTTTGCAACTAAATCCATTGAAATCCAAAGTTATGTTATTTTGTAGTGATTACTACTACAACAATGTGCTTGCTCAAATAAATATTAAAATACAAGGAAAAAAACTGGAGGTGTGTAATCAAGCAAAAACTTAGGGTATTACTCGATAAGAATCTAAGGTTCAAATATCATATTAACAACTGTATTAAAAAGGTTTTTACAATTTACGCCAAATATATCAAAACAGAGACTGCTTAAATAAAATCTTCGAAAAATGTTGTGTGAATCTCTTGTACTATCACATTTCAATTATTGTGACGTAGTATATGGTCCTTGTTTAGATGCAAAAGATAAACAGCGAATTCAACGACTACAAAATGCATGCCTCAGATTAATTTGCAGTGTACCACGATCGATACATCATATTACAGATAAGCTGATTGAAATCAAATGGCTGAACATGGATCACTGGCGATCTTTACATTGCTTAACTTTTTACTACAGAGTAATTCACTCGAAATCGCCCCCATATCTTTATGATAAAATCACTTATCGAACCGATATACATCACTTGGGTTTAAGATTCCGTGGACTTTGACAATACCTCAACATAAAACTAATATGTTCAAACGATCTTTTACGTACAACATGGCAATTCAATGGAATCAAGTACCCGAGGAATATAAAATATTGAGTCTCAGTTGTTTTAAGAAGAAAATGTTTACAAGGTTTTTTGAGAAAAGGCTGGTTTAGTTGAATATGTCTTCACCTCTATACTATGCATAAAAATAACCAAATTGGCATAACCTCCCATAGTTTTAATAAATTAATGCAATTTTAGTATTTGATATGTCACATTAAATAATCCTCTGCAGTATTCATTACTTTTATCGTTCTCTATCTATCGACTATTCTTCTCTTTCGTCATTGTTTTTTTTTCTCTTAATTATTATTCTTAGTTTTATTAAGGGTTAAGTGGAAGAGTAGCTATGCTGAACTTCGCCCCCGTTTAATTTGTATCTTCTATGTACGTATACGTTTCTTATTCATAATAATAAAACACAATAATAATAATAACAATAATAATAATAATATGGTGGCTTTAAAATCCTACAAGTTTTATGCTACGTCCGGCGATCCTCAAGGTTCAACTTTAGAGTCTCTACTATTTCTGTTATTAATAAATGATGTTTTTACTTATATACTCTCATCCTCATGCCTACTTTATGCAGACGATCTAAAATTTACAGAAAGATAAATTCTGAAGCTGATCATGCAATATTACAGAATGATCTGGTGAACTTTGAAAAATTGGTAGCCTAAGTAATCATTTGATAATTAACGCTGGTAAATGTAGAGTAATGTCTTATTCGACAATTATTGAATATTTTTTCAGATATTTTGAATATGTTTGTTTAAATTTTAAAAAATTATTACGCAAAACGTTTTCTAGTACACATTTTAAGTGTTTTTAGAGTAAAAATGTCCTAAAATAAATTTGGGGGCATGTAAATCAGACTTTTCAAATTTCCCATGTTAAACAAAATGCTTCAAATTTTCCGGACACACAGTATAACATAATCGAAAACAACAATGAATAATTTATTGTTACGAATGCTTGCAAAAAATCTAACCAAATAAGAACGGTTAACCTCTATCTGTAGCAGTTTTAACATTGTCTACAATTTTCAAAAATGCGATATTACAACTATAGCCGTATAGCCAGGTCGGAAACCAGACTGTACCAGAAAAGTGTGGTTTACAAAAACAAAATTGCCAAATTGTTACGAAATTTTCTTCTATTTTTACATAGGATCAGTGGTAAGCTAATTAACTGAAGGTTTTAAAATTGCCCAGGCTATTTGAAAAAAAATAGGCATAACATTAAAAAAATAATATAAAGCTAAAATTTGTATACTGATAGTATTGACTCTCAAGAACAACATATCAAAAATATATCATCATATATCTGTGCGTGCCTTATTTTTTATGACGTCACAAGTTGGCTGCTTCCGGTTTACACTAAAATGGCATATCTTCGATACAATAAGTCTGATTTAAAACAAAATTACTCTAATTTAAAAGTAATAAAATTATCTGTTACATAAATTATTGCTGCAACGTTTTTATGACGTCACAAAATGGCGGATTTGATTTAACGCTAAAAATTTAACACTCTATTTTTCTGATAAAAGGATGTCAAAGTACCACAAATTGTCAAATTTGGAACAGAAGAAAAGAAATAATCATTTATTTTACTCAAATCTGGTAAACTATTGAGTAGGCTAGTAAACTTGTTTGTATCGATTAGTTTTCCCATATCCCTCCAAACCCTACTTTGATTAATGCTAAAGAATACGTTTTGGTTATCGCGTCGACATTTTGCAGTTACTGAATTTCTGAGTGAAACAGTTACCCCACAAGTGCCGTTCCTGAAATCTCTTAAAACGTTCTAATTTTCTGTCTTTTAGAAACATCATATGACGAAGTTCATTGGTAAGCCATGGAGCACGATGTTTTGTAAATAGATATGTTTGGAAGGGTGTGAATATCTACAAGTAAAAGCAAATTATCAAGCCCAAATAACTCAATTTTACTAATAATATCATCTAAATGGTAGAAATTGCACCTTGTAAATGGTAGTAAAACTGTATCTGTATCGCGCATTCTTTTTAAACATGTCTTTGGTATCTTAATATTGGCAAGAACATACACAACATCATGATCAAGATTTCCATACATATCTCTCAATAATTCTTGATTTTCAGTAATAATTAAATCTAAAAGTGTAGATGACGCGGCAGTTATTCTAGTAGGAGCTTTTATTGTTTCATTTAGGTCAAAATTATTTAACCAGTTTGTAATGTAATCGATTCGGGACTTAACATATTAATGTTTAAATTTCCTAATAGAAACAAGTAGTCATTAGTAACATAATATGGACAACGCATTTTCCAATTGATCGAGAAACATGTACGCCTCAGAGATTCTCATTCATCTTGGGAATGAAAGATTCATGTTTGCTTTGGTTTTTTTCGTGTAATTGCCGAATTAATTAGATAGGATTCAATTTGATGCACATGTATATACCCATACATATTACATACGTAATATGTGCATGTGTACATACAGGAATAACTAGGAAGTGGATGAGAAACAGAGCAAGGTGTTGGTCTCGCACCTACTTGTAAGTGTATATTTACATTGTCATGACGAAACATCTGTAAAACCCATTGCAGGCTAGACGACTCTTCCGGAGATCAAGCCACAAGCGTCTGTAATTACCCGTAATTTATTGTTGTGACACAATGGTCATACAAAATTTTGTGGTTTATATATTCAAATTTTTACAAATTTCAGAAAAAAACAAAACCTTAAGTAGTATCTAAACTTTAAAGTTTTTTGACAAATTTTTCCACAAATTTAATTAATTGTGTTGAAAGAAATAGTCGATAATTATTCATTATGATTAAAAGTAATACAAAACGTATAACGATTGTTTTTGAGATTTATACGCTCACTTTACAGATTGATGAAAAACTTACACTAAGTGGGTTATAATCAAATTTCATTTCACTCAAGTAGAATTAAATTCGTATAATTAACCATTTGATTTAAAACCGTAGAGATTAACTACGGTCGTACAACGAAATCGAATCAAATACATATATACAATTTTTTCGGGTAATCGAAAAATTGAGCTCGCAAAATAATAGCCAATAATAAATATTGGCGTGTGAAATTTCAGGGCTAAACTTTTTAGAGATTTTACCTTTATCTATAACTCCCAATTGTATTGTTATAAATGTTCTAGTGTTTCGTAAGAGCAAATCTGATTTACTGTACATACCGTTAAGGTTATGGTTAACTAAACTTGCAAAAAATCAGAAATAGGTAATATCTTAAGCTATTTGGTCAATACAAAGTAAATGTGATAACTTGTTTTAGATTTGATAAGAGATGTTTAATGACAAAATCTCTTTTGATTGGATGTTTCTTTTTTGTTCTACTTTTACAAAGAAATGTTTTTACTTATAATCTCTCCAAAACCTGAATCATTTTTACAATTTTTCTAGAAAAAATAAAAGAAAACATTCGAATGCCGCATATTTAAGATATTCACAAAAACTACATTTTTTAAAATAGAACACTGTGTATATTTTTTCACATTTCGATGAAAAATTAATTGTTGAACAAAAATGATTTTATAACTTTTATTGATAAAATAGAAAATAACCAAATAATCGTTTTAAATGCCTTAGAACCAAATAGCCATAAAAAAATGTTCAACGTTTTAAACTTAAAAAAAAGAAATTAGTCACTAAACTAAACAATAATTAACTTTTAAATTAACGTAATAAATAAAAACAAAATTTTAAAAGCTGTCCTACAATAAATGTTCAAAAACAGATTCTTGTAATTGTAAACATTTTTGTGTTGCTTTAAGGACAATGGAATTTATTATGTTGCTAATTAAATCCTGCAACTCGTCTATTTTATTGTATCTTAACCTAGACACTTCAACGTTTAAATGTCCCCATAAGTAAAAAATCAAGCGATGGTATGTCCGGCGGTCGGATGAAACTGAACAAAACCATTGGTAGCAATCCATCGATTTTCAAAATATGGTCTCAAAACTCGTCTACATCCATTAAAATTGTGAGGTGGTGCCCCGTCTTGTTGGAAATAAATTTTCTGACGCATTTTTAAGTTTAAATCGTCAAAAACGTCTTCCAAAACTGTGATCAAACGTTCAATGTAACGTTGTCCTGTTGAGGATAAAAATGTGGGCCAATAAACAGTACCACACGTTAACACTGAAACGTCTATGTGGATTGTGCGTATAAATGAGACGGGGGTTTTCTATACTCAATAGTTGTGAGTTTTTTTGTTGTACATACCGCAGGTAGAAAAATTTACTTTATCAGTCCTGATAATTTTGCCTGCAACATTTAGGTCTTAAGTAGATTTCTCAATAAACCACCTACAAAATATCTCTCCTCTGGCGTTCTCACCTTTTTACTAGCGTTTGAACAAATTAATACTTGAATGGATGAAACTTATGATTTTTAAAATCCTTGAATGGTATTATAAGCAATACCTGTTTCTTTAAACAAATTTCTTATAGAGTTCAGGTGCTCTTCAAAATATGCCATAACAGTCACTTTAACATCTTCTGGTACAATAAAGGGTTTTTCGTTTTTCGTATTTCAAAAACCTCTTCACGGCAGCTTGGTCTTCAATGGCAGGATATAATTCACTGTAACGCTGAAGCGCTATTTGACATTTTTTTTCGACAAATTAGGTATGTCTCCAGCATATCACATTTCTCTGTAAGTGTAAACGGTATTTTCAAAATAATAGAACAAATACTAATTAATGATGAGCAACCAATACAATTATTTTATTGATATTTAGAACAACAATGATTATTTTTTGTTTAAGGGCTACTTAATTCTAATGCATTTAAAACGATTATTTACTAATAGTTTGGTTATTTTCTATTATACTAATAACAGTTATAGAAAGATTTTTGTCCACCAATTAATTTTTTATCGAAATGTGTAAGGTGTTCCATTTAAAAAAATTCATGCAAATCTACCCACCTTTGATAAAAAGAAGTTGAAGATAAAAAGAAGTTGAAGAAGTGAAGGAAAAACTACTATAAATTTCTAAAAATTTATAATACAACTGTATATTTTTTTACTTTGTTATATGTCATTTGAAAAAAAAAAAGTTGACTATCACAATGTAAATAGGATAAGGTAAAAGTAATAGACAGTAAAGAAAATAGAAACATTACCCAAAATGATAACAATGCAAGAGTGGAAAACAGCGTCTCGACGACTGTCTGAACCTCATCATAAGATTTCCACTAAATGTATTTTTTTCTTTTTGTGGAAATAAATACTTATTATTATTATTATTATTATTATAATAATAATTATTATTATTAAAACAATTTATTGAACAAGGATAGTAAACGACTTCAACCAAGAATCTCAACCGAGGGAAAAGAGACAAAATAATATAGAGAAGAATAAAATTGTACATGAAGTAGGTAAATTGTAGGACAAGGAAGGTTGTACCATCAGATTGAGAAAAAAAGTATAAAACAAGTAGTAAACAGATATTCCCAGTAACCAAACATAAAACCTTGGAAAACAATTTTTTTAGTTCTCTTCCAAAGTTTAATATATCAAGCCAACATTGAGATGACTTGTAGTCAAGTAAAAGTGATAAGAGGAATTAAATATAGAGATAATCAAATTAGAATACGTAAAAAGAAAATAGTTGATCAAAAAAGTTAACATAAAACCAGATAGAAAATGAAGAAGACTAAACAACTTGAGCAAATAGAAGATTTTAATGGATTTCAAGAAAGAATGAATAAATTAGAGCAAGGAGATCCTTCACATATTAACGTAAGTGCATTAAATAGATTACGTGCCGACTTTGATTTATTTAAACAAGAAATCATGTCTTACTTGGGTGGTCTTGAAACTCGTATTGAGTTCATAGAAATTAAGCAGGATGCTGCGGATGCGTACTGCGGAAAAATTGTTTAAAAGTACATGGAGTCAAAGAAAATGAAAATGAGGTTTGTCGTGATGTTGTTCTTAACTTTTTGAACAATGTAATAAAAACTAATAGTAAATTTGATGTTAGTGCTATTGATAACTGTCATCGTCTTAAAGTGAAAAATGTAAAAAAAGGTAGACCAAGACCGATTATAATCAAGTTTTGTTCTTACCTAAACACTGTGTATTTATGAACAAAAAACTTTAAACGGTACTGGTTTTGTAATATCCGAACTACTAACTGCCACCAGAACAAATATTTTGAAAAAAGAAATAAGGTATGGTCCCAAGATGGTAAAATTGTTCTCTTAAATAATAATGGAAAACAACTACAATAACAACTATGCGTGAGCTAAATGCAGTATCCGTTTCCAAGACTCAAGTTGAACAAGCTCCTTCTACCAAAGAGAATAGAAAATACAACTTGAGAAAATGAAACTATTTGTTTCCTAGTGCGGTTATGCTATGCATTTTTTATAAATGATTTCCGTGTAATGTTTTTTATTTTTACTTTGCTTATTGAACCAATTATGATTAATCTCCTTTTTTAGTATGTAGGATCACTCTATTTTTTTTTTAAACTAGTATGTTTTATTTTGGATTTTTTTAATTATTCTTATAAATACACGTTTTAACTTTTTTCCCCAAAAAATTTTTGTATTGTAATTTTTTCTTTCTTTCCTCTCCCTTACATTTGTGTTTTTCTGGTTAATAATTATTTACACATTTCTATTTGTATACTATGTATTATTGTTATGGGCTGTGACGCTTCGCAGAACACGTACTTTTGTCTTGTAACTGATTTGCCTTCTTTCATTTTTGTTGAGTGCACTGGAATTGGGACTTTCTTTGCATCATTGTTTTTTTTCACCTCATTTGAACATACTATTTTCATTATCTTTTTCTTAATTTTCAATTTTTGTGTATACAAAAAGTCACAAAACTTATCACAATATAGTAAAGTGTTTTTTTTCTCTTTATTAACAATTTCTTATTATAATGACATATAATGTCTTTTAAAATTGCACATATTAACGTTCGTTCTCTTACTGCACATTTTGATGGTGTCAAAAATCTTTTAATTAAGGAGGAGTACGATATTTTAGGTATCACAGAAACATGGCTTTATACTGGTTTTGATACAAGTTTAATTCATATAGACAACTTTAATTTTTATCACGTTGCTAGAAATGGTAGAGGTGGTGGTGTTGGAGTTTATGCTAAGAGTTCCATCGATATTTGTGTTAATCTGCAAGAAGTAATTGAAGGCCTAGAACAACTGTGGATTAAATTTAATATTAACAATAAAACTTTCAATTTAGGCATAATATATCGCCCTAATCATAATTTAAATGACTTTTTAATAAATTTGATGAAACTCTTGCAATGGTTATGCCTTTCTCAGATGAGGTTTTTTGTATTGGCGATTTTAACATTGATTGTTTAAAAATCGATTCTTCTCTATTTAAACGTTTACAAGAAATTCTAGATCTTTATCATTTGAAACAAATAATTGTAGAACCTACTAGAATTACAGATTTTTCTGCAACGTTAATAGACCTTATAATTTGTTTTGTAGATTCTGCGGTAGCAAACGCTGGCGTGCTTGCCGTGCATGAAGTTGCTGACCATTCTCTTGTCTACTGCAACATCCCCTTCTATAAACAATCTGATATCTCAGTTACTCGTACATATCGCTGTTACTCACATTTTGATTATAACCTTTTTATTGAAGATCTTTATTCGGTGCCATGGTTTCATATGTTTGATATAGATGACATTGACGACAAAATTCATTTTTTTAATAACAATTTACTTTCATTGTTCGACCTTCATGCACCTTTTAAAACCCATACATTTAACCATGCATATAAGCCGTGGATTACAGATAACATCAAATTTATCATATCGTTAAGAAAAAAAGCTTATAATAAATTTAAACGTACAAAGTGCACTGGAGATTGGAATTACTATAAACAATTAAGAAACTATTTAAATTTTGCAGTGAGAAAAGAGAAACGGTGCTATTTAAATTCTGTCTTTGCAACCAAAAATAAAAAAGACATTTGGTCTGCTTTAAAAAAAGTTAATATTTTTAATAAGCAAGCCACATTAGGGCTTTCGACAGGTGTTAGTGATCCTGAACTATTGAATCTACACTTTTCTTCTGTTCAATTGTCTGATGACCCCGATCCAGAACTTATGAATTTTTATATCAATAATCTTCATCCTAATGTATCACAACTTCTAACTTTTCAAGAAATTACGGAACTTGAGGTTGAAAATGCGTTGAAAACAATTTCATCTAGCGCCGGTGGTTATGATGGTATTACATTGCATATGATTAAGTTGTGTTTGTCCGTTTATTTTACACTATTTACGCCATATTTTTAACTCTGTTATTTCATCTGGGTTTTTTCCGTCAGCTTGGAAAATTGCTAAAATTACACCTATTCCAAAAAATCTGGTGTTTCAGAAATTAAAGATTTTAGACCTATCAGTATTCTACCGGTTATCTCAAAAATATTTGAAAAACTGCTTTGTGAGCAGTTGCTGTACCACTTGAATCATTTCAAATTCTTAAGTGATTACCAATCTCCGGATTTCGCCGATTTGATTGCGCTGGGGTACTTCTAGGTGTCACTGATAACATTTTTAGAGCTGTTGATGCTGGAAACTTAGCTGCCCTAGTAATGATTGACTATTCTAAGGCGTTTGATACTATTAATCATAAATTACTTATAGCAATCTTACACTTTATTGGTATAAATAAAAAGCAATTAAATTATTAACCAGCTTATATCACACGCAGAAAACAAGTAGTTTGTTTTGCCAATGCTTCATCCAGTTTGTTGAATGTTATTTCTGGAGTGCCTCAGGGATCGATACTAGGGCCAATATTTTACAACATTTATACTATTAACATGTTCACTTGTGTTCAACATTGTAATATATTCACATACGCGGATGATACTCAACTTTTAGAACCATTAAAGCTGATCACTACAATGAAGATATCATAAAACTAAATAAAGATCTTCAAGAAATTTACAACTCTTCTAAAAAACATCAACTTTTTATTAATACTAGTAAATGTTCAGTCACTCTTTTTGGTAGAAAATCAGACCGCGTAGTTATTGCTGAGAACCTTGCTTTATGTATCAATAATTTTCAGATTCCTATTTCACACAGTGTTAAGAACTTAGGGCTTATAATTGATGAAGATTTAAAATTTACACAACATATTAATTCGCTAGTAAGAAGATCTTATTCAACTTTAAAGATGTTATACACCAATCGCTCCATTTTAAATGAATATACAAAAAGATACTTTGCGATTCTCTAATTTTATCTATTTTTAACCATTGTGACGTTGTTTATAGAAATTGTATCAGCTATACCGATAAACATAGAATTCAAGTAGTCCAGAATAGCTGCTTACGATTTATATATGGTATTAGGCGTCGCCAACATATCTCGCATATCCTTGAAAGAGCCGGTTGGATGAGCATGGTACAGCGAATGTTTGTTCATGCGATGTGTTTTACCATAAATTATTATTAACCAAAACTCCACCATACCTCTATAACAGAATTACATTTAGAACCGACGTGCACAATGTAAACATAAGAAGAAAAGATATACTTGATTTACCGAGGTTCCATCTTGAAACTTTTAGAAAATCTTTCTCTTATGACATTTGCATGTCTTATAATAACTTAAAGCCTGATAACTTAAAGCTATGTTCTGTTGCAGTTTTCAAAAAACAACTAAAAGTATCAATTCTTAACCGTCAATTGCAGTGATAAACCTGAGTACATTTTTTTGTGTTACTCTTTATTCTTAATTAATGGTGTGTTCTGAACTTTAGTGCTTGTACTGATCGTGTTGAGTGTCCTTTTGCCAGTTTTCTTTCTCTATGTTTTGTATTAATCATGGTGTAACCTTTAATATCAGATGGCTGCTTCTGCTGCCAATTTGTGGTTACATCCGATTGAAGCTGATGTAAGTTGTTAAACTATTTTAAGGTGTTCTTTCTTTTAATAATATACATGTATTATTTTTTCTTCTTTTATTTTGTATAAAATTATTATAATATTACTCAGCTCAATAAAACATATATTATTATTATTATTATTATTATTATATAACAAGAAAATAAAATAATGCACATTTTTGAACATTTTGATATAAGGAACCTTTGGCTGAAAACGCATAGTTCATATTTTATTTCAAAAAGCGTACATTTCAAAGCAAATCAAATCAAATTAAATTCATAGTTCGTGTGAGCTACTTTCCTTTTTATGAGATACGAGTTCATGTTAACGACGACTGGAGGCGCTAGCACAACAGCGACGCAACTGCCTGGCGCTAGCTATCCTGTTCAGTTGTCACGGTGACATTTGTTTGTTTGCAGTTCACATGACTGACTACTACTATGCGTTTCCGGTCATAGGTTCCCTAAATCAAAATGTTCAGTTTTTTGCTTTTTGACCCGAGAAGTTGGAGTACTCTGTATTATAGTTTAGATTTCCCATTAAAACATCGAATTCTGGGCATCCGATATGATAAATATCCTTAAAAATTAGAGATAGTTTAAAAATATAAGTAAAATGTGTGTCTTACGACATCTCGTGTAAAACATTGACACGTGTGAATAGTATAAACTAAGAATAATAATTAGTAACAAATGCTTATTTGAAACATATTTTAGTCTCCCATAATTTTAGTTTCAAAATATCCCATTTCCAATAAATCACTCTGTATATAGTCGAAGAAATTTAACACAAAAAAATTGCGCAACTTTCCAAAACTTATGTAGTAAGATGGATTGATATGCGGTTTTTTGCATTTGCTTCCAAATCGAGTTTATAAAATTGATTCTCTATTGAATTTTACTATAATATAATTTCAAGCTAAAAACCCAATCCGACGCACCTGGGGGATATGGCGCCCGGGCACTGGATTGTTTACTGGAATCTCGCTCAATTCGTTGACAAAGCCTTCAATTTGTTAGTCGGTGGTTGCTGATCTGTATAGCTCTTCTACAGGGTTTTTAAGAAAATTTGTTTCAAAATGTAAAAAGAATTACTAAGGGGATTTTCGAGGACGCTGATCACGAATTTGAAGCTAAAAACAGATCCGCCGCACTTGGGGATACGACGCCCTGGTAGCTTAGCGAGATACTGCAATCTTGCATTTTGTCTGTTTTTTGCGTGGATCTGTTTTTTAGCTTTAAATTCGTGATCAGGGACCCTGAAACCCCCGAGCAACAAGGTTTTGTCAACGAATTGAGCGAGATTTCAATAGAGGATCCAGCGCCCAGAGCACCATACCACCAAGTGCGTCGAATCTGTTTTAAATTCGTGATCAGCGCTCCCGAAAACTCCCGGGTATAATTTTTTTGTATATTTTAAATTTTGAGACGAATTTTCCTGAAAACCATGTAGATGAGCCATACAGTCGTATTGTTCTGAGCCTCAGGTGGTTTGTACGAGTTTCAACTATTATTTTTGTTATGAGCGAATCCGAAAAACCCCCAAGTAACAAGTGTGGAAGCTTTTGTCAATGAATTGAGCGATATTCCAGTAGACGATCCAGCGCCCAGAACGCCATGTTCCCAAAAACTCCCAAGTACGATTTTTGTACATTTTGAGACAAATTTTCCTGAAAACCATGATGAGAAAAGCCATACAGTCAGTCGTGTGAGCGCCAGGTGATCTGCACAAGTTTTTAACTATTATTTTCGTGATCAGCGACCCCGAAAATCCCCGGGTAACAAATTTGGAAGCTTTTGGTTCAGTGTTAACAGTGTTAACTATCTAAAGTTTGTGTTTGAAAGGTGAAAAAAAATCTACTGGGGGTCTTAGAAGCCAACAAAGTGAACAATTAAAAATATTTTGTAATGTTTGTTTGTTTTAAATAAGTGCTATCAATATGTAAACCTTATTTGAGATTATTGTTGTAGTCGTAACTTAATAAACACACACTTAATGTTATAGACTTTTTGTTCAGATCGTTCCACCAGAGCAAGGTAGTGCACCGATTTCAGTAATGTGCAACGCGTATAACAATATAACTGATCAAGTAGTCGACATTAATGTAGATAATATTATTATTATTTGTAATAGAATATGTTTCAGTTAGACATTTGGCAATTTAGTTTTAATATTGATCTTAAATATTCTTGTTCTTGTTCTTGTTCCTATTAGTAATTCTCATTTTTCTTATTATTATTTTTTTTATATATTTTTCGTTTGTTTTTCTTTTGATTTGCATAGTCGGATTAGAATTATTTTATGTTTATATAAATATACATATTTTTTAATTATTATTTATTTATCTACTTGTAAATTTTCCTGTAATTGGGGCAAACCGTTGGAAAATAAACATTATTATTATTATTATTATTATATTATTATTTAAATATCTGTAAATACTAGTGGTTTTTGTATTTTTTCCGAATGGATAGGACAAGAATAACACACAAGTTTTGCAAGTACATTTATACAGGATAAAGAGCAATATAGTATAGCAATGAATTGCAGTCGGTGCATGAAAACTGATTAGTGATTTATTTTAAATTTTTAATCACACTCTATTTTTCAAAAATTTAATGTTGGATCTATTTAACAAAATTTCATGGTTACAACTTTTACAAGATAAATTTAGTCACCAAAATATGTTGATAACTTAAGAAATTTTCTTTCGATGACTTCTAAATAACCATCATTCTTTTAACAGACAAAATCATAATCTTAAAAGTACTAAAATTAATAAGTGTTGCGACATCTAGTGTCATCTCGTGTTAGCTTAACACGTCAGAAAATGCATTCACATTAAACCAGCTTTAGTGACAGATTAAAAATTATTATATTGAAAGAGGCGTTTTGAGCACTGCAAAAACGCACTCAGAATAAGTGCAGGAGAAAATACTAAAAATAATATTTTATACGGATGAAAAGTAATACTTTTCATACCGCAACCGTGTTTAGCAGCTGAATGAAGCGAGGATGTTAATCGAAAACAAGCAATAAAATGTAACATTTTCTCCAAGTAAAATATGATTTTTATTAAATGTCTGTAAATTACTGTAAAAACATCAAGTTTTTAATTTAATATATTTTTTTAAATTTGATTACGTTTGAAACAGGGTATAGGTAGAAGAAGTTTCCACAACGTTAGCTGTCAAGTGAACACTGTCAACATTGATATTTGTTAATGTTTACAATGATGTTTATATTTGGATGTTTCCGATTTGAGTTATACCGATATGTGGTATTGACACGAAATATTTTTAAGTTGAACATTTTAATTACCGAGTTACAGGACTGTGAAGTTTCGACTTACAGGCTGGTACGCGCCGCTTTGAACTGAAATACCTAGTTTTTGGAACTTGTAACTGAATTAAACAAGTAGTGGGATAAATACTTGTTGTTAAAGCTTTTTAATTTTTTCTTATAACAAATGCATACAAAAATGTTTCAGCAATTTTAACAAAGTTGGACCAGCTTAATTTTTTTAATTTTTTTTTTTTTAGCTGATAGTAGATTATCCCCTCCAAGTCTGAAAATGGGCACAAGGTTGTTTAGGAGCTAGACCGGTAACAAACCCCAAAGCGCTCTGCCAAGATGCACGAGCGCCTGGCAACAGGAGCAATATGTTTAGTTATGGCGTCCGTCCTATATAAAATTAAATAAATTTGTAGTATAAATGAATCGTGTTAAGATTTAATTAAAAACAAGCACAATATCTACATGATTTATTTACATTACTATAAGTTCGTAAATACAGATATATTTACACAACTTTATACACATTTATTTACATACTTTTACAATTTTTTGAGTTTCACTATTGGTTGTTCGTTTTATTATAATACCACCAGCAGAAGGAATGAATGCATGATACTTTTGTACCAGGTATAGTCACCGAAGGGTCAAATCTGTTTTTAGAAATACCCTGTTTTCTTCAATTTCTCTTTAGAAGCATAGTATACATATGTTTGAGGCATTAATGATTTGGCCCATTGATATAACCTCTCGGGTGTTGTTATCGCATTATTGGGCGTAGCCAAGCGTTTTAAGTTTCCGCCAATACCATCACAGGCCCTTTTCCATGTGAAGTGGCGTGAAAATGAAATTCTGCATCTGCTGTAAATCTTCTTTGAAATAGGTTAAGTTTATAAAATTAAACCTATTTTTAAAGTGTTCCAAAGTTCCATCAGTAATATATTAGTTATTTACGTGACATGTGCGCAAACAGATTCTTTGGGAATGAGTGCCGGTTTGGCATTGGCACGAATTCCCGAATATTGTTTACGCACAAGTTGCGTATCCTATTTTTGCACGATATTTTCTAAATTCGCACTTTCAAATTTCTGATATTATAACATTAAAACCCCATAATTCAATTAGTGAGCTGTGACTACAACGCAAATGCACATAATGCATACATTTGTCATCCAGTCTGAGTTAACCTATTTAATTGTCAAACTTTTATTTGAAGATTCAAATTGTTTTTCGGCATTTACAAAAATACAAGGTGCGTAAATTGCATTCTAAATAACGAAAAATGTAAGTACATCAACAATTAGTGTGTACAACGTACGCTAGTAGTTCTATCTACATAAAAGTGACAAATAATATACAAGCTGTCGTTCGTCATTTCGAATTTTCAATTATCAATTATTATAGATCTGAAGGAGTTCTTGCTATAGTAAGGATGTAAAGTAATTTTCGTAACTGAAAGTGTGTGCTTATGCAAATATTTTTGTAGCAAAATGCTCTATTAACCCAGTGTTTTTTGCCACATTTTTGAAACACTAGTACGTAATTCTATTGTTTCGGTAGGCGTATTGACGTACTTATCTGGTAGTTTTACATGCACTGAGGGTAAAAATGTATTTACTGGTTTGTTTGTGAAGATGATATTGTAATAGCTTTTTGGTAAATGTAGAAAGTGGCAGTGTCATGCTTTAAATCATCTAACACCATTAGTACACTCCCGTGTTTCAATTTCTGTTCTTGTTTATAATAATAAGCAGATGTGGGAAGTTTCTGTTTGATTATTATTCCAGTGGAATGACTGGGCAGCATCTTGTACAACACAGCTCTAGTTTTCAGCAATATAGCACTGAGTAATAACGTCGCCTTCTAGAACGGTGTCCTTTAAGATTCTGAAATATTTTCCTTGCTGTTCTGCTACAAAAGCATGAGGCTTTAAAAGATTCAAAGATCCGTTCCGATCCATGCGTTAAATTGTGTATTCGTCACTTGATTCTCATCAAATGTTTTTATAAGATGCTCCCGAATTTCATGCAGACCACGACAGTTCCTGCAACGTTTGTAAACTGGCGATTTACTTCACATCAAGTGGCACTTTGGGGTTGGATTAACGCACATCATCCTTTGCAAGAAATCCTTGTACGATGTAAGAGGGATCGCAGTATTTTTAGTAATATCCGGAATGCCAGCTCCCTCTATGATCAATTTAACGTTTTGATGATAAGCGCAAACGCACAGAACATGAGTTCCAGAATCACTTGCTAAAATGCATTGTTTAGGCCGCAAGAGAAGAATTTTGTAAGGCCAACTTTTAATTCAGGGCATTCTTCTTTAAATTGGCGATAGAGCTCTCGTTGATGTTACACACGAGCAGCTGTTTCTGTACATAAAGTTGTTGCCATCGTCTAACTTTATAGACCCGAAATCTTTCTTACCAGGCATAATTCTTGAATGATCTTCTCTTAGATAAACATTTTTTACGAGATCAAACGTTTCTAAAGAAAATTTACGCCCTTCCCGTGAATTCGGCGAAGATAAAATTCCATTCTTTTCGACCAGTTCTCTGGCTTTTTTGTTTGCCATCTGGATGGATTGAACTCTTCAGCACGCCGACGTTCACTCCACAATTTTGGGGCTACAGTGAGAATCATAGTTTTTAGCGACACAGGCGTTGACGAGTTGTTTAACTTTTTTTTTATTTGTTTGAGTATTTCGCTGTCATTATCTTTCAAATCCTCGGTCTGTGTTACTTTATTAAGCAGGTTTTCTTCAGGAGCATAGTAAGACCCTTGTGAAGCTTGAGTGGATAATTCGCTAGATTGACTACATACGACCACATCCTTACAAACGTAAAAGTTCTTATCACTATCAAATGACCACTTTTCTGCTAATAATTTAGCAAATTTTCTTAAGTTTTAAGATTTTCTATGCACAGGTATTTTGAACGGATTAAAACATCTATCATTATACGGAGCCATATTACTATACTCAGTATACTATTAGCGCGGAGTAATACACCTGTCAGAATTGTCGAATCTCCCGTATTGCAGTGGCGTAGGTACCTGATACGTTTGGAAAATCATATTTTTAGTAGGTAAATATATTATAATAGTAAAATCTACCTTGATATGAATTATTATGTAGTTATATGTGATTTATTTTATTTGTATAGTAGATTACATTATAAATTTTACTTCTTACGTATTATATACCATTATTTTGTATCTTGTATAATACCCACATCTACGGCTATGATTCTCGTTTAGTCAGTACCTGGGCTGATGGCAACGTGTTTACACAGATTAAACTATTGTTCTCAGACCCTAGATGGGTCGATATGCTGCAAGAGCGGCACAATGATCGTATTTTGGTTAGAATTTATTGGTTTTTACTTAACCGTAGAAGTGCCGCTTTCACAAGAAAATAAAGAATTATTTCAAGCAATTGTAATTTATTACTCCGCGCCAATAGTATACAGACTTTAGTATGAAAAAGATTTAGCAAGAAAATACGAAAATTACACACAAATCGTTCGTCACACGTCCGTTTGACTACGAAGTTGCCAAGCCACTAAGTCAAATAACGGCCAAATTTAAAAATAGAGCATCATAATTCCGTCGAAAAAATGAAAAAAATAAAGCTGGTCCAACATTGTTAAAATTGTTAAAAAAATTTTTTATGCATTTATTATAAGTAAAAAAAAATTAAAAAGCTTTAACAATGAAGTATTTATCCCACTACTTCTTTAATTCAGTTACAAATTAAAAAAAACTAGGTATTTCAATTTAAAGCGGCGCGTACCAGCCCGAACTCAAAACTTCACAGTCCTGTAACTCGGCAATTAAAATCTACAGCGCAAAAATATTTTGTATCGGTGGCGACACCATATCGGTATAACATAACCAAAAATTACTTAAATCGGATACGTTCAGTTTTTTAGTGGCTGGTTTGGTGGAAATGCCCCTAATGTGAGATTTACTAACGTTTGAAGAATAGTATATTATTTTACCAGGAGTTAAACAACATCATTGTTGACCTTAAAGTTAGGTGGTAAAGGCGTAACCCGAGTCAGCAAATTAAGAAAAAACGAATATATTTTTAACTCCAAGTGAAATATACTTATTTTTATTACCGCTTTTATTACTGATTTTCATTGTTTTAATCTCAAATTTTGTGAGATTCTCGAGTGACATTTTATTCTCGACGAATCAGGTTGTACTTACTGTCACGTTCATAAAAAATAGACATAATCAAAAGTAACAACCTAAATAGTTGTGAAAACAAAAATGCTGTTTTAATGTCGCTGAAGGAAAAAAACGTTTTCTTCTCTACAAGTAGTGCATAAAATTGGTTTTCCTTTCTATAGTCTGTATACTATTGGCGCGGAGTAATAAATCATAATTGCTTGAAATAATTCTTTATTTTCTTGTGAAAGCGGTACTTCTACGGTTAAGTAAAACCAATAAATTCTAACCAAAATACGATCATTGTGCCGCTCTTGCAGCATATCGACCCATCTAGTGCCTGAGAACAATAGTTTAATCTGTCTAAACACGTTGCCATCAGCCCAGGTACTGACAAAACGAGAATCATAGCCGTAGATGTGGGTATTATACCCAGATACAAAAATAATGGTATATAATGCGTAGAAGTAAAATTTGTAATGTGATCTACTATACAAATAAAATAAATAACATATAACCACATAATAATTCATATCAAGGTAGATTTTACTATTGTAATCTATTTACCTACTAAAAATATGATTTTCCAAACGTATCAGGTACCTACGCCACTCAATACGGGAATTCGATAATTCTGACAGGTTTATTACTCCGCGCCAATAGTATACTGAGTATAGAAAAATGTCATGTTTCAAAAATGTCTCTTTAAATAAATTTAAGAATGTATCTTTAGAACTGTGTGCTTAGAACTTAATTAAACAGTTTACATATTATACGGTCACTTTTGTTAAATTTATTATCTTATATTTTGACTTTTAAACACTGTTACATTTTTTGGTTAGAATTACGCGGCTGGAAACGTTGCGATCTTATCTCCAACACCATCCTCCAACACCTACTAGATAAGGCGCTAGCTTACTTAAGCACAATATATAATGCCTGTTTGAGGCTAGGTTATTTTCCACGATCATGGAAACATGCACAAATAATTATGTTCGTCAAACCAGGAAAAGACAAAAAAAAGTAATGAATTACAGACCGATAAGCCTTTTAACGTCACTATCTGAATTGCTAGAAAAAGTCATACACAAACGCCTGATGATCAGCATTGAAAACATCCGCCTAATACCCACCTTCCAATTTGGCTTTCGAAAAGGCCACTCTACCTGCCATCAATTACAAACCAATTAGCGAATTTATCGGATTTGAAAGCAAACAGTACACCACAGGAGTTTTTCTAGACATTACACAAGCATTTGATAAAGTGTGGATTGAAACTCTCCAATTGGTTCAAACGCTGGAATATGCAAATTAACGCCGATAAATGTCAAGCCAAAATATTTACCCTGCTAAGAATCATAAATTTCTCCAATGTACATTTCAATAATAGTATAATACCATGGAATCCAAACGATTCTGCAGTGAAATACCTAGAGTGTACCTAGACACCCGATTAAGCTTGGAAATATCACATTAACTACAAATTAACGCAAAGTTACACTAGGCTTTGGCAGTTGTATCCCTTAATAAACAGGAAATCAACATTAAAAATCCAATGCACAGTATTACTATAAAAAAGTCTGCTAAGACCTCTCGCACTATACGCATCTCCTGTATGGTGTAATACGTCCTAAAAGCAATATACAAAAGTTGCAGAGATTCTAAAGCAAGGTGTTGAGAATTGCAGTAAACGCACCATAGTACATTCGAAACACCCACCTACACCAAGAACTAGGTGTCTTATATGTAGAAGATTTTATTAAAAAACGTGCTATTAAATTTATTGTTAACTCAAGTATGTGTAGTCGTGCAGTGCACTATGAACTTTTTCAAAGAAGTATTCACACTAAACTGAAACTCAGATTACCACAAGATATCATTCCTCTAAATCACAATTGAACCACATTATTGTTACCGTTAATTGTTATTGTCTAACATTCTATAAGACTGCTACTTAGTTTTATTAATTATAGTTTAATTTCTTTAGACAAATTTATCAATGCTATGTATAACAAAAATATTATTTGTTGATCTGGCAATAAACTAGTTATAAAAAAAAAAAAACGAAATTTGACGAAATTTTGTTACGTTTACAATTAATAGTTTTTCTTTCATAAGGTTGTTTTTAGGAAATGTCGTGGAAAAATGTTATGTCAAACACATGAGGAAAGCCTTTTGCACTCTCGCTCTAGCTACGCTTGTGAGGCAACCTGAGCTCTAGTTTAAACTCACTCGTTACACAAATAACTATTTCTCACTGCTACTTGTTTAGAATGTTATTTTGACAGGTATTTGTGCGACATGGAATATAATTTCCATACCCGTATACACAAAAGAAATCAAATTATCAGAATAAAGTTTATTGTTGTAAAATAGTTTAACATGACTAGATTATCGCTATTAATGATATTCTACTTATTGCAACTATTATTGAAATTAAATCGCAATAAAAAAAAGTGAAAACCAATTTCGTCAATAAAACTAATTAAATTTGTCACAATTTGTTACTTAGCAACAACATCAGCTTTATCAGAAGTAAATTTGTTATAAAAATTTAATATAATATATTTATCAATATTAACTTTTATTTTTAAGCTAGAAGAATAAATATGACAAAATTTCTATCGTTATTGTCATGCGTTTTCATTTGTATTTGGTAATGGAAAGTTTTCGAAGTATATGGAAATATGGTGCAACAAAAAGAAACTTTTTAAGATGAACATTAGAAAAATGTGTCACAAATTGTATTAAATTATAAATAATCAGACTGACATGGAACAGTAATTTCTTAACAAATTACAATAGTTAGAAATTAAAGACTAAATTATAACTGAAAATATCAATATCATATTCAGTTAAATTACTGTAATTACTGTAAAATGAGCACGTTTAATATGATTGGAATCGAGATTGGAAACTTAAGGAAACGCAGTTAAAAGCTACCGGATAAACCTAAAATTATTTTTATACTAAAATAGATCATGTTGCCGAAGTTATAAAAAACAGAATAAACAAGTTTATATTTGTTTTCTTCGACTTTAGTTTATAGCCACAACCTAATCGGTCATAACTTTTCTATAGTATAAAAGGTTGTGTGGAGTTTTTCAATAACATTATATTCCTTTGAACTTTACGCGCTCGGCGTGTGGTTTTGATTAATTCGTAATCATTTCTAGTGTGTAAAGTACGCTCAACGAAGAGGTGTCGTATCGTCTAAACTTTTAACGTCGAGTCCTCAGTGCCCTCAACGACTAATCTGAAACGTGATGTGCATGAATAAGGGGATTTTGGTTTTGCGATCAAACCGTATAATTTAACAAGTTTTGAGACACATATGTTTCACCCGCAGTAACCTTCTAAAGATTTGTTTGAATTTCGATTTAGAATTAAATTTGATTTCAGTTCACTCCAATTAGCATAATTTGATTTGATATTCGTGATGTGTAGGTACCTTGCCTTTACAAATTACTCTGCAACTTCCTATCTCTCCATCACATTAGCAAAGTGGAAAAAATATAATTCAACTATAAAGCTATTTATCTTAAATCTTTCTGCACACAGTTCTGAATAGTGCTCGATCCTTATTTTCAATCCCTTCTCAATTTTGGAAATTAAAGTTATTCAAAACGTTTTATTCAAATTTCTAACAAACCATAAAGGTTGTTTCAATTTTCATCGTTTGCGATAATAGACGTTATTTTGCAAATGCATGTTACACAGTTATTTCATTTATTAGAATATTCTAATGTTTATTTGCCACATGTGTCATTATCAAACACCGCACGATTTTCCACAAAATGATGCAACAGCTAACCTAATTAGTAAACACGCAAAAAATAATTATGAATACATACATTCCATAAACAAGTGGATTACCATATATCTACGGGTGAGTATAAGATCACAAGCTTTCAAATCGATGTTGTAAGATACGTATTTGGGATATATTTGAAATAAAAATAATTAAAAGAAAACGTTGTTAAAACAATTTTTAGTCAAGTTAATATTTTAATTAAAAGATATTCTTTAAAAACCATGCAATTACTGCATACTTTGAAATAATCGTATACAAAAATTTTTTGTAAATAAGTTATATAAAGTGTTGAGATATGAATAAAAGATAAAAAATAAAAGACAATGAGATACTGTATAAATCCTGGAAAGAATCGGAGACACAGAAAATAAGATGCGGAGATATGAAATATTATGAAAAATGTTGATATGCAAGTGAACAGATAAAGCAGTTAAAAGAAAATAAAGAAGAGTGGAAGAGGAGAAAATATCAAGGCATAAAACACACAAATACAGAAAGGAAGAGAAGTATTACGAGAAAAATAGGACAGACGAAAAATAACTAAAAAATGTAAAACCGGAAAGGAAAAAAAATTAGAATAAGTAGGTACTGGATGAGTGATGAAAATATGCTCAGTTGGTAGGAGGAGGAATGAGAAAATATAAAACACATAACAGAAGGGTGCGGATAGCTAAGAGTCAAAGAAACGGAATTGATGTTAAAGATGCTATTATGGTGAAGGCAAAAGTGATACAAAGGATAAAGGATATACAAGATGCAGAAGAAAAAAAAGAAGAATGTTGAAGTAATAGTGAATCAGGGTATGGGATTATGTGGGAAGTATTATTCATCCAAACGTTTGTAAAGAACCCAAATCTTTTGTTAATTCAATAAAGCAAAATGCAAATTTGATTGATTGATTGTTATTGCATCTTGTTTCGTACCGAATTTTATATATTTTAATCTAACAATTAATTTTAAATAAAAATTGTTGTTGGTTGTCATAACGAAAGTTATAATTTGATACCTTTGTAATTTTTTAAAAGTGTTAGTTTAATTTGTAATTTAAGAGTTATTTTTATACAACCAATATTATTGTAAACATTAGTGGTGACAACAAAATCGATTTTCGATTAATCGCGGTTTCAAAAATTCTAAAGCCGATTAATCGATTAATCGATTTATATAATCGACTTTTGAAATAGATTTTTAAAATCGGTTTTCAAAGTCGATGTTTTAAATTGGTTTTTAAGTCGATTTTTAAAATCGGTTTTAAGTCACATCTTAAAATCGATTTAAAAAACGTTTTTAAAGTCGATTTTATGAATTGGATTTTGAAGTCGTCTTTATAAATGGGGTTTTTTGAGTGGATTTTAAATCGGTTGCACGATCATCTAACGAGCTTATACGGATTAATAACTTTTATTATCGACATCTAAAGGAAACAATAAAAAAATGTTAAAATATTCTATAATCCTAACATTTACAAATTTTACCTGTTGCACCGACAAACTAAAATTTAAGTATTTAATCCTCCTATGTATTTCAATATCCTTCAAAGAACACTGTTCAGCATAAAACTGTCATTGGTACCTGCTTTGTGCATCGTCGGTTTTGGCAAACGTAAAACTGTAAAAGATAAGTAAAGTAAGATAAATAACGTAGAAAAACTTATAAACGACGTTTTTCAATTAATTTTCAAATTCAAAAATATTTATTGTTTTATAAAATACGTATACGTACAACCTAGAATATTTTAAATTATTTTGTTAAAAATAGTACCGTTTTTAACACTTACTTCTATTATTATTCACTATATTATCATTAATGGGGCAATCACTACAATATAGTATATAATTAACAGTTACTAAGAGGTTTGATTTATTTTAAAAATTTTAAAACTAAATGGATCTGGATTTAAATTAAAAGGGCTTAAGTAGTTAAAATTTGCAAAGATCTTAACAAAATTGTATTACATAGGACCAAATAAAAATAGGGGTTTCTATTTAAAATAAGAAAGTTAATGGTTACTTCCGCTACTACCGCAACTGCGACATATTTATTAATGCTTTCATAAAAACCCACAATTTTAAACTGAGATCATGACAAAATTACTACTGCAGATTTTGATAAACAATTATATATAAATTCTTTTGAAATAAATGTTTAAAATCGATTTTAAAAACGGTTATAAAAATCGATTTTAAAAATTGTTTAAAAATCGATTTAGAAAACGGTTTTAAAAATCAATTTAGAAAACGGCTTTAAAAATCGATTTTAAAACCGATTTTAATATATAATTTATGAGAATAACGATTAATCGATTTTTCGGTTAATCGATTGTTACGGTTTTATTTTCAAGGGGGAACGTGTGTCGAGAGCCTCTTAGGGCGTGTGTCGTGCGTGGCATGTTACGACGAAAATCGAATTTGCCGCGCATGTTGCTAATTTTCTATTGGTGAAAATAAAAATTCGAAAATGTTTCCAGACACGAACAGCGGACATTTTTCTTTCTTTCTACGGGTGTTTTAAGCGTGCCTCTTAAAGATAAAATTTTATTCATAAATTACTAATGCGTGATTCAAGATTTTCAAGTCGAATTGGTGTTTAAATTTAAATCCGGCCGAATTCACCGTGAGTATACTTTGGTTTCTTTTCTTTCGTGATTAGTTCTAATTACGACGTATGCTTTTAGCACTTTGCATTGACCTTATGTTCTCATCGTGTATTACACCTGAATGGGTGCTAGAATGGCTAATTAAGAACTTTTCCCTATAGAATTAACGACTACCACGGTTTCGCATTCAGTTAAGCTGCAAGCAACCGGTAGACACTACGGTCTGCAGGGGTCATTCATGCTGCATAATTTCAACTTCGAGGGAACATATTCGCCTTCCGTTTTTCGCTACATACCTCCCCTAAGGATAATCTTGTGATTACCTACCTTCTGGAGCTGTCCAATACCGTCGCTAGCAGGATCTTTCATTCTCGAAACTGCATACTACAGAATACAGCTAAGTTTTAATGTTTAAGTAACCTATTCAATAGTAATGAGTAGAAGCTCACGTTCATGTGACATAGAACGGTTTGATCTCTAGTATTTAATCAAATTTTTATTTGGGGTATGCTCAACAACCGACGTTTGGTTCTGTTTTTTAACCAGCTCAATACGAGCTACCACCCCTCGCGAAATTAACTGGTGCTAAGGCAATAATGAGAGACTTTACAACCTTGGTGTATAATATACTATTATTTTAGTCCGGGACAGACCATGTTTGTTATATGTTTTAGGGTCGCTGAATCCGAATCCGTTGTCTAAAAACTCCAGCTCGTCAGGATTTTGATTTTCAAAAACTCCCGACATTTATTTAACCGACTTACGACGTGTGTCTGCATCCCGGGCAGCTCTTCGGTTTACGGCTGGCAACGGAGTGTGCCTGTGATCCGGTTAAGTCCCTGGATTACGTCTTTCATGCCGTCATGACAGGCGCACGCAAGCGTTTTACGATGCAGAGAGTCGGATCCTCAGTATCGGAGGCTGGTCAGGGTGAAAAGCGGAGTCGCAAGAGTCGTCATTAAACGACCGCAGTTAGTTAGTTGGTGACTTGGCTAATGTGGAATTGAATGCTACAGAAAGTGGGCCGAAGTTTTGCAATCACATGATTGTCATCCGAACCATGACAATTTTTGTTACGTTTGTTCCAAATATCAAATGACATCTTTGCAAAAAACGATTGACGATAATATTTGCAACTTATACAAAGACATTTTTAATTCAAAGATGGATCAACATAATGGCTGGGTTTCGCGTGTCATTTGTAACATGCGCAAAAAGATATTGTATCGATGGAAGGCAGACAAAAATAAAGAAAACATAAAAAAAAAAAAAAATTTTATGAAATTTTTGAGGTTATGTTGAAACCCTAACATGCTGGGGTTTTTGGACCTCGGATTCGGATTCAGCAACCAAAAAACATATAATTAACATGGTCTGACCCCCGGACTCGAATAAAATTTTGTATAACGTTTTTTGAGGTAATGTCAGAACCCTGACGTGCTGAGGATTTTTGGACCTTGGATTCGAGATCAGCGACCCCGAAAACATATAGTAAACATGGTCTGACCTCCAGACCCGAAAAATTATTTTTGTGTGGCTGTGTAATTGATAAAGTTCTCCTGCATTCGCATAAACTTTCTTTCGTTAATTGGATGCAAATCAGCAGGTAGGATTCCACCTACGGGAAGCTCTATCGCTTCATTTTTATTAATTTTTGTCATCATTATCTAATAGTTTTAGTTTGTCAGAGTAGATAAAAAAGTGGGATGTGAAAATTTTCAGCACATCAGGGCGTTTTAAATACGACTGAACTTTTGATAAATGCTAATTAATTTTGCCCTGTTATCGTTTGTTAGCGGAAAAATATAGCAAGTTTAAATTGTATCTACGCTAGTTCTAGATCAAAATGGATTTGCGTGAATCGCTTTGCAAATCAACGTTTTCGTGGTTGCATGTATTTGATGCTGTGTTGTAGGGGCATAACAATATTTATTCAACAATACAACATTTAGAATTTTAAAATGGCCGCCAAAGTTGAAGCATTCAGCACGAAAAATCTATATTATTTGGGAACTTTGTATAGTATCAGAACACGTATGCCAAAATAAGTAGAATAAAATATGAATCTTTAGCAGAATATATAATATTTAGGTGGATTACATTTTTCTTGAAAAAAAAGTGTCTACCTATTAGCAAATACAATATCTTCCAAAATGTATAAAGATTATTTTGCAAAAATGCATAGGAATAAATTTAGGTAGCTTAAATTTCCCTTGCGCTTTGATAATAATCATCGCCGAAACTTTGGACGGCTACTATTTATCTTCTTCTTTTTTAGTGGTTCTAGTTCTGAAGCAAATTGCTTTTACAGAAGGTTTTTCTTAGGTGTGATTAAATTCTAGTTATTTTATCTCCCTTTTAAGTTTCTTGATGAGTATGCTTGTTCTGCGTTTATTAGTTCTGTGGTTGGTGAGATAAAGAAATCTGCATACGATTGATTGAATAGTCTTGCAATTTAATCGCATTTTTTGATCTTCCTTTAATGTTTTTTGTGGTCGTTTTTGCTTTTGTTCGAATTATTGTATCTTCTTCTTTCTTTAGTTAAATTATTGTTAATAGAGACAACATTGGATGTCGCAACACTTTTTTAGTTTTGTTTTAGTTCAATACTTTGTTTATACTTTGTTATATTTTTGTTATCATTACTGGTTCTATTTCAATTTCTTTTATTAGTATTCTTTTTTGCTTCTACTGTTTGTGTTGTAGGTAAGCGAATGTTTCCTTCATTAGTCATCTGTTCTACTAAAAGATATTTTATCCAAACGAATTGGTTCGCAGAATGACTCACGAGAAACACACTTTTGTCTTCATTTTCCCAAGTATCAAGATTTCTTGCAGTTTAAAATTTGGGTTAATCACATGATTTTTACTGGAACTTATTCTTCGCTTGTTTCACGTCTTCGTCTAGATAAAGTCTCTAACGATGGTAGACAAAAATTTGGAAATATTTCAACACGGTCCATATAGTCCTGTCAAAATATCGGAAAAGGAGCTTTGTAAAATTTAAAGAAACATATCATATTGTTTTGTTCCCCCCCCCTTTTTTTGCGTCCCCGCTGAATCCAAACCGCCTGTTGCCAAAAGTGAATTTCCAAGCGGAAGTGAGATATTCAAGATCTCGGCCTAAATGGAGCCAAAACGACTTTCGGCGGTACAAGCCTCCATACGCCTAAAATGTCTATATTTAGATTTTTGACACGAGAAATTCTAAAATAAACTTTAAATCAGCGTTGACAAAGTTTTCACATGAAATCTTAAGAAGGTAGCAAGTTATAGTAGAGTAATATCGTAAAATGTTGTTCTATGAAAGATTGGTCAATGGGTCCTCATAACGTACCCATGAAAACTATTCCAAGCAATATTTTTAAATTGTTACATTTAAACTAGCTAGTAGAAAGCAGGTTTGTAGCAATACGACGATTGGTGTGACTGCACTGCAACTACACTCGACGGCCAATGACTCAATAAACTTTAATCGGTGTTTAATATGTCAGAAGCAGATTCCCACGCAGATTCTCTCAGAGCTTGGAGAAAGTAGACAGAAACAGCTGTTTGCATGTGCAAAGCAACGACAGAATATATTTGACATCATAGCTCTTGCTTGTTGAATCTGCAGCAATTAAAGGAAAGCTAGACAATCACTAACAAAAAGAAACAAAAGGAGCATCTTATTTTTATAGTACCTCAAACTACGTTGATTTAATTAATTGATTAATTAATTGACGTTATAAATTGTTGTATTCATTGTTTATGTGTAATGTACTCCAAATAAAATTACCCAAGTTTATACACCATATAGTTATTAGACGCCTTGAAACAGACCGAACACAGTCAGTCAAAACGTTGGCGAAATAATACTCATGGTGTTTATCTGTCCTTCTGCTCCGCACACTCCTATAGAAAGCTCAACTTAGCTTGAGGTATTATAAAAAATAAAATGACTAAATAGAGTTCCTTCCCTACAAAAAGAGCACCTGCCATTCATACAAATATGCGGGTCGCTGCATCACTTGATCAGGCAAGTGCTTGGATTCACAACAAATTTAATTTAAATCAATTAGCATGAAAACATATTATTTTTGTAATTTTTTTTCAGGTGTTGAAAACGAAATTGGAAACAGCATTAATCCTGGAAGAAAAGGCTAGTGATAAGATCTTGTTTTTTCAGCTTCTAATTTTTTAGCTGCTAATTCCAATAGGCAAAGCTAGAAACTTGTTGCTGATGACTTCTACAATAAAGACGTAAAGCAGATGCCCAGTTTCAAGCCAGTCCAGGACAGTGATTTTTAAACAATTGTGCATTCTAGTTTAAAATTAAGGGGTAATTTGTTATAATGGCCTAGTCAGTCAGATTTGGAAATATCAAAAGAAGCATCAACTGAAGTAGTTGATCTAGATAGTGATGATGAAAGTGACAATGATGACAATTACGTGGAAAAAATGTCAACATTCAGTAGGTGATATGTGAACATCTATACCACAAGATATAGTGTATGCTGTTGGCAAGACAAAGAAATTAACTCCAAAACATTTTGGTCTTGCTCTCCCTGTTCATTAGGCTACAAGAAGCAAAAAATTGGTTTCTTTATCACATGCTGCAGTGCATTGCATGTCATACACCAACGTGTTGCAAGCTGATCACAGCTTGCGTTTTTGTGCTGGAGGAGTCTTGTAGCAAAAACAAGTCCAGTTGTTCCATTGAAATTCAAGCCTTCTTCTACTTTAGACGACGCTGTCCCGATTCTTAACGTCACTGGTCATAACATAGACTGACACTCTTGATGAAAAAAAAACGTTTTATGCAACACAAATAGTTGCATTGCAGAGGAAAGATGTTGATACAGCACGGTTACTAAATGAAGTTGAGTTTTCAAAAAATTTGAAATTCCTAAAGGTTTAATGATCTGCCAGATGTGCCATTTATTGCCAAACAAGAACCCAACTTTGCCGTAGAAGTAGATGGACTGTGGTATTCTCCTTCAAATCCATCTAAATTTGAAGCCATTCCAAAATGCGTGCAGAATTCTATAATGGAGAATCTCACATTTGTTATTTCTACGTTTGAAAGTCAGCATAAGAACGGCTGGTCAGAATTTAACAGGAAACAAATTATCAACAATGACGATATTAGTGCAATGGGGTCCTTCCTTTAATTCAACCCTACACACGAATTTTCAACATTTTACAGTGTTCTTTTAAGAAGCTGATCAAGTTGTTTACTGCAAACTTGTTGAACTTTGCTGGTTGTCACAAGCATACCAAGAACGTGTTGTTCTGAAGATGGGCAAGCTTCACATAGCTAATAATTTTATGCAAGTAATTGGAAAACATATGTCCAGACGCGGTTTTGGTGACTTGTGGGTTTCTAGTGATTTGATGGCAGAAGATTCTGTAACAAAGGTCTTTGAGGGGAAAGCCTATGCTAAGAGAATGAGAGACCACATATTGATTGTTCAAGCTTTTGGTCAAATTTTGCACACACAATTTTTGGATTTTCTACATGAACAGGACTTTTCAGAAGCACAAAACCTGTTCACAAAAGCAAGTAACATTGGTAATCTTCGAGAATATCTCAATAGCCCGACACTACTAAAATACTTATCAATATTTTTCTAAGCAAAATCTGAACATGACAAAACGTTCAGTTGGTGGCCTTATATTGACATGGTATTGGCTCTTAATGTGTTAACCAGAGGAATCCGAGGCGGTGATTAAAAAAGCTACCTCGGCTTTCTATCTGACATGCTCTCTTACATTGCTTTGTATGACCACGGAAATTATTTGAAATCCTTCTCAGTCTATATAGCTGACATGCATCAGTTGTCATCCGAAGTTAAAGCTGGCTTTCGTGCTGGTGACTTTTTTGTGTTATGAACCAATAGGAAATTTTCTCATATTGACCCGGATCATGTTTAGGAGTTGATTGTTGGCACTTGTAAAGTAGTTCTGGTGGCGTTTTTGCTGTAACAAATGACAATAGAACACTTCAGCGTTGGGCACTTTTACTTTATTTAAGGTGCCCGATATCTGAGCAAACCTACAAAATGTTTACAAAGGAATAAACCCTATCATAAAGAAGAATGCTCTTTCCAGAAAAAGCAATGAATCTTCATAGTGAAAAGCAATTTTCCAATTATTAAGTACAAACAATCGTTGCTCTAATAATAGATCTAGTGAATTAGTCACCAACGTGGTTACTAAGGATATAATCATGGACAAGATTTCAGAAGTTCTTCTCACTGCAAACCCAAACGGGGTGAAACTGGTACAAGATTACCTAAAAACAACGCACCTACTTTAAATGATCTGTATAAACAAAAGCCTTTTAAGAATGAAGTAGGAAAAAAGTTATAAACACCGACAGAGATTTTTTTGCGTTTACTAATCGTATCATATGATGGAGGAAGAAACATTAACCTGAAAAATTGTGAAACATAAGCTATGCAAAGTTCCAATAGCATTAGCTACTCTAAACGTGAGCTGCAAACAGCAGAAACTTGAAAGGAGTAGAGTGCCGCGCACATCTACCTGTGAATGAAAAATCTTACTATATTCTCGTTATTGATGGATTTGTCCTGTCTTTAGGATCTCCACAGCAGGCTGAAAAATTTGGCGACTACGCTTACTGCTTTATCAAGAGAATTTCAAGTCATAGATATAAATTTCAAGAGGTTCACGTTGTGTTTGATCGGTACTGAACTCACTTGGTAAAAGTGAAACTAGGAAGAAAAGGGCCAAAGGTTTTGCGCTTGTTCGTCGAGCCATTACTGACTGCAGCGTTCCATTGCCAAAAACCTGGAGTAGCTTCTTATTTCAATTAGAAAATAAATCAGATCTGTGCAGATTGTTGTCCGAAAAGATCCTTGAGTATGACCTTAAAGTCGTGTTTTCAGAAGGGTTTGAGGGCCACTAATCCGAACCGCAATGTTGATGCACTGCGAGAATCACACGAGGAGTGTTCAAAGTACTGCTACTAATATCGTTGTCATGGTGAGAGACACCGATGTAGTTCTTCTTCTTGTGCACCACTTTGCCAAAATAAAGTGCTCCCAGTTATATTTATATATTTACCAGTGCACAAGATTTGCAAGAATCTGACACCTCACCAAATTATTTATCTCATGTCCTTTCATGCAATCACTGGATGTTATTCGACATCCAAGGTTTTATTTAGTGAAAACTGTGAGCTGCTTAGGGGACTTCAGAACTGGCCCCTTGCTGATGACATTTTCAAAGACGCTGGGTGCATTGTCGTCAAGTTGTATAAGGTGCGTATATATTTATTATATCGCAATAAAATAAATAATCGAATTATTATCTTATAGATTGAGGCTGGCAAAACATCTGCAGATGATGCACGAAGTGCTTTGTTTGGCGTTGTTTGCAAGCCTGAGTTTCTCCCACCTACATCAGATGCACTTTGTTTCTCATAAGAAGATGAATTACCAGATGAGTTTACCCAAATATTAACAACAAAATAACAATACATTTATTCTAATAATTAGAATGGCATCTAATTTATTAATTTTCACAGGTCTTTATTTGGGAAAATGTTCATCTTCCAAAGCCAATGCTACCACTGTTTGAAGACTGCAGCTCGTTAATAAAGAAAAAGGAGCTTCTTCCAAGGTTTATGACCCTGGATCCTATTCCTAAGACGTTCCCCGAGATAATATTGTGTCTTGTAAGAGACAAACACAAAAATTGCACTTGTAGAAAGACAAATGTAACCATGGCTAAAATTGTGTACTCCATGCAAGAGTGCATGTCTCAATGATAGAGTTCAGTTGTGAATAAACTGGAAAAAGTTAGTATACGTTTTATTTTACAACATCAAATTCTAAGAAAACAGAAAGCCTGGCCACCCCCGCTCCACACGCCCTAGACTAGAAGAAGCCACTGGTGCTAATATATATATATATATATATAACGTATATTAACGTATATACCGTAAATTACTTAGCCAAAGTTTGTTTTAAGATTTATTTTTAAATTTCTCGTGCCAAAAAACATAAGTGTAGACATTTTGGGCGCATTTGTAAGTAATATGTTGGCTTTATACAGCCGAAAATCAGTTTCGTCGCTATTTTGGACGCCATCTTAGATATCTTTCTCGCGCTTGAGAATTCTCGTTGGTAACATGTATTTTCGATTCAGCGTGGTCGAAATAGGGTAGAAACACTATTTGCTAAAAAGTAATATAAATTGTTTCTCAAATTTCGTTTTTCTGAAAATTTGACCGGACTACCAACTTCGGCCTTCAACAATGACTCCATTTCGTAAAACCCTAAATTCTTAAATAAACTTTTATTATAAAATTTTACGGTTCACAATTTATTTTCAAATAATTGGGTAGTATTTTCTTATTCTTAAAACACTATAAACTTTTAATTAATAAACGCGCAATCCAATTGGTTATAATATAAGTTAGTAAATGATACTTCAATACCTGAATTGTTCGTTTTGAAATTGGAAATTGTTTTTCTACTTTATTCTTGCAGCACGTAGAATTTATTTTAAGTTGTTATTAAATTGCAAGATATCAGAGAAAAACGAAACTTTTTAAAATGTTTAAAAGATTTAAAATTTGTCAACAAGCTCAAAATTGCAGTATTTTATCAATATCAGCAAGAAAGCTTTGGACCCCTTTCCACCTTTAAGCATCCAATAGGGCGAATACGTAAACGTGCCGGAATGCTTTGAAATCTAATAGTTCGAACTACAAATTGATTAAGCGATATACCAAAATTAATTCAGCGATTTTGATTCGGTTATCCTATCGTACCAATTCTCTCGAAGATGTAAGGGTTGGGAATTTTTTAATTTCCTCTTCACTGGCTATCTCTTTAAGACGTCCGAAATAAGGTGTTTTTGTTTTCAAATAATTTTCACTTGAACGTGTTCAGACTAAAATCAATTTTAGAATTAGAAGTGCAATAAGTTTACAATAAAATGTACTGTGTTAGAAGTGTCACATCATTGTCATTTTAGTGTGAAAACGGACAGTCGATAAATTTTAATAACATTTATTTCTTTTCTACATCGTTGTGTATTTTGTTTGCCAAAACAATGTGTGCAAGTCATCGATAACTTTTAGAAAAACATTATACGAATTTGCATAAAAGCAACAAGCAAAATTTAGAAATTTTAACAATTACAGATGTAATAAAATTTTGAAACATAATTACATGAATTTAAATCATGGCATATTTAGGTTTTAGTGGTTTTCCTAAACCTTGAAGTAAATGCTTTTCCAAAACGAACTAATCCATAATTGCACACGTTTTCGTCATTACACTATACACTGTTACACTGATCTTCTGGGACACCATAAATAACATTTACATCACAATAAAATATTGAAATGTACCATTCGAATAAATAAATAAAAGCAAACTCTTATAACTCAACAGTCAATCAATGTCAAGTGACACAACAACCAACGTTTCAGCCAGTTCACCATAATACCATATTACCAGATTACAAAAAACGAATGAGCAAACTATCTGCAAAGATTGATTCTATGCTCAACATCAGCGCTACTAGTGGAACACGTCAATTTTTGTTATTTATATAAAAATTTTTAACGTGACTATTTCAAACCTGCCGTGAACTCCTTCGTAGGAGTAGGAACCCCCTCAATTTTTTGTAATCGGGAGGAGAGAGGGAGAAGCGGCTTTAGTCTGTCGCCCTGTTTGACTCCTTTTTCCATTTTGAACTGTGTCGATGATCTTTCCGATTAGTCTTACTATTCCCATTACTTTGTTATATATACTTTTAATTGTTTGTTGCTTTTTAGGCTTGTTCTTAATTTAGTTAGTGCCTTCCATATGCGTTAGCTGGGCACTAAGTCAAACATTGTTTTTAGATCTAGGAAGGCTAGAAATGTATTTTTATCTTTTATGTGTAAGGGCACTATTATGTTCCTTTTCCACTCTTGGGATATTGTTTCTGTATCCCAAGCTTGTTGAGTTTGTCACATTTTTTCTACACTTATATCGTCTTCCACCACTTCCTCTCTGGCATCTGGGGTTTTGTCTGGTATTATTACGACTTTTCTTTCTTTTAAATTTTTCCGCGTAGTGGTCCTCCATGTTTTTACTCTCCCTGCTGGTTCTTTATGTTTCGTATTTGCTTTGCGCTAGTAGTTCTTTTAACTTCTTGACTACATTCTAGAACTGTTTTTGATTTTTCGTGTAGTTTTCGTTAAGTTTTTCCTCAAATTATTTCCATGACTCAAGCATTGCTCTTTTAACTGCTTCATTTGCTTCTTGTCTTAATCCAAGCTTCTTTTTTTCTTTTATCTTATTCTTTATCTCGTCCTTCCACCATCTGTTTTTTTTTAATTGTTTTTCCACATATATTTTCTTTGCTGTCTATATTATCGCGTTTTTAAACCTTTTTCATCTCTCGTTTAGACTCCACTATCTTTCTATCTCTGGTCTACTAGTTTGTACTGAGTTCTGCTCCCCATTATTATCTTTACGTCTTGGATTGCATATCTCATAGTTCTAGTGTATATTATACAATCTATATTCTCTTCTGCTTTGGCAAACCATTTGCACTTTCTGGGTGAGAAATAAAATCAGTTTTAATTTTAGAATTTATTGAAAAACAATTCAAAATTTATAATATTTAGTACTACAACTACAACACAAACTAGTAACTCTTTTGGCACCTTTTTACTTAATCAATCTTGAAAGATTCTGAAAAACGCGTGGTTGGTGGGTAACATTGGTAGAGTTCTTACAACTTGAAAATATCGAATACTTTGTTCTCATTATTGATTGAAAGTTTGAATCATTGGGCCAATTCACATACTGTTTTGCAGTATTTCCGTAATATTCCTAATAAATTGCGTTCCGTATATCTTTTTCATATACTTTCAGTCGGTTTATTTTTTATTTTTTAGAGCTGATTATTACTAGAAGTATTTATTGGTAGTAAACTTTGACTATATTTTCCTAGAAATTTTCATTTGAAAGTTGTGTTTTGGTTTGACGTAGACAGTCCAACCTAGTCTAATTATTCAGTCTATTTCTAGGTTTTAATGGCTGGATTATTTGACCCAGGTATATACCCAAATGATTTCATTTTTTTCAATTTTTTGTCCGAGTATTGTTATTATTGTTTTCTCTTTTATAACGTTTGTCAAACACTTGGTTTTTGGTTCGTTTATCTCTAGACAAATTTTTCACGATCTACTTGCAATTATTCATTTTCAACACTAGCAAATGTGGTTTTTTAGGTGTCCACTTTGTATAATAAATCCTATTCTTGTCCAATTTTTTTTTGTAAATATTGTTAAGGCGCAAGGTTGGAGAGATCCTTCATTCAGTTTTAATTTTGCTTGTGATTTCATGAGCTTATATTGTGATCGATTGTTTTTTATAAATGTTGTTAATTAGATTTGCGAGCGCGTATTTTTAGCCATAAAAAAGCACATAATACAACAAAAATAGTTATTTGTGTAACTAGTGCAACTTCGTCTCGAACTGCAAACTTCATGCATCGTGCAACAAATATTATGCTTTTTGCACATGTTACACTTTTTCTACGATTGAATTATTTTTGTAAAAATAAAAAAAAATAAAATAAAAAAAATTACTTTTTGCACTAGTATAGTAGTCACTTTTGCACGATCGTAGAAAAAAATATCTTGCTACCTAACTCTCTTCAATACTAATACACTTACTTCATCTTTTTTCCAATTGCTCCAAACTTTCCTGTATTTTACTAATATGTTAACATCTCAAACAAATTTTTGCAAACTACGCAATAATCATGATTGTAAGATCAATAATATAATTCGTATTTAATTAAAATTGTGTTACAGCTACGGGGTTCAGAATATACAAAAATAAAAAGACAAATTTGAAATAAGAAAGACAAACAAAAATTGTAGTAAAGCACATGTATTGGATAAGTGGTTGATAAGTATAAGTGGTATCTAACTTATAAAGATTGTTAAACTTCCGGTTGTGAAAGCTTTCGACTTCTAAAAGCTCGATATGAGAACCTTTTTATCACATTTTACGAAACCTAGAGATCAAAGTAATGCAAATTGGCACATGATTTGTTCGCAATTTTGTATAGAGCCGTGCATATGATATGACGTGTTTATTACGTTAGACGAGTAGTTTCTAATTTCTAGTTACTTTAAAATTAATTTAACCTTAAATTTATTGATCTATAGGTAGCGGTTCACCTCGTCTACCTGAGGAATTAAGAAGATCTCTATGATTAACGAGGACGTTTATGTTCTAGCAGTTCACTAATCAATACTCGCTTTTGCGAAATTATTAAACCGTTATTTTCCTTCTTATCGTGTTTGATAATAAATAGTACAAAACGTACTTAAGTTTAATTTTGCCTTTAGAAAGAGAAATCGTTGAATAAAAGCAGAATTCAACGGCGTATTAACAGAGCTTTTAGTATGATAGAAGTGTTTCATCTCAAGTGAAATGAAACCTAGAAATATCTCACTTGTATCAGCAGATAATTCTTAATGAATTCTTGTAGTTAAAAAGTTTGCAGCATCCGAGCATTGAGTTTGCTGCAGCGAATAATAATGCATGGCCTGAGGCCGTGGGTCAAAGTTCATCTTCAAACCACAAGGGCCTGCCGTCCCGCTTTGCACTCATGAACAACCGGAATCGCGTGAATAGAGTTCGAATTTGAAACAGTGGCGTACGGAAAGCAATCGAAACTAAATAAACAAAGTAATGACTTCCATTTCTACTACCTCATTTTCTATTTACGCTTTTTAAAAGCTTTCAAAATAAAACTTAAATGTTAACGCGTCCCACAAAGGACCGCTCGACTTTACTGTTCCGACATAAAACTCTCACTTTTAACTTTTATCGACAAGTACGAATTTTTCGACAAAATGAAAATGTGACGTATCCTTTCGTTACACGCAAAGAGTTTTTCGTAGAACAATTCGAGCAGTGCTAAAAACACCAATAAAAAAGTATTTGATAATGAAGAACCGGGAACATATTGTTTGGAAGATACTACACCGGCAAAAATTTAAGTTTAATTACAGAACGATTTAGTTAATTAAATAACCGATTTTCTTAGTGTTAAAATCGTTAATTGCTTCGGAATTAAATTGAATACCGAGACGTCTCAAAAAACATAAAATGTCTATAGGTCAGTTACTTGGTTCTTCTTAGTCCGGCACTGATTGCTTGACCGGAAAGGAATTGAAACAGGCCATGTCCCTCACAATTCCTCGACGCATTAAAGGTCCACTTGATTGCGGCCGTATTTCTTTTTGGGGTCGAGCGCTTTCATTACGATCCCTGCCAGTGCGGTTAAATGCAAGCTATTGTCGAACCCGAAACTTCCAATTGAGTCTTTGCCCATACCCTAATAACAGGTAATTCATTTTATTCTCTATATCCTAATACAGATAATTCATTTGATTTTAGTATATCTGCGTTTCGTTTATGAGGTGACCGAACCTTTTTCTTCATTACTCCACTTATTAACAAAGAGTTTTTTTATCTAAAATGCATGTCGGAGTTTTTGTTAACTGCAGAACTCATATTGTTTCTGTTTCTGGTGAAACAACAGTCAATTGGATTGCATTATGTGCAGTTAATTTATTACGTTCTGCAACGTTATTGTCTGGTAGGTAAGATGTAGACTTATGCCATGGTTCGAAAACTAAAATTTTCCATTTCTTTTACTGATTAGAGTTAGTTTATAATTTTAAGTCCCGAGGCTGCTAGGCTGTGCGTGCCTAAGTAAACACTATGGTATATAAGTTGTAGCTAAAATAATTCAAAACGAATTGTGCTTTTTAGTATGAAGTTACTGAGATACGATAATGTTACATTTATTTCATTTTCATAATTACATTAAAACAATTGTGGTTGTAAATTAAATTTTCTACAATTCTTACATAAACTATTTTTTCTAAATTGTTTAAATGTTTTTAAGAAAGAGAAAACAGAAAAGTGTGTGATTAGAGAGTTGATTATAGTATAGTAATAAAAGTATAGAAACTGGACGGTAGATCGCTTTATTACAAATTTTTCTTAGAAAAGCTATAAATATTTATAAAGTTTCTAATGAAAGAAATGTAAACCAGAAAGAAAGAATACAAAAAAGCAAAAAGAGAAAGAAGGATAGAAATAAAAATAAATGAGAAGAATTGGGAGGAACACTGTAAACGTTTGCTACAAGAACCGGGCGAAAACATAATACAAATAAAAAGAAAGAGGAGAAGCAGAGAGGGAGAATTGAAAAAGTGAAATTAGAAAAGCGATAGAAAATCTCAAAATGGGTAAAGGGAGATTCGGACGGGACACACAGGGAAACAATGGAGATTTACAGGAAAGAGGACGATGGAGAGAATGAGAAAACATATGAAAGGATATGGAAAGGAGAAGAACTACCTCAACAATAAAGGGAGATAACAATATGTGCAATTTACAAAGGAGGGGATAGGAGGAAAAATTAAAAACTACAGAGGAATAAGCTTAACAAAAGTAGGATACAAAGTGTATAGTGAGATTCTAAGAAGAAAGCTAGAAAAGGAAGTAGAGGAAAAAATTAATTCCGGATTGGCAGATGGGCTTCAGAAGAGGAAGAGGTACTATCGATTGTATATACGTACTAAAGCACCTGATTAATAACAGTTGGAAAAGAAAGGAGAGAAAATGTTTGTCATTTTTGGATTTGAGGACTGCGTTTCACAAGGTGGAAAGAGGTTTGTTGTGGGAGACGATAAGAAAAAAGAAATCAGTGAGGGTGTAATAGATGCGGTGGAGGAAATTTATGAGGACACGAGTTACAGAACCAGAGTGAGAGGGAGAATGGGGAACAAGTTTAAAACGGGAAGAAGTTTAAAACTGAAACAAGGATGTCCGTTAAATCCGTGTTTATTTTCTTTATATATTGGGGATCTAGAAGAGGAATTGGAGAGAAACAAAGTGGGGAGAAAAAAACTAAGAAACTACTTAAAAGAGAAAAGTTAGAGGCAAACGTGAGCAAAACAAAAATCATGAAATTTAAAAGGAGAAAAAGAAAGTATCATGACATTGAGGAGAGGAAAAAATAGAGATTGTGAACAAATACAAGTATTTAGGATATGTACTATAATACGATACAAGCATAGTGAACAAATAAGCAAATTGGAAAAAAAGGAAATATGATAATCGGACAAGTGTTGGGAATAGGGGAAGAATATTCGGAAAAGATTTTAAAGAAAGACGGTGTTATTCGAGAGGATAGTCAAAGCAGTAATGATGTACGGAGCAGAGATGTGGGGATGGAAGAAATGGGTGGAACTAGAAGATATACAAGAGAAGTACAGGAAGTGGATATTGGGATTAGAAAGGAAAACACCAGGGTACATAGTACAAGAGGAAGCAAAAGCAGAAAGGATAAGAACCGAAACAGGAAGAAGAGCGGTGAAATATGAGAAAAAGATGGAGAAGAGGAAAGATATTGAAATATTAATCGAATGTTGAAAAGAAATAGAATTTCAAAAATAAAATATGAAGAAAGAGAAAGAAGATTATTCTATGAAAGGGGATGTTATGCAGAGAGAGGAGATAAAAAGATTAAGGAGAGAAAGAAAAAGTATGGAAGCAGAGTTAGTGAGAAGAGATCAAGATACGCAAATTCAAGAGAGAAGATTGAGAATAAAAAAGGAAAATATAATGAAAAGTATTGCAAGATTATTACAAAAGGGATACTACATTATACAATAGGAAAGGAAGGACTGACAGAGAAAAAAAAGATTGCAAGATTTAGAGTGGGAAATGAAGAAAGAAAAAATAAAGATTGGTGGAAGGACGAGGATAGATCGTGCAGACTGTGCGGAGATGGATGGGAGAACTTGGAACACATAAAAGAAGAATGCAATGAATTGAGAGAGGAACGAAGAGATAAAAGGATATTGTTAGGGGGATAACGGGGAAGGAATCGAATGAATGAGGGAAGTAATAGAGAGAAGACAATGGATGGAGAAACAGAAAAGAAAAATAACTAAGTTAAATTGAAAGTCAATAAGTTATTGTTATTTTATAATGATAATTTTTTTTATTTTGTTATTGTAATTATGTGTAACCGAATTCTTTTGTTTTTGTAAAGAACAAAATAAGTATCTATTATATTCTAAATATCTATTCTATTTCATTTAATGTTTTACTTAAACATTTGGAAGAAATAGTTTTTCTATCAATTTTGATTTCAACTGAATATGAATAATAATTTTATTATTGCAATGTTTAGTCGTTTATTATCTGTTATATCTTGACAGTTCGAATTTCATTTCTAACTTGACATCGGCTTTCAGAATCTTATGAAACTTGGTGATGCAATCAGTTTTTATCAAAGTTTTCTTATCATTAGATAATGTTTAGAAAACAAATTAAATGCCAATTCATCTATTTATTTATTTATAGGTGCTTATTCTTGTCCCTTTATTTGTTATAAAAGAAAGAACTAAGTGAGCGGTTTTAAGTGAGCGAAAGTTCACTTAAAATTGTTCATTTTAAATTTGGCGCTGATTAATTCTGTATATCAATAATTTACTATATCCGGTAATTATTCAAGAGCAGTCGGGTGTTATTATTTTATAGGAAATGTGTATGAATTTTTAATGTATAATATGTACGCAGGAAAATACCACTGTTACAATTACTCGAAACCTATTCTTCTTCCGAGAAACATTACCCTCTGGGTTCAATGCACGTAATTGACCGTGGGTTATACTGTCGTGGCAGAAACCATCGATGTACAAGGATGTACGTCAGCAGTAAGTGAACTACGTAAAAGACACTATGGATTTTCAAAATCTACTTTAGTGTTTGATGGTCATGCGGTTGCTAGTACGAAATCCGAAGAGCAAAGACGAAAAACCTCTGTAAAAACATCAGCAGATCTCAATGTACGTTTAAATTTACCGACAACCACATCTTCAGCACACTTCTTTGGAAATAGAAATAATAAGAAGTTGATAATGGAATCAACAGCTGTGGTAGCCAGACACGGATATTTTGGTTATTTTAACAGTTCTATCTTCACCTTCCACATTTGGTTGCTTATACAATGTGAGCCAGTGTGGTTCAAACCATTTCAAATTTTTAACATTTGTAAGATGCAAACGGCTTTGGGAGACACTTCTTTTCATTCATCCTATGTTTGGATGCGATACTACTTCCGGTTACTTATAATAAAAAGAAGAAGAAGGCTTTCAAGGTTATTGAATCCGACCATAAACTCTTCTCCAAAGGCTAATCTAGATGACGTTGCAAAGGCTGGAGAGATGATGATGCTGAAAATTTACAACAAATCAAGAGCAGAAACGTCATTGGACGAAAAGAGAATTGGTTCCTTTCATTGTCTGGTGGCTGAGCAGCTATTGCTAGATGAACTCAAGCTGTCAAGTTTGCCACCTACCAGTAGTGCGGCTAGAGACAAAATTCATTTAAGGAAGAAAAAAGTACAATTTTTTGAACTTTTATTCTAGGTTCAGTTATGGCTAGGAACCAACAAACCAGAGACGCAGTAGGGTGGAAACGAATTGGAGCATCTCTTGAACCGAACCAAACTGAGTCACCTGTTGCGCCAGAGAGTTTGTTAAAATATTGTGAGATGCACATGCAAGAAAAAGACTGTTCTAAATGTTCTTTTATTGAAAATATGTTGTCTAATCGGAAGTTTAGAGTTTTTGTTGGAGTTAAAAGTAGTAAATTTAGATTATTAAATAATAATCTTCCACAGGGATCGGTTCTTGCACCTATTCTTTTTAATGTATATATTTCTGATCTTCCTTCTTTACAATGTCAAAAATTCGTCTACGCCGATGATATGGCAATTTCATTTCAACATTCGGAGTTTTTCAAAATTGAGAGAAAGCTATCTATTGATTTGGCTATTATGGAAAATTATTTCACAAAATGGCGATTATGCTCCAATCTTAAAAATACAAAGGTTTCTTGTTTTCATTTAAGTAATACAGAAAAACGTAGAACTTAATGTTATCTTTAATTATACAAAGTTAAACCATAATTTTAACCCATAGTTTATCTAGGAGTAACTTTATATACGTTTTTAATTTACAAAGATGATTAGAAAAGTCAAACAAAAAATGAAAAACAAGAAATAATGTCATTCAAAAATTAGCTGGAACAACTTAGAGAGCAGATGCAAAGACACTTCGTACAGCTGCATTGGCATTAGTTTATTCAACAGCAGAATATTGTGCTCCTGTCTAGTTAAATATTTATCATACATAAAAAATTGATGCTCAGTTGAATTACACTATGCGTAATTGGCTTTCTGTTCTTTGTAATATTACTCCATCCAATATTCGACGAAAAGCTGCGTTAATACAAAAATGGAATAAATGCCAACACAACAAAAACTTACCAATATGGAATGACATTGAGAACCCTCTTGCCAAAAAGACTTAAATCTCAAAGTCTTATATGGTTGAAAGACTAATTAAGTACAGTTTTTTCTGAAGTTAAAGAGTGGGAAAAATTATGGTCTGGAGTTGATGTTTTCCATAAACATCTCATTGATGATCCAACAATAGAAGTCCCGGAATTTAATCAAAAAGAAAATTTGGTCAAAAGTAAATCGCATAAGAACAGGCCATTTAAAATGCGACTGTTGCACATATTGCAGAGGATTGTCCATTAACAAAGTTTAAAGAGGGGTTTGTAAACATTCACAATTTAACGGATAAAGATATATCATGGTTTACGAATCTAAAGGACATCTAAAGTTCGGCAATATTTTGTATTCTCTGTGTTGATTTTCTGTTTTTTTCTATAATTTTTTGGCTATTTCTTTAACGCATTATTTTTTTTGTCATTGTCGTGACTGGCGCTTGACCGGTCCATTATATGTCGTCATGCAATGGCTGTGTTGTTATATTTTATGTTTTTATTTACCTTCTACAATTTTACACACATAATTAATATTATTACATAATAATACTAAGGTAAGTCAGGGTTAGCATGTTTAGGTTGTAGTGGTTTTCTCCTAATCCTTGAAGCAAATGGTTTGCCAATACGAACCAATCCACTATTGCACACGGTTTCGTCACGACACGATACCAGTTTATACTGATCTTCTGAAGCACCATACATAACACTTACATTACAATACAATATTTAAAATGTACCACACAGATAAATAAATAAATGTAGAAGAACTGACTTTTCTGCAGCCAATTGTGTTCGTATTGCCACGGTGATAGTGTATGATTTGAAGTGAAAGTTTCTCATAACTGGTGTAAACAAGTTATTACGGTATGTGTAATAGCTCGATAAATATTCATAAAATTTTTTAGATATAAACAAAAATCTAGTTGAAAATCATTAAATTTTTGGTAATTTATGGACAAAATCGCCAATAATTAAAGAAACCGTTAGGTATTTTAACAAAATAAGAAAACATTAATGGTATAAAATGCTGTTTCATATGAGTTTTTGAACGAGAAAATCCGTCAAGTAGATTTTGAGTTACACAAGTTTTTATGAAATTCGGGAAACCTTCTTTCTGACTTTATTTCTAGGTGACGCACAGGGGTGAGGGTAGGAGATATTTAATATTTTAGACAGGGCATAGTCCCTAACAACCTAAAAAAAGAATCGCCTCGTTATAAATTAGTTTTGAGGTTCGACTCCTGGGCTGTAAAGAGGAACAACTAATTCATGCACCTTGGCTACTATAAACTCGAAATACTGTACATAAATAGGTAAACGTCAATATGGTCAATCTGCATCATCCTACATTAAACCGGTTTTAGCGGCCAAATTATCTGACTATGCGAACACTTCCAGAAATATGAAATGCATGTCTTACGACATCTAGTGTGTAAAGAAGAAAATAGTATAAACTAAGAAATGCCAACAGATAACTGTAACGGCAATTGAATGTTTTAAGTGCAAAATTGTTATCAAAAGCTATAATTTCAAATGCAAAACACGCATGCAGATAAAACTTCCAGAAGATTTTGAAATGTCATAACTCTCCCGTAACAAATTACTGAATTAAATTGTAATAAACAACTATGAAACTGACAGTGGCAAATGGTAATAGTAAAAAACAAAATTCAAAACAATAATTTATGACAAATTAGTAAAATTAATTGTTGATTTAATTGAATTGTTGTATTTTGCATTTTGTCAAATTTCATGATTTATAACATTGAATGAATATATTTTTTTAAACGTTACACGTGACAATTTTAATTGTTACAAAAGCAATTTTCATTAACTAAAGCCGGAATGTATAAAAATGTTTTTTTAAAGTTAGACAAAAGTTAAAACGCTAGAGACAAACGTCTTGTCTTATCCTTGTTTAATCTTTTGTAAATGAAGATGCTATTTCAAAATAGAACTTTTGTGTAAAAATAAAAGTTAGTGGTAAGAAAGCTTTGAAGTTTTTAAAACCGTTTGTTTTTCATTATAGTACCATAAAAATCTAATTGTCAACCTTAAAGCAAACTACTTGTAAAAAACTCATAAATTGCAACGAGCTATTTAAACAGTACAGATTTAGAAACAAAATCTGCAAATATTCAAACGAGTTTGATATATACCAAGCGTCAAGTTTAAGAAAATTCGTTTAAGTTGTTTAAGCAAGTACATAATTTTGTTACAAATTAAGGATGACGTCGTCGTTGCGAAGTTAATTTATTTGAAGTTAGTTGGATTGTAATCTTCTTTGGCTTTGGTAAACCGATGTTCTGTGTGTGCCTTTGTTTTGTGTGCTGTGGGTATTTTGTAGTCTTAACACGCCAATGTCTACATTTAAAACCTTGGATCGAAAAGACGGTTCTTTTTAAGCTAGAACGATTAAAGAACTTTAGCTAAACTATTGGTAGATATTTAGGTTTTAGAAACACGTGTCATTTAAGCCACAATATCTATAGCTTGAGGAAAAGTCTTTAACATAACCACATGGACCTGTTTCTGGATTGTGTGGTCTATCTACAAATCTGAGCTTCGTTTAGTCGCCACATTAATGCGTGTCCCGCAACACAGAGTCAACAGTTGAACTAAATTGGGTAATTTCGCTTTTTTCACGTTGAATATAAGTGAAATGATTATCAGGATTCCATACCATAAATTTTGTACTAATTAGATTTTAGTATGCGGAGGCATTGCTCTGGCAAAAATTTAAAATTTTTATTAATTCTTAAACATTCACCAATGTCGAAAGCGTTAATTGTTAAACCACAAAGATTTTGGTTTAACTTTGCAATTAGGAATGTTAAATGCACACGGAATATAATAGAAGTTGCCGATGAGTTCTAATCAACATGATAAAATCTTAATTTTGTTATAACATCACCTACAATTTGCTCGCTCCAACAAATCTTAAATACTTAAGTAAACTAAATATTCTTAAAAGTTATTTTGCAAATAATATTGTTTTTAATTAATTAATAATTCTGTTAACTCAAATTTCTCATTCTATTTCTCTAACGAAAGATAGTTCTCGACATTGTTGATTATTAATTTTGTTCGAAAAAAAAATCAATGGTTATATTATTTATCAATGGAAATATATATTCTTCACGTACATATCATTAACAATAATTACAGAGTGCTAAACAGTAAAAGATTTCTTGTTTTAGTAGCATGCACATTAATAAATATAACATTTTAAAATTATTTTAAAATATACAGTGTGTTCTAAAAAAAAGTGTGAGGCATTAAATATTTTTTCTTAACACCCTGTTTTTATTGTATTTTATTGCCCGTAAAAAGTAAAATATACTTTTATAAAAGTTTTTATACCTTAATACCGAGTGTTCGTCGGCTTTTCTTAAAAATATGAAGTATTATATAAAATCATTATCATCTAATCCAACAAATTATAACAAATTTACTCTTACATCTAAGAAGTTGAACATTAGCTAAATGTAATCCTTAGTTGAATATTAAATATCTCTCTTTACAGGGTGCTCAAAATTTACAGGTTAGTTATTAGATTATTTAATATGTAATAATAATAATAATAATAGGTTTATTTCTGTTATCATGTAACATAAGAGTACATTTACAGGCGTCATAAATAGAAACAACTACAATCTTAAATTAAAGTTAAATCATAATTAACAAATTCCGTAATTGAGTAGAACGCCTTTCGTAAAAGGAATGATTTTAATCTTTTTTAAAATGTCGTAAGGTAAGTTCCGTACGTCTCTTGTTAAATTATTATAGAGTTTTAATGATTGATACACAAAAGTTTTGTGTGTTTTACTTAATCTGTAATAATCAATTCTGTACCCGTCACAGTTACGTGTATAATAATTATGCACGTCAGAATTTAAGGTCAGTGTATCGGACATACTTTTAGCATATAATATGCAGTTAAGTATGAATATACACGGTAAAGTTAATAATTTAAGATTAATAAACACATTTTTGCAATCATCACGATATCCAATACTGCCTAAAATTCTGACTGCTCGGCGTTGTAAGGCAAAATGCCATTAGCGTTAGTGGAGTTACCCCCAAATTATATTGCAATAGTATAAATGAGTTTGTATAGAGGCTAAGTAAACTAGTTTTAATACATTATATGACACACAATCAGATAATCGACGGAGTAGGGAAGATATTGTTACTAAGCGTTTTGGATAATTTACGAAGTTGTTCATTAAATAGAAGTTTGGGGTCAATTAGTATTCCCTTTAAAAATTTTACAAAAATCTGGATTAACAAAATCATGTTGGTTATTTGTAATCATCATTTTACCGTTTTTGCAGTGTTTAGGTTTAATTCATTGGATTTACACCATTCATTAGCTAAATTTACTACCTCATTAGCATCAGAGAGTAAACAATTAGTACTAATATTACTTAAAAATAGAGTGGTATCGTCAGCGTACTGTAAACAAATTACTTCCTTTTAAAGCAAGATGAAAAGTCGTTGACAAATAATAGAAATAGAAGAGGTCCTAGGATTGACCCTTGTGGAACGCCTTTTAACTGGAAGAAAGTCGGACATTATGTAGCCTTCTTTAAACAAAACACTCTATATTTTCTTAATTCACAACGTTAACAAAGAAGTCTTCTTTCTAATAGTATGTCTAGGTTTGTGCAATCTATTTTTTTTTAATTAATGGTAAAGCAATTTTAAATAAAAAAAATGCATACGTAATCTAATCAGTTAATGTCATTTTATGGCATTACCATCTCCTAATGATTGTTAATAACAGTCCATAAACAACAATTTAAACATTCATAATAATCGGTTTCTGTCAAATGTCAAATGAATGTAATAGGAATTATAGTGGTTTTCTATACACACTAATTTCACTGATACCTAAATCATGCAAAGTTTTTGTAGTACTCGAATTAGGGTTTTCTGTGACAGATAAGTGTACACCAAAGTTCGTTGTTGTTATTATCAGTAATTAGATTAGTTTTATTTACCTTTTCGTATGCAGTTGTAGCACGAAATCTACTAAGGAGTCTTTTGATAACTTTTTTCTTCTAATTTTGACATGTAAAGTGACACTTTTCATAATCAAAGCAGGTGTCAAAATGATCCACTTTTAGTTATACAAATTAAATGAGTCATCACTTGTAGGATTATTTTGTCATTCATTTTGAAAATGGTAACCATGGTGACACATTGTGGCTTTTTATAACTTATGTGATATTATGGGACCTCATCACTGGTAACATAGAAAGCTATTTTTTGAGTGTTACTTTTTAGCATAAACTCTAGATGCTAGGAGACGATTTTCTAAGTATTCCCCAATGCAAATTATCTTTCATGGATCCCATACTGCTTCGTGTTTTTAAGTCTACATATATACCTCATTGGTGCCACTAGATATTAAGTATCATCCCAGTCTTTCTATAACTTGTAATCTTCCCAGTGATCATAATGTTGCATTTGATATTTCGAACAAGTATAAGTTTGACTTCAAAAATGCCGATATTAATTTATTGTATTCTCTGATTAATGACATTGATTGGAACTTCTTGAATGGATATAAAAACATTAATAATATGTGCGAAGCATTTTATGACAAACTTTATGAATGCATGATTACCACAATACCTTATAAGATTTGTAAACAAAACAACAAATACCCGCCATGGTTTACCAACCACATCCGAAGAAACATCAAAGCGAAACAACACTATATGAAACTGTTTAAAAAACTGGTTATACTTTTACCATGAGAAAGCCCAAAACTATATTACTTCATTAGCTCACTAGTTCAGAAGTCTTATAAAGAATACATTAATCACATTGAACATGATATGATCAACAATCCAAGCAAAATATTTCAATTTATTAATAGCCGTAGAAATAAGTCACGTATTCCTGGTGTCATCAGTCATGACGCAAATCTGTTAAATTCACCTCAGGCCATTGTAAACGCATTTGCTGATCATTTTTCCAAACTTGTAAACTGTACTTCGCAGTATAACAATTTTGAAGATTTTCACATACCAAATATTAACACCTTAACTATTCCTATTATCGACACCAAATCGATCACAGTTGCTTTAAACAAACTAAAATGTAAATTAACCGCCGGCCCTGATGATGTTCCGTCTTTTGTAATAAAAAATTGTGCTAATGCGTTTACGTATCCACTAATCATTATTTTTAATCGTATTTTAAAAATCATGTACCTTCCCAGAAGTATGGAAAATTTCTAAAATAATCCCAGTTCATAAAAAAGGTTCTTTGTCTAATATTGAAAACTATAGACCTATTGCTATAATTTCTAACTTCGCTAAAGTATTCGAAATGGTGCTTTGCCAGATCATACAACCTCATGTATCTAACTTTATTAGTGAATATCAACATGGATTTACCAAAACCAGATCTACAACCACAAATCTGTGCAGTTTTACTAATATTGTATCTAATGCGTTAAATTACAAAAAAACAAGTCGATGTTATATACACGGATCTGACTAAAGCCTTCGATTTGGTGGACCACAACATTCTTCTACAAAAACTACAAGGTTTTGGATTTTCAAATGCTGTATTAATTCTCTTTCAATCATACTTACGCAACAGATTTAGTTACGTAGAATATGGCTACACTAAGTCAAAGCTCTTTTGTTCTAGAAAAGGTGTCCCACAGGGATCGAATCTTGGCCCTCTTCTCTTCACATTGTATATAAACGACATTGTTGAGCATATTAATTGTAGGGTATTGTTATATGCAGATGATGCTAAAATATTCAAAGTTATAAATGCTGTAGATGATTGTCTAGCTTTGCAACAAAATTTAGATGTATTTTGCGCATGGTGTGATACAAATAAGCTAAGTATAAACCGAAGCAAATGCAAAATTATGACATTTTCTAGGAAGACTAGTATATTAAACTTTAAGTACAAAATTGGTAATGTCTCAATCGATAGAGTAGATACATACATAGACCTTGGGATTACATTTGATCGTAAGCTTAATTTTAAGAATCACATACAATTGGTTAGCAAATCTGCTCTTAAAATGTTAGGTTTTCTTAGTCGTTCAACTAAAGACTTCAGTTCGATTACAGTTATGAAGAAACTATATTTCTCATACGTCAGAAGCGCACTAGAATATAATTCAGTCATTTGGAATACACATTACTCCTCCCTAAGTTATAACTTAGAAGCTATTAAACGCAGGTTTTTAAAGCAACTGTACTTTAAAAAGCACAAGAGTTGGCCGATTCGAAACTATTCGTATCAAAAACTTTTAGATGAATTTAATATAATTGATCTTCAAACACGTAGGAAAATATGTAGTTTAGTTTTTCTACATAAATTAATAAATAGTTATTGTGTTGATCCTGAACTGTTAAAACATATAAGTCTAAATTGCAAGATCCATAATCTTCGTAATGTAAATATTTTCTATGTACCGTTTGCGTATAATAACCAGCATTTAAATTCACCTATATTAAGAATGTGTAAAATGTACAATAATATTCCACTACACTCTATTGACATTTTTTCTGACCCTATTTTAAGTTTCATTAATAAATTAAGGATTCATTTTTGTTCATCAACAGGTTGATCTACTGCAAAAAAAAAAAATTTTTTTTTTTTTTTTTTTTTAAGGTCAAGTACTTATATGACACTACATTGACATAAAATTTAAGTTTGAAGTTGTTATCACAGTAGGTATAGAACCACTTTTTGTTTTTGTTCTGTCTTTTATTATTAGTATGCATTTCTGTATATGTATTATTATTATTAATATTGTTTTCTAATATGTATGTCCACTATTATTACGCTGGACAATAAAGAATTATTATTATTATTATTATTATTATTATTATTATTATTATTATTACATTGTTTAAATAAATATTAGGAGATTATAATGTTATAAAAAACATTAACTGATTAGATTACGTATGCATTTTTTATTTAATATAGCTTTATCATCAATTTAAATAAAATTCTAAATTGCATAAAAAACTGTTACACCTAGGCATAGGACACACTTATACAATTCGAAAGAGGATAAATTAATAAAATATAAGGTATTTCAATTGAAATAAGGTTCATATTACATGTTGAATGATCTAATAATTCACCTATAAATTCTGAACACGCTAAGACTTAAGAGTAAATTTTTGATTTGTTGGACTTAAAGATAATGACGTTCTTTTAATGCTTCACATTTTAAGAAAAGTTGACACTTTTTTGGGACATACTGTACATTTCAAAATAAAATAGCCAAAACTCTTGTTTTATGTGCAAACGTCATTGTAATTAAAATTCTATTCCGAGATCTCATTTAACAATTTACTAAATTTAACTTGCCTATCCGCCCCAAAAATGATCAAATCCTTAGCAAATAAAATTTATTTTGTATTTGTTCTGCTCATCAGGAATATCCAATACACTTTTGTTTAGATGGTTAATTTCGCTTGGTTTTATTTTTTAGTGTAAAGTAAAGTTGCCCCTTTTTTGAACTTACAGCCCCTAGTAGATTAAGTTTTAAGGAATCTTACGACTGACCTTGGATTGAGAGGAGTAATCTCCTCCAGTTCCAGAAAACGTTTATCAAAACAGTTCCACCTTTTTGGGAAGCGAGGCGTCACATTCCGCAGTAGGTGAACCGAGGTATCCTTCAATACACAGCAAAATCTGCGTGTCAAGTTAGTTGTCACACCATCTTGGCAAGATGCTCGCCAAGTCGGCAGTGTCCCTTTGGAGTTTTGGACTGCTTCAGCCCTAGTAAACTGACCCAGTGCTCTAAACTTTGTTTTCGTTTGTCACTCCGGAGCATTTCACGTATAGTGTGCTTGCTAATACCACAGCTCTGGTTCAACAAACTGCGGGCCGTCTCTTTCCTAGCGAGGTCGTTTGCCTGCTTGTTAACAGAAATCCCAAAATATCCACGGACCCAAGCTAGGATGGCCTTATTGCATGCCCACAGTTTATTTAGTTTCTTTTTGCAAGTTCTCACCATGCTTGGGCTAATGACACAACTGCTCAGCCTGACCGCCTGGCTATTGGACATATTATCCAGAGATCCAGAGTAAACTGCACGCAGCGTTCTATTGCGTGAACTTCCGCCTGAAAGATACTACTACTATGTGTTTACCCATGGGTTTGTAATATTTGATGAGTAACACCTTCAACGGTTCTTAATCCGTCTGTAAACCAGTAGATCTAGCCATATGGCACTTGGAAAAAAGTTCCCTTGGCCGCCCTGTTTTCCTTGTTGCATAGTACCGTCCGGACGTTGGCTTTAAATAGGAAGTCCTTGCTCATATCGTCTGTATAGAGAGAAGCAGGGGATATCTCCTATTGAGTAAAGGCGTGTCTGAGTGATTGAGCTTCGTACCGTCATCCTTTCTAGTCTTTAAAAGGCGCAGTCTAGTTTCATTCTATCGGTGAAGGTCATCAGAGTAGTTTTCCTGGGGTTAACTCCTGGCCAGCAGTGCTGCACCATATCTCTGCTAATTCCAGTCCTGCCTATAATGTCATAAAGGATGTTCTCATACTTACCCTCTGCAAATATAACAATGTCATCAGCGTACCCTGCCAAGGGATCTCTTTGCTAAACAAAGATTTCAAGAGATGGTAATTTGGAATATTAAGAATTTCTTTTGGGTGTGTCATTGTCGTGCATGTTAACCCTATCTTCGTAATTATCCACATTTTTAGAAACATTTTTTTTATACATTTTAAAATTTATTTGTTTATGTATTGGTATGGTACATTTTAATATTGTATTGTAATGTAAGTTTTAAGTATACTTCACGCACTATCCAAATTAATTAAAAAAATAATAAGTAAAGAAATGTGTGAGTACTTACTTAAGTATAATATTCTACTAAATTTTCAGTCAGGATTTAGATCGGGTTTAGTTGTAAGTGCATTAACAAATGTTATTGCTGAAATAGTATCTTTAATAGATAATAATAAATTAACTTTATTGATACTTCTTGACTATTCCAAAACATTCAATACCATCAATCATAAATTATTAATTGCTATACTAAGATACTACAAGTTTAGTTCCTGCGCGGTGCACTATTACAAAATTTTTTTTTGAGCAAATAGATCACAGAAGTAATCATTGGTGCAAATAAATCAAATGTGCTAGAGGTAACCGAAGGAGTACCGCCAGGTTCTATTTTGGGACCATTGTTTTTCTCAGTCTGCGCATTATGTAGTCTTGGTCAGAAATTACCTAAACAAAAATTACAATGGCAGGTGGATAAGGCGAGGAGGTTCAGTCTCCCCGACCTCACACCGCTCGACTTTTTTGCATTTGGGGTATTCAAAGACATTAGTTTACTCAAGTCCTGTGAATAATTTAGATGATTTGCTAAACGAATTGAACATGCCTGCCAGACTGTTCGTACAAATCCGGGACTTTTTGAGAAAGTGCGGCGTACACTTTTACGGAGATGCAAAATGTGTATAGAAATGGAAGGAGGACATGTTGGACATTTCTTTAAGAATCATTTTAATTTAAAATGTTGTATTATACTGATATTTGTTCTATTAAATACCTCGTTGAAATAAATATGACCTTGATTTACCCACTTCCTTAGCTGACTTGGTAAATACGACGAATCACTTCTACCGAACGTAAATTATTTTAATTTTCAAGTATATGCATGACAACACTGGACTTATCTGTGCGATGATATTTGACATGAGCTAAGTGCTCTTTAAAACGATTTTTAATAGATCTCTTGGTTTGCCCTATATACCGTGTGTCCCAGGAAATCTGAAGCATTGGGTTTAACATGGGGAATTTGAAAAGTCCGATTTATATGTCCCAAAGTGTTTTTAGGATATTTCCAGTATCAGAACACATTACAATGTGTACCAGAAAACATTTTTGTAAAAATTTATTAAATTCAACAAAAAAACATATTAAAAATATTTCAAAAAATGTATCGCGTGATAAAAGCTTTATTTTAATAAACAGGTAAGAGCTGCGTTGTTGATGTTCGGCGTGGCTCAGTTGTCTTAACACATTACCACTAATTTATCACCGGTTCTAACGAAGGTTCTAATCCCCAGTCAGATTCCTTTTTTTTAAAGTTGGATTTTTATTTTTAAATGATCACCATTTAAGTTAGGTCAATAACGAGATATTAGTTTAAATGTTTTTAATTGAACTGGCAGTAGATTCATAACCGCTTGCACAAATACAATTGAAATTTAAGCAATGTTTAAAAAACTTTAGATACAAATGTTAAAACCATGGTAGCTTTTAGTAGAATATAATTCATTATTAAATATTTAGTGCCGTTTAGACATTTAGTGCCATTACACAGCTTAAACTTAAGCAAGACTTAAAAACAATCGTTGCTGTGGTTTTAACAACTGTGTTTAAGTTTTTAAACATTGCTTGAATTTAAGCTGTGTTGGCATACGGCCTAGTTTAAGCAGTATTGGTGTAAAAAAACGGACACGCAATGGAATGATAACTGGCAAGTGTCAGTTGTACAACCGGGGCCTAACTAACGAAATTAAAATGATTTTGGTACGTTTTAATTGTAAAAATATATGAATTTTGTTGTTGACATACTAACAACAGCGACTAGTGCACAATCATCGTCGTGTTTAAATAAATACTTTAACTAAATATTCATGGTGGTTCTGGAAAGAACCGATTATAATGGTTTGCTTAAAGCAAATGTTCAAAATGCCTCCATTTTGTACCAAACAGTAACCCAGCCTATTATAAAACTCCCGACGCACATTTGACAAATGTCGAGCATTGATTTGCTGACATTCTTTGCGGAATGCTATCTTCAAATCGTCTAACAAATTGGGTCGGTTTTGATAAATCCTGTTTTTAAGATGACCTCACAGGAAAAATCACAAGGTGCCAAATCAGGAGATCGTGGCGGCCACTAAATTTGTTCCCGTAAACCAATAACACCATGGAAGGTATTTATCAATATTGTCGAACTATCACCGAGTTGTGTGCTGGACAGCCATCCTGTTGAAACCAAACTTGTTGCAGATCTTCCACTGTTTCTCGTAATGCTGGTACTAACTCCGCTCTGGAGCAATTCTAAGTAGGACATTTCGTTAAGATTGCCTTCGATAAAAAAATAGACCGAGAATTCTGTCGCGAACAATCCAGCCCACACATTCACCTTTAAAGGATACTGGGTCTGCACCGCCACCGCCATGTTAGGGTTTTCACGCGCCCAGATTCTGCAGTTTTGACTGTTAGGTTTATTGTGCAAAGTGAATGTGCTCATCAGTGAAAACAACGTTTCTCAAGAAATCCCTGTTGTTGTTGCAGGTCTCCTGCATTACTTCGGAAAATTCTACTCTGAGTTATCATCGCCAGCTCGCAACTCCTGGCATATTCGAAGTTTGTAGGGGTTGTATCGTTGTTTTCGAAGATTGCGTTGTACCATTGATTTCAAAACCCCTGTTTCTACCTGAATAGTACGCACTGATGTTTTATTTGTAACAGAAACTGCAGCTAGGACAACTTCGGTGTTTCTCAATTCCAACTCCCGCGGTGGTTTGGGGAATATCATCACTACGTATTCTAACAGACCCAGTTGTATAAACTTATCTATTATTCTTTGAAACGTCGAATAACTCGGTACTTCTTCAAGCATTCCTAGAAAATTCTGTTGTATTTCACGGCAACTACTTCCACTAAAATGCAAACGAATAACGAATATTCGCTGCTCCAATGTTAAATTCTCCATTATTTATACAAATGTATAACAAACTAATCGCAAAACTCAAACAATTATTTAAGAAACGAACAAGGAAATCTTGACACAAAGTACAAAATGTATTCTGATGTACCATTGTTTTTCGACGCTTGTAGCATCCGCCTTACGTTTTGTTTTATTGTTCAAATGCTTCATTAATCACGTAAACGTAATTTCTAATTTTTTGTGTCTACCTACAAAAACAATTACAAGCAAACGTTCGTATGCAGTTTTACAATAATGCTATGCTACTGTCTGGTACAAAACGGACATCATTTCGAAAATTCATTTAAGGGCACTATCCCAATCGGTTCTTTTTCTGGATCACCATAAAATTTATTTATTTATTATAAAAGATTGATTTAAACAAGATGATGATTGAACAGCTAGTAATTCTTGTTATTAATGTCAACAACCAATCCATTTATTGTTATAAATTAAAACGTATTGAAATGGTTTTAATATCGTTAAGTAGGTAATAATAACTAATATAGGTAACGGGTAATTCAAAATTTTTTGATTAAAGTGGAACCATGAAAAAATTCACGTACGTCTATTCTAAATACATAAAACTGGAGGTGTTGGACCTACCAAAGTACTGTTGAACTATTGAAGTCTTCTGAATTATTAATTAAAAAAAAAAAATTAAATCTGTCAGTATTGACAAATGCTAAGCTAAGATACACCTGTTATATCTTGCTTTGTCGTTCATGGCAACGTTTAATAAAACATTTTTTGAATCACGCGTTGTGTTTAACAATTTGAATAATATTTTAGTTCAGATTTCCTGACGCACGGTATACTTGGTTACAGTCTTTATATATTCCCGATTTGTTACACATTTATATTGATTATTTCGGATTTACCGAAACGATTTTGGCAAGTTGTTCCTACTAGAGATTATTGTTTTATAATCAAACTTTGTAAAATATTTTATGAAGACCTTTGTGTATGTGGGATAACTTGGTAATTTGGACATATTTCTTATCTATTTTTCTATTACTAGTACCTAACTTTGTAATGTTTCTAATGTTTAATTTATCTTTATGTTTTCTAATTATGTTTGTGACAAATGATTCCTAAAACTATTGTATGATGCGATCTGCTGTAATATTTCGCAGTTCTTTATTAAAGTTTTGTTTTTGACAATGGGAAATGTTTTTATATTTAATATCATAACTTGAGCATTAATGGTGTTGGGTAAATTTGAATAATACTCCAGAGTTGCATCGCCTCAATTTTTTTTCTCAAATTGTAAATTTTTAATTTTTCATTTCAAATGGTCACTGATTTGCAGATTATCTTTGTTTTGAACTATGAAATTCGTAGGTTAATAGATTGGGGTTTATTTCTGAGAAGCATCAGCTTCACATATTGGAAGTATAACAAACCAGCACTTTGCTTTGTAGTATGGTTTCAAAAATTTTGTTCAATTATGTACTAAGTTTTGCTGAGCTTCAACCATAAGAAAAATTTTTTTTTTTGTTAGCTTAAAAAGAAGCCCACATTTGGATTTTTGATATATGGACTATGCTCATCACAAACAGAAAAAGTAAATTGGAAATACTTCAACCATTTCTGTACTGTTGTTTAAAATGGAGGTAACGTAACATTAAATAGATTTTATTTTGTCCAGCACATGAGTCACAAAAACACTTCAAGTTCACAGTCTTCTGAGATTCAGATATTATGGACCTTGGATTGTTTATTCAGTAGACGGCTGGAGTCTGATCATTCTGGCAAAGGATATCTAACTTCTTAATCGCATATTTTACTTATCTATGGCCGTTATTTCAAAATTTGCAATTATCTATCTTAAAGTACACTTTGCATACTATAGAATTACATATTTAACTCTATTTGACCGAAAATGTGACTTTTGATCATTATTCTCCTGTACCCTGACATTTGTTTATGATAGAAATCATACGCGACTGAATTACTCTTAAACTTTTTTAAAACGCACCACCATAAGCTATTTTTTCGTTTTACTCGAAAATGAATAAAAATAAGAAAATTTTAAAAGACATAATTTTATAGTTTTTTTAATTCTCTATGAAATAAAAATTATTTTGTGTCACTACTGCAAAAAAATTATGTTATTTTTATAATGGTCATGCGTGTTTCATTCACTTCCGCTATTAGTATTTTCTAGAAATGTTTTCAAAACATTCGCCATATAATACTAGCTTACCATGTCAAGTCTTATTAAAATAGCATGCGCCGTTTTAAATTTATAATAAAAAAAAACGATTTCAAAATTTTAACTTCAAGGCCGCATAGCGACTAAACTAAGCAACTTTGTACCAATAACCTAAGAAAATTACCTTCAAAAACGTCGATCAGACCAAATAATACATATACTTTGAAAGTTGGTATAGTTATTCCTTAAGGTGCCAGCAACGGGAGGTGAGGGGGGGGGGGAATCTATTTTTTAAGTTTTTTGCTTGTGCCTCGAAAACTATTTATAATATCACTTTAGTGACTTCTACAACAATTATCTACACTAAATTCTCTATCAATTAAGTATAAATATTTTACTGTGCGGTCAATACTTTAGAAGATGAAGAGTATTAAAGGTGATAAAAATAAGAAACAAAGTCGTTATACTTTAAAAAAGATGATAAGTCGCGCCACAAAGTTGTTTGCGTCGCCGCATAGCAACCCACGCTCGATCGTGCGCTGCTTTGTCTGCCCCTTCCGCGTTACGTTACTGCACCCCGCAAATCTCACCGTCCCGCGCGCCAGAATAAAGAACGCCTACAAATTGTCAGAAAACGGCAGCCATGATAATTGAGCAAGATGTGCAATCTCGTGTCTATGATCCGAGTCACTACGCGCCCAGTGGTACATTTTTTGACGATGCAGAGACCGTGATTCCTGAATCCCTCAACTTATTTTTGGATGCACTTTGCACACGCAAGCCAAATGATAAGAAAACCAAAATAAAATTAATATCATTAGCACATTCAATCGTCAGCATAATTCGGTGGAGAAGCTTCATTTCATCGGTGCTTCAAGTGGTTGCGTTTTTTATCCATATAAAGTTCAGTTTAAAAAGCTTACTAGATCTCCTATCTAATCTAGGGTTTAGTGGTTTCTACTACGATGCTACCATGCTTCAGTTGTCCGCAATATTTCACGCCCAAGAACCTTATCGCCTGAAACTTTCGCGCAGTATGTATTTGATGATGTAGCTACTTTAGGCGGCTTAAACACTTTTTATAGCATGGGAAGCATTTCATGCGTTACACCAGCTGAATCTGTTCCACCTGGAAAAACGATAAAAAAATTGCTAATGTCTTACCTTGGTTGCATTGGACACGTGATGGCAGGAAGTGGCTTAAGAGATTTGCTATGCAATATTTTTGCTCCAAACTCAGTGGAACACATTTTGAGCGGTCATGCTTACGCAAGAGCAGTTCGCGCACATTTATTAGTGCACACGACTATATCACAGATGATTCTAAACGATATGGATATTAATGATGATGAGAAGGAAACGATAAATACCTTTAAAAGACTTGCAAACTGAGCCTTTAAGTGAAGAAAAATAATGAACAATAAGCAGTTGACTTCACTTCAATCAAAAATGATGAATAAACTAAATGATTTGAAAGAAAATGGACCTACCGCTGCATTATGGATCCAATACTACCACATGGTGACTATTATGAAACAATTTATTGCTGCAGAGCAAACTGGTGATTGAAGGGTTATCTTAGCTGTGTTCTCAAAATGATTCCATTTTTTCATGCCAGCGGACACTTTCAGTATGCTCGATGTGCACATTTGTATCTACAAGATATGATTCAGCTTGAAACAAGAATGACGCCACACGAATATCAGTTATTGTAAAGAAAGGCTATTTTACAATAAGAAGAGGTGATACTTTTGGTCTGGAGTTGGTCAGACATGACTATAGAGCAGACCTTGATGCGCAGCATGAAGAGCTGTGGAGGAATGACCCAAGGAAGGGAATTACGGATTCGACACTGACAAAATGGCTACAAGCGACGGTAGTAAGCAATGCCATCTGCTCTGCACTTGAGTTATTTAGTGGAGTATATTTTCTTCAGAAGATCAACACGTAGATCTTCTTTTGTCTCGTCAGCGCAGGGATCAAGAGGACCGAAAAAGCTTTACGCGTGGTTTATGGATCATTATCCATTCCCAAAGATAGGAAACCTCATGTCCTTATCAACAGGTATTGTTGGAAATAGCAAAGTTAATTGCCACCTTGCAGAAGAAATCGGTAAAACAGCTCATGGAAAAACGCTGGGATAAAGTTTTATCATTGGTAGCCATGCACAGTGCAGTCAAGATCAGTCAAGACAGTAGTCGTTGATCCATTGCTTCTTTTTCAAAGAATTGCTATTGCCAAGAAAGATGATAAACATTTAGCATCACATTTGAAGTACGAATTAGCTTCCTATCCATTGGCTTTATTCAATGGTGGCTTAATGAGGAAACCAAAAACGGCTTTATATGATGTTTTATCGAAATCCGACACAAATGTTAATTTGAGAACTAGTGAGACGGTTATTGATGGAGGCTTTCTTTTGCACCGTACCAAGTGGCAATTGGGTTCCTTTTACTCAGATATTTGTAATCAGTACATAAATTATGTAAAATGTAATTACGGGGCACATTCTACAGTCGTGTTTGATGGATACGATGACGTAAGAAACAGTACTAAAACATCTGAACAAAGAAGGAGGGCGGTGAAATCGTCTGTTGATATAAACATAAATCTCTCGATGTAGGTCACTGTTCAACAAGAGAATTTTCTATCAAATAAAAACAAGACCCAGCTGATTAAACTTTTGACAGAAAAATGCATGCTGCAAATATAGAAACACAAACAGCTGCAAGTGATGCTGACTGCACAATCATTCGCACTGCAATTGACAAAACTGTAGACAATCTTGTGGTCACTGTTATTGGAGAAGATGTTGATCTTGTAGTCCTTCTAATGACTCTTACTTTCCTCCAGAAAAGGAAATATTTTTGTCAAACTGGAAGAGGGAAAGTGGACACCAAAATATTTTCCTCTCAAGAACTACGGAAACATTAATTTTGTTGTTCTGTTCTTTTTCTGCATAGTTTCAACGGGTGTGATACAATCTCAGCTATTTACAGGAAGAGCAATACATCAATTCATCGCTTTTTGATCAAACGCCATTACTAAATAAAATAACAACTGTATTTTATGACCCAACGTCAACTCCGGATGTTATAGCAGGAGCCGGAGAAAAATGTTTCTTGAAGTATACCGAGCGCCCTGTACTCAGACTGAACTTAACAGATATCAATTCACAGTTTTTCGGAAATCTTGTACCAAGCCCAAACTGGATCTATCTTCCCCAATTTTGGCAAATTTTTTTATAATTTTTAAGAATTAAAATCGGTATAACGATTTTGTTTATTAATTTTATGACTTACTCTTCATCTTCTAAAGTATTGATCGTACAGCAAAAATATTGTAGACATAATTTATTGAGAATTTAGTGTAGATAATTATTGTAGAAGTCACTAAAGTGATATTGTAAATAATTTTCGAGTCACAAACACAAAACTTTCCCTCCCTCCCCTTCCGCTAGCTCGTGTCTCACCTTCGGGAGTTTTTATTGTATTCATCTGACACCTTAAGGAATAATTGGTCTTTGTAATACAGTTCAATAGTGTATATAATGTGTCCTCCAAACAGTTCGGGGTGACTATACATAACATGACAAAGCTGGCGTTCATTGTCCGGAATTTTTGACGCGCTGTGTATAATTAAATAACAATTACAACTACTTGTCGTAAAATAATTACTTACTTATGTTAGTTAGATTTGTAATACATACCTACGGATTAATTGATCATTATTTTAAGTGGGGGATTAGTTTTCTAGGTGTGTATTAAAAAACTTTATTTTTCTACGAAAGAAATCAGATACATTAATAGCATTTATTAATGCATTTTGAAGCAAAAAAAGGTGTGTAGATGTTAAATTATGTTGATTATCGAATTATGAAAAGTGCTCGATGGATGAGATTTAAAATGTTAGGCAGTAAATGAAATAACAAATGACTATGCAAATATTTTCGTGAAACATCCATGTGGGGGTAGGCAATAATTTTTTCTTGCAAGCGCATAGTATACATAAACATGATGTGTTCTACGTCTTCTTGATTGCTAGTATGATTGATGATATAGCGTATGCCCGTATCCGTTCAGAAGAGCGTTGAAAGCGGACATTGGCATACAAGCTGTGGAGGATCTGGAAGGGGCGCAGATTAAAGCATTATTAGATTAGGGGAATCCCAGGTCAATACGTTGCTGCTGAGATACGGATAATAGCAAATCAGTCTTTTCCACCACCATATATGGATTCGAATGAAGTTTCAAATTTATTCTTGGATGCTGTCAGCGAGTGTGTGATAAATAAAAACATTATTTGAACTGTCAGAAATATGACGAGGATGTTGTAAAAATTTGCTACAACATTTATGAATATTATAACAATGACTATTAGAATATGAAAAATATAAAATCGTAATTAAATTTCTGACTGGCAAATTAAAATTTTAACGAGTTTTGCAGTATAGTGTGCTTTGTATTAATTGAAAACGCAACAATCGATGTGTATTTTGGAATTTCAATATTTGTTCGGATATAAAACTAAAAAGTGTAATCGCAGTTGATGGAAAGCACGCCCAAGAGTGCTCATTTCTTTGTCTTCGCATTCAAAGCTAGCATATGTTATAGCGTTGAACTTTAAACGGAAAATATCTGTCAGTTTACATGTTTGTCGATTTGGAAAATACCGAAAACTTTTGACTTTAAATTTAGTACTAAAGAATCTTGAGCATAAAGTTAATCCACTCTATAAACGAAACGGTCTAAACGTCTTATTTTGAAAAATTCGCTTTTAGGTAAACGACGACGTATTCGTGATGAAGGCGAATCCACTTTAATTAAATCGTTTAGGGTAAAGGTCGTACGAATTATCCTTTATGTCGGTGTGTAGTCTGTCTTAATTGATTTTCGAATGGGTCTAGAGTTTTTTTGGCGCAATTGTTGAGTGTTGCGCGTTCGTGGCAAGGGGGTTTTTGTTGCTGCTTCGGTTTTCTTTCAGAGTCGACGAGAAATTTGAAGCGTAGTTAAAAGGGGCAACAAAAGTTGTGCAAATGGTTAAATGGGACCGTGGTGGATTGGTAAGATCGTAAATGGATCCGGTGATCCAGCGCGACCGCAATGAATCGTTCGTGACAACGCAGTTCGCTTTTTACATTCGCTACTCGTGACTTTACATATATTAAAAGTGTTGAAGCTTCCAAACTTTATTACACTTTTATCTTTATTTCTACGGAAATGTACGATTTTACATTTACGTAAGTCCCTAATAAGCGACTTTAGTTTTTTCTCGGTTGCTTCGGGAGAGTTTGAGAAGGGTATGGGTATTATCAATTTCTGGGTCGGGGGAGGGAGGGACAAAGGCTGACAATTACTAGATTTTGGGGAATTTTAGCTTCATCCCACAGATTTCAATTATAACGCGCAAGTTCTGAAACCTCGATTCGATTCAATGTAATTCGACCAGGTAATGGCTTTAACAACGGGTTCGCGTTACAACTAGTGGCGGAAATAGCACCTAGATTTAGTTTGTAAAGCTCTAAATCATTTCGATTATTCTATGTAGCACAATTTCACTAGGAAATATCAACCAAAATGACGCAAATCATTTAGTCGAACGCTAGGAGTAAAATTCGCGTAATTTAAAAATAAGCAAACTGTTGCGTCCCTTTAGGGTGTAATTAGCTTTTTAAATTAATCTTGCTCTTGCACATAAATCATACACGGCACTCGTTGAATATAAATATAAAGTTCCAACTTTGACCAAATATCATCCGTTTCAATCAAATCGCCAATAACGACGACTTTAATTGCGCAATTTGCGAATTACTTTGGAGATTATTGTGCTAAAAACTTTTTATCCTCGAGGAAGTATAAAGTGCGGCAGTTTTGCTCGCGGTTTAATTGAAGAGGTTGTTATAGAATTGTTTCCTTTTTCTTTTGGAAAGAACAAGCGTTTGTTTCGGCAAATCAATTTTTACGTTTTCTAATCGGATTTTCCGCTTATTACAAGTTGTATCGAGTAAATATTTAACGTCGAACTGGGTATCGACTGTGTTTACATTTTTACCTATTACATGTCATAAAAACAAAAATGAAATGCGACAATGCTACCCAATGAGAAATAAACGATAAAACATTAAAGTACGTCAAAAGTCCTTATGATTTATTTGTTTTGAGGTCTTAAATAAAGTATTCTCAAACAATAATAGCTTTTATCGCAAAGTTGTCATTATTTTAACTGCTTTTATTGTCAAGAACCGAAAAATTTATGAACTTGGAAATTCATACCTATTTTACGTGAATCCCATTTTCTTTTACCTTTTCAAATGTAAATGTAGCAATATTTAAGACTAGCGTCAATGGAAATTGAAATTCGCGTATGTTACGATTTTTAAAGATATAGGTGAAACATTTCTTAGTTTGTTCAGAAAAAGTTAACGTGAGATTTAAAATTCCTCTCGCATTACTAAATTGCGTTCCTTTTAATGAAACTCTAGCAATGATTGAAGCTATATCATTTTAACTTGATATAGTTTCCACGGCTTAATTAAAAATCTCCTTGTTCTATTTTTTCCATTTCATCTAAAAAGTTTCTATGAACAAATATAAAGAAAAGGTATTTCCACATGATCGACGCTTTTATAGATTCTAATGCAATACACAATTTTCGCATCTTTTTAATATTCTAGAAAAATGAAACTACATTAAAATAAATACAGTTGTTCTAAAGATTTAAATATTTGAGGGTGTTTTTTCACATACTTATTCACAAAATTTTGTAAATATTATATGAAATAAATAAAATCACAACAAATTAAATAAAGGAGAGCTCGTAAAGAAACGAACAAAAATTCAAAAAGAAAATTTAATAAACTTGTAAGAAAGAAATGAACAATCAAGTATTATTAAATTTTTTAAATGATTAATAATTTTAATGAAAGAGATCTATGAATTTAGAACATTATCATTATTTCAAACAGAGAAAACATTTTAGTATTTATGTTATATTTTAATGAAATTCAAAGATGGGTAATAAAATTATCATAATAATTTCTTAAAGTTGCATTCTTTTGTTAATTTAGCTGACCCTAACAATAGATCAAAGTGACCAAAAATAAGCGACTTTTTAAAAGTTAAGTGAAAAAATTTTATTTTGAAAAATTATTACATGGACATAAATAGTGTAAAGTAATACTTCACCCAAAAAACATGCAATTTTCTTTTAAATTTGTTTACGTTTGGAACAGTGCAAGCTGGAAAACAGAGTAACTACTTAATAATTTTTGGTTTTAACATTTTTCTAAAAGATACGTATAATCTTTTAATAATAACAACCAAATCAACTGTACTATTAATTTTACTAGCGTCTGTATACAGGGCTATAATTTCTAAACTAAAACGAATTTGAAGGAAAACAAAAATACGTCAATTTTAATATGAAGGATGAACGATTTTATGTATTAATGATAGTTGTGAAATCAACCCTCTATCCTTCAGTGGTTACCTTTAAGAATTTTAAATGGCATGAACCTATTTGGGATACGTCGTTTTTTAGAAAATTTAGTTTTAATGTTCAATAACGTTTGACCAAAAATTTGAATTATGGACTGATAAGAATTATTTTATTGTTAACTATTTGTTAATTAACATAAATTTTAAATATTTACAATAAAAGTTGAAAATGATATCCGTTATTTTGAATACCCCCTAAAATTTTTGTCGAACATTTTCTTGCGGGCTTCGGCAACATTCTGCAGTAATTTTTCGCCGCAAGTCTTTCATGAACTCTGATGGAGTTTAAAAATCACTGATTTTAAATGACCCAACAGAAAAAATCTGAAGAGGTTAAATCAGTAGATCTTGGAGGCCATTGAATTTGGACATTCTAGTGATTTGGAAATTGCCCATCTAACCATCTTCTAGCTGGTCAAATATAATGAGGAGGTGCTCTATCTTCAATCAGTTTAAGATGGCGTTCACCAGTCTTTTACGTCCTTAAACTTAGCAGACCAGTTGTTAATTGTTAATTAAGTACCTCAATTGCGAGTTAATTTCTACAGTCGTTCTGGAGATATTCAATAATATGCTACCTTAAAAAAGTTAGCAGACCAAGTATCTAAAAAAATAGTTTTAGAATTTGATTAAAATGCCTGAATTGTTCAAAAAATTTAGTGCTATTTAAGTGCTTCATGTACATTATCTTAGAAGTACTCAAAAATTTTTTTTTCTAAAATAACTCATTGATCTGCTATCTTTGGCAGACCAAATGTTAAAAAACCACCTTGGACAATTAAAATCGAACTTTAACACATCTATATATTTAAGTACTATTTAAATGCTTTATGTTCACTAATTTAGAAGCATTCAAAAACCTTTTTTTTCTAATAACCCATTGATCTGCTATCTTTGACAGACCAAATGTTAGGAACCACCTGGACAACTAAAATTAAAATTTAACACATCTGTAGATTTAAGTGCTATTTAAGTTTAAGTTTATGTTCATTTCTTTAGAAGCATTCAAAAAACTTTTTTTTTCTAAATAACCCATTAATCTGCTATATTTGACAGACCAAATGTTAGAAACCACCTTGGACAACTATAATCGAAATTTAACACATTCATAGTGTTACACCCACAAAACCGAAGCTTCTTTAAGGTAATTACCAAGCTAGCTCAAGTCGCAATTGGGTGGATTTTGTCTATTAAAACTCTCACCTTTGATCGTCAATAAGGCGCCATCTGTTTTGAAACTAAACTTACGCCACTCGCTGAGGAAGTGTAAAAAAGGAAATTCCTCTCCTCAATTATGTTCTAATAAATTTCAATAAACAAACCCGGAATGTAAAATTGCAATATTAAACTATAGGAAAGGTACGTACAAAATTTAAACTGTCTCACAGAAAGATTTAAGAACACATATAACCAATTTCTAATAACAAAATAAGGTATGGAGCGATCAATCCCTGACGCAACTTATCAACTAAACAAATCTTAAACTATTTTAACATGCGCGCCACAAAAACCTTATACCACAAAATAATAAAACAGGGACTCAATTTTGTTTACGGATACTTTTCAAAATTTCTAACTTTTAATACATAAAATTTGGTTCTATCTTAATTCTCTGGCTTGATCATCAACAAATCCATAATGCGATAGTTCTTTCCATAAACGAATCCAATTTGTACTCAAACCAAACACATTGGAACACTCTTAAAATCCATAATTTTGATGATACTGCCTTTGAACTCAGTAAGGCTGGAATGGTTCCACCTGCAATAAGGTATATCATTAATATCTTTAAACTTGAAACCTTCTACCCAATTACACACGATCTCTACCAACCGAATCAAAAAACGTCAAACCTTCTTGAATTTTTTTCAAATTTAAAACAACAAAAATCCTCTTTTTTTTTTTTAAATTACGCCGACTTTATATGAACTAAAACTATAATTAATAAAAGGTGGTATGATTTACAATTACAAAAAAAATAAACGCATTATATTTTATTTAATTAATCGTAAACATCTATAAACAACACCGACAATTTGAATCTTGCACGGAACTTTCATGTAAGTATGGAAACCAAAAAAAAATACCCGCGAAGTAAGGTAACAATAGATCTAAGTGACATTTAAGTGCTTTATGTTAATTACTTTAGAAGCATTAAAAACTTTTTTTTCTAAATAACTGATTGATTTGGTATTTTTGGCAGACCTAATGTTAGAAACTACCAGTATGTGGGGTTTGCTGGATTTGTTACCGACGCGTAATAAACTGGTAGCCAACTAATTGCACGTTTAATAACCTGTTTGTATCGTGTTTGTATTTTAGTTGGCTAATGTGTTTCTAATATTTGGTCTGCTAAAGATAGCAGATGAAGTTAAAAATCGTTAGTAGTAGATCAATAAGTTATTCAAGAAAAATCTTTTTGAGTACTTCCGAGATAGTGAACATGAAGCACTTAAATAGCACTTAAATCTATTAATGTGTTAAAGTTTTATTTTAATTATCCAAGGTAGTTTCCAACATTTGGTCTGTCAAAGATAGTAGATCAATGGGTTATTTAGAAAAGTTTTTGAACATGTTTAAAAACGTTTTTTAATGCTTCTAAGATAGTGAACATAAAGCACTTAAATAGCACTTAAATCTGTAGATGTGTTAAATTTCGATTTTAATTGTCCAAGGTGGTGGCTTACATTTGGTCTGCCAAAGATAGCAGATCAATAGGTTATTTAAAAAAAAATTTTTTGAGTGTTTTTAAGATAATGAACATGAAGCACTTAAATAGCACTTAATTTTTTTGACCAACTTAGGCATTTTAATCAAACTCTAAAACTATTTTTAGATACTTGGTCTGCTAACTTTTTTAAGGTAGCAGATCATTGAATATCTCCAGAACTACTGTAGCAATTAAATCGTAATTGAGGTACTTAATTAGCAAATTAATGAGCACTTAATTTCTAATGTACAAAATTATTGATCTGCCTCAACTGGTCTGCTAACTTTAAAGACGTAAGGGGGTGGGGGGAAGACAAAAATCTCAACTCTATCTTTAAACCTGATCTTGAACGTAATGATATTTAAAGTAGGTGTATCTATCACTTGCTCATGTAATGCAATGATATTGCATCGTACTAAAGAAATCTACATATCAGAAATAACTTAACATATTCGCCTTGTCAATAATAATAATAATAAAGTATAATGATGCTGCATCTACTAAATCTATATTTGCCTTACTACATTTTCAAACAACAGAGATCGGTATGCATTAAGTTTGTCACCCCGTGGGTATACATTTTAAAAGCTAAAATTTGTCGCATATGGTAATTAAAGGAAGTAATGCCCTAAATAGCTTAAATTCAAATGCCCTATGCAAAAGGCATAGTTCAAAATTTTCGAGTTTTTTAGAACCGTTCGACAGCCCATATCACATACTATAACATGCCAAATTTTGTAATTGATGTTTCCCATGCACCATTGAGAAAAAAAAAATTATAATAATAAGCGTTTCAACTTTAATCGCCTATATCTCCGTTCGAGATGCTTAAAATTATATTTATTTTTAATACTTTTTTTATCATCGTGTTTCTCAAAAAAGGAAGCTTCAAATATATTCTTTTAAAAATTTTTCGATTTACTTTTGTCTCGCCTTGTATAAAGTAAGTAGAATTTCAAAAAACCCTTTACAAAATAAAATTAAACTATAAGTAGCGTTTCATAACAATAAAGGAACACATCAAATGTTTGCTGCCAAAAAAGATACAGGACTTTCGATTGAACACTTTTTTTAGGATTAAACAAATCATAATCTCTTTTGAAAGATACGGTATAGATGTACAAAATCCTATAATGGAAGATTGGAAAAACAACCGGATACAAATTTGAAATAAAATATGGGATATTCCGTTTAAAAAGACATAAGTTTGGTTTGTCCAGAATTTTTGGAGCGCCTGTATGTAATCTCGTGAATAATTTCTAAAATGCATTTCATAACTGCCTATAACTCTGCCAAATATTATTCTCGTATCTTTTTTATTAAAGTTAGTTATCGACTTTGTTGAATAAATGGGCCACCCTGAATACTGAGTAATAATCAGCGCTGTGGATACGAATGAGCAATACAAAATTAATTTAACGTTTATAATTTAAGAAATGTTTTAAAATTATTTTTTAGCAAAAATGGAAGAACAGCAAATTAGCTAAAATTTACTTTAATTTGAAATGTTTCGCTATCACAAACACAAGGTTCATCAATTAATATAGTGAAACGTTAAAAAAGAACAAATTTTTGTAATTTGCTGTTCTTTTGCGATATTTGTAAAAAAATCCGCAAACAGCGTTAAAATTATTTAACAAAATAATGTTATTCATTTAATGATCTAATTAAAAAAAAATTAAATTGGTGTGATAATAGAACGTCGTGTATTATTAAAAATGAAAAATATTTTTAAAGGTTACTTTTGTTTTTTGTTCAATATTTGTGGTCATTACCTGCGAAAGTTTACTAATATTTGAATGTTTCTGACAAAATAAGCATTTGTTCAAATCTAAATCTTTTTAATGGGGCAAGAAAACAGATTTGCTGTAAGTCCAGATTGTTTTCTTGAATAATTGTGTGAATTTCGGTTTTAGATTGAAAAGTTTTATATTTTTACTATAAAAAGTGCAAAGGAATGTAATAATTTTGTGTCAACGTAGAAGGCCGTGTTTCTTTGTTTATTTGAGAAATATTCTGTGAATGTTTGTATTTATGTTTGCCCTATATTTTCTTAGTTTTACACACTCTTTTAAAGGTATTAAATGACTTAGTACACCCTGTTTGTAAAATTCTGAGTTGTTTTTATTATATTAGATACATGATTTTAAATTTGGTGTTCCGAACCTAATAATAGCCGATTCTAAGTCACTATCAGAATTTGTACTACTTTGCGCCATTTTTTCTACTTATGATGTAGACGTTCTTGATTCTAAAAGAACAATACATTATTAAGCTAATTATTACAGCTAAATGGATATTTTTGTAGCAAGTGTCTAAAAATCAAGATTTTGGGACGAATTTCCGGTAGATTAGTAATAAAACGAATTTAGGTATGGTTACAAACAACATTTTTTGGTTAAGCTCAAAAACAATCTGACTGCTTTTGGTACTGAGAAGTTACTTGGAGTTCCAAAATGAATAGTGGAATTCAATGGGGAATTATCCGTTATATTAAGGCGCGCGATGTGTTTTGACACGACTGCGGTTAATACGGCTAACTAATCAATGATGATATATTTAAAAGAAAATTTTATTTTTTATCCTTCTAGTTGAATTCTTTCATACATAAATTAGTGTCTATTATTTACAATTTTTATATATTTAGATTTTAAATATGGGTTATAATGTTTAAATACATAACTTAAAGTGTGATTATCTATTCTTACTATACAGGAATCCATCACGGTACATGTAAAGAAATTGAAAAGGTCTTAGGAAAAGAATTAATTTGGTTACTATGTCGCCATCATATTTATGAGATCATTTTAAGGGAGTGCATTCAAAGTGTATTGGCCACTATCGTACGGACCAATGTTCCAATATTTGGGAGATTCAATAAATTTTGGGACAGTTGATAAAAACAAAGTACAAATTTGGTGTTGAAGATACTTCATTGTTGCTAATATTGTTACGAATAAAAATTCATCATTTATTACGCGATACTTACAGGTATTATTTAATGATACTTTAAATATAGGAAAATTTTCGATGTTTTACGAATAGATTGATTATTTTGGTAGTTATCGCAACTCTGAGATGACTATAAAGAATTATTAAATTGTCATTATTTTTCTGAGAAATGCCACGAAACCAAGTTTCCTTTATGAACGCTATAATTCATTACGCAAGATGGATGGCAGCGCAATTTATTGCAAAATATTTATTTTTAGAGATGAATTTGTCCTTTCTACGAAACAATTTGGATGGTCTTTGACAACTTTGTATTTTTATAGTTATGGTGTATGAAAAAGCTTGATTTTCATCAACTTCTGCGACTTCTTACAAGCAATCATGACTTACAGTTCATGAAAATTTAATTGAGTACAGGCAAATTAATCCTTTGATTTCTCGGCTACATGTGAAAATGACTTTACATTTATGGTACTTAAGTGACGAACTAGCCATTTTATCACTATTTGATGATACCGTTCTATTAAACATGCAAAGAATATTGTCGAAGCTGTTAAGACTCGCGAAGGTACAGATTCTAAAGCAAAAAGATTTATAATTGATAAAAAATTGATTCAATTCTGCAAACAAACATAAGTGACTTTGTTTCTAAGAAGTCCTTAAAACTTTTTTGAGCTCTTTGATCTACCGTATGATTTTTCTTGACAAAAATATTGATTTATGACTACCGATGACAGTTATAATAAAATATAGAATTTTTGGCAATAATTGAAAGTTGTTAATGATGTGGTAGAGCAAGGTGGTTTTAATACTAGTAAGTAGAATATAAACAATGCTTTTAACAAAACGAAGAGCAATTTCACTTTATTGCAAGTTGTTAAAGAGCATCGAAAAATTTCACACTGTACTTGCAAGAAAAACAAGGCTTAAAATTAATAAAATTGAAATAAAAACTTTTTATAACTAAATGGACATTTTTTTCTCTAAAACTAAAACATATAATATATTTATAATAAAATTTTGCTTTTGTTATAATAAATAATTAACTAAGGATAAAATGTACAATTTTTTTATATGCAGACAAAGATATTTCTTATACATAAAAAAAGAACTTGGAAGAATATTTGAAGTTTTTAAAGTTACAAAAACTAAAATTCGTGTAAATTTTTCAAAACTATAAATTAAATAGAAATTTTTTCAATTATCTAATCAAAATTCTTAAAATGAATACATGAAAGTCTGATTATGAATATCTTTGAACGATTAATTGAATCGCCGAAAAACATAAGACACCATTTTTATAGAGCAGTTAACTTCCTACAAAAATTAATATTGCGTATTTTATAATAGTTATTTTTGTCGAGTTATAAAAGCTCTTCAAACAAAACATGAAATTTGTCTTAAAATAATCAAACTTAAATCTTCAATATCTTTCAAAATGGTAAGGTTTACGAACAAAACATAAGATACCTACTTTTTGTAGAGCATTAAATTTTCTACATAATTTTTAAAACATTTTTCTGTACTCGTAAAATAATGATGAGGTATGAACTTTTTCTTGTTGGACTGAGAAAAAATAAAACAACTGCGATGCGGGAGGATCTCTCCTATCTGCTAAGAGCTCATATTTGGTGATCATTTTTGTAAGGTGTCTAGCACCCATTTTGTGTCACAAACTCGTGGCAAATCTTATGACTATCATCACCAATTACGATATTTGACGAGTTAAACCCGGCATTTACATCCGTGACAACGCACTTCCTGACTAAACCTGGCCTGTACATATTGTATAGAAGCAAAAACCAGGCAACCACCACACGCTGCATGCATATTGCCAGGCTGTTTCTAAGTGAAATGTTTTTGCCGGTTTCGAGTAGCTTAGGAAGCATCAGGGACTGTTTTAGTGCATTTGCGAGGTATTATTTATCAAGCCTTTTATTTAATTATATATTTAAATTCACGGGTTTTTGTTATGTACACGCAAAACAAAAAATCATCAGTGTTCCCATTTTTGGTAATAACAATATTTGGGAAAATCGTAGATACAGGGTTCTGACGTGGTGACGGCAGTATATACCATACATTATATATCAAAACCAAAACAAACAGGTGGATAAATAAAAGGTTTTACCCAATATCGGTCTTACAAAAGCGTTTCACTTCGGACTCGTAGAAAAATGGACAATTATAGACTTGTTGAGTGGAAAATATCTCGCACACTTATTATAATATAGATTAGTCGCAGCTTGCTACGCACGCGTACAGTAGGAAGGGTTGGGCAATAAACTGACAACGCGGATAAGTATGGCGAGCTGAAGCTGTGGCAAGTTACAAGGAATGAAAACAAAAACAAACTTAGAATCGTGCGGACGGACGGACACCACACCAGAGCTAGCGCCACTTCATGACAACTTACAAACGAGGTTCTAGGATTTCAAGCAATACATACATCGAGTTTATTCTTTTTACAAATATATGAAATAGTTACATTCGTAAAAACCGCTGCAAAAGTTTTATAACAAAGTATTCAGAATTACAAATGTTCAATACTATGAGAGCCTCTTTGTGACACGACAGATGTAATGCTTATAATTCCAAGCTCCTCGCCATACGTTGTCGAGAGTTCTTGATTGATTGTTTCTGATGGCATTGGCATTCCGCCGCTGGATCTGCAAGTATGCTTTGAGGTAAATGGTATAGTACACTTTATCCTTTATGTATCCCTGGCACAAGAAAAATCAAGCAGGAGGTGATGTCCGGAGATCTTGAGGCCAGTTCAAGAGTGCGCCATCAATTATCTGTACCCTAACGAGCCCGATCCACCTCTCAGGCAGCATTGATTAAGTCTTCAGCCCTAACACCCAAGTGGTAGCCGTGGAGGTGCGCCATCCAATTGCAGAATAAAATGTAGGGAAATCTTTCTCAATTGTGCGTAAAATGCTTTCTTGTTTTCAAATTCAGCCGTTGCACAAAGCTGTCAACAACGGACTCGTATAGAAACAGCTGATACATACCGAAATCAATGTGTAAACAAAACTTTGTGAGTTTTTCTTTTCAGCGGTACCAACCAAAGTGGATTACCAATTCATGTGCTTCGGCGGGCAAATCGGATGCTACTTTTACTTGGCCGACGATTGTCAATAGAAATTTGGATCACGTTTCGTATATTGAATTCGTTAATAAATTATATCAATATATTATTTCATTTTTGTTTTTTTTCTCGACTTTATCGGTTTTAGTCGAAATTTGGGCTGAAACTCAAGACATTGCAGACTCATTCATGTTTTGGGTTTCATGTTATCCGTTTAAAATTTTTCTCATTGTGTTGCATGTGTTGGAGTATGACTGCTTTTTGTAGTGTAATGTATGTGTGTTTTCTAGATTCAGTGTATGTAGGTTTTTTGTGTAGTGTATGTGGTGTGATACCTGTGGAAGACAGGGATTATTGGTAATTATGATTCATTCTTTCAGTCTTCCATAGACGTTTTATTTCTATGGAAAGATCTGTGTAGTTTTGAAGTTTTTCTGTGTTGGTTTTTTCCATGCTGTGTGTGTTGGGCATTGCTATGCCCTTATTATGTATGTTGTTTTCAAGCGTTTTTGTCTAAGAGAGTAATGTCTGGTCTGCGCTGTGGTGTATTGTTTTATCTGTAATTATTGTTTGTTGAAATATATTTTATGTGTTGTGTTGGCATCTAGTACTGTTTGTAATAGTGTATTTGTAGTACGGTGTGTATGTGTCTATTAGTTTGTGTTGAATTGCTAGTTTTTGATGGATTATGTTTGCTATTTGATTAATGTCTGTTGTAGATAGTCTGTTTTTGAGTGAGTATTAAAAGTGCACCCAGATGTGATATGTTATGTATTGTTTCTGTGTTTGTGTAGGTATTTTCTACATTTGTCGTTTGTCTCGTGTTGTGATCTCTTATTATGTGTTTATGTGTAGTTTTTTGTGTGTATGACTTGATTTTGTATTGGGATCATAAAGCCCTTCTGTCTGCTGAACAGTTCCCCACAGGACAACCACATAAAATGATTCTTTCTTGCCGACAGTCGGTTGAGTCAGTCTGCCGTGGAGGGCCTTTTGGATCCATGATTGTTTTTGTGTTTGTGTTGTTTTCTTGTATATGGTGTTTGTATGTCCATGTCTGCGTTCTGTAAATAATAGTGGTGTGTAGTTGTTGTCTGTAAAAGTGTAACTGCTTTGTGTAACTGTGATGTGTGTTGTTATGTGTCGAAAAATTTTCTTAATGTGTCCGCCATCTGTTTGCAGTGTAGTGTGGATATGTCTATGAAGCCCCATCCCAGTTCTTACATCGGGGTAGCGGGTCAACCTCTGTGGCTGTTTTTGGATGATTTTATTGTGGGCTTCTTGTTAGTGTTGTTCGTGTTTTCCTTTGGAGTTCTTCTAATTCTCTATGTGTCCAATGTATGACTCCAGCGAAATAAGTAGTATTAGTGTATAGCGTATGTGTTTAAGGCTTTTATGATGTGTTTTGGAATTTTAATTGTGTTTTAGTAGTATGTTTAATCTGTCTGTGTATTCTTTTGGTGAGTGTTTGTTTTATGTGTTTGTGTGTTTGTGTGAGTTTAGCCTGTTTGAATCCCAAATATTTATAAAGTTCCCCTCTTCCATTGATTCTATGAACCTATTTTCAACCGGACTTTCTCCGTACTTAGAGTTCCTTTTTCTAAGTGTAAGGTTTTACATTTGTCCAGCTCAAACTCTATGTGCATGTCTTTTGAAAATGTGTGCGTTATGTTTAGTAAATTGTTGTAAGTGTTGTTTTGTGTCTATGCATATTTTGATATCGTCCATGTATAACAAATGTGATATGTATATTGGGTTGTTTGTTGTGTTTTATAGTGAAACCATATTTTGTGTTGTTTAGTGTGTTGGAGAGTGGATTAAGAGCTAGGCAAAACTAAAGAGGGCTCAAAGAGTCTCTTGAAAAATACCTTGCTTTATTTGTAGTGGTATCTGTTTTTATGTGTATTGTTTAGGGTTAGGTGTAATGTTGTTTTGTAGTGTTCCGCGATGTGTTGCTTAATATGTGACGAGTTGTGTTTATTTTGTATAATTGCAGCGTATGTAGCAACCATGAGGGTGTGCTGTCAAATGCTTTTTGTGATGTCGACGCATGCTGTGTGTAGATGTCTGTTTTGGGTTTGAGTGACTGTCCAAGAATAACTGAGTCTATCAGAACTTGTTCCTTGCAACCCTTGTGACCCCTGCGGCAGCTAAGTTTTGTTGTTCGGTAAGTATGTTTGTGTTGTGTTATATGTGAATATATTTTGTTTGTGATGCTGCTGTGATTATTTTGTAAAGTGTTGGGAGACATGTGATTGGTCCGTATTGTGCTGGATTGTGTGTTTTTTGTAGATTTGGGTTTCATGTATGTGGTGCCTTGTGTTAGAAAATGTAGGTGTTGTGGGAGTGTGGATTGTATAGTGTATGTGTGATGTTTTTGGCTAACATCGGGGTGTAGACAGGAAAATTTCTTATACCAGAAAATTATTATTATTATTTGTTTTTAAGGAAGCGTAAACTGCCAAAGTTTTTTTCGCTTCCATCTTGATACATCAAGATATGTTTCATCTGGTAAGTATTCTATATATTTTGAACATATTAATACTTTTAGAAACGTCAGGGTATTGCGGATTGCGTCGAGATAGGTTAAATTATCTTTAAAGTACTGTTAAGTACTGGCTTCTCTGACAGTCGCATCTGGACACTAAACTGTCAGAAATTCATAACAGTGTGATCGTAAAGTTTACGTTACACATTTGGCAACTGAGGCCAGCGCTTCTCTCCCTTCAACATATGCTGATGTGTAATCACAACATTGCCCTATACGCAACCTGTGAGTTGCTACCACTTCTTGCCTGGGCAACTGGTAACTAGGACAAGGAGTTCTTACAAAATGGTTTCACCCTTAAGAGTTAGGTATTGTTCCTAGCCCATCGATCCTGCCAATTGTCTAATATTTTGTTTTTAATTGCGTGTTTGGAAGTCTTTTTGCTTCACCAGCATTACGTCTTGCACTATACCTGAGAGGTTGCGTATCGGGTGAATTCCTGCTTTGTCTGCCTCGTCATTTCCTATCACACCAATGTGACTGAGAGTCCAGATGAAAGTTATTTTACAGGTCTCCTAGAGGTGCTTGACTAGTGCCTGTATATTTTGCGTTATTGGATCCTTAGAATACTTACTCCCAACAAAACACTCAGAGAATCGGTAACTATAACGCATTTATCCACATCTACACATATAGAGCAGTAGAGAAGGGCCTGCTAGATGGCGTACTGTTCCGCCGAGTATATAGATGTGCGCTTGTCCAGCGTCCACGAATGGCCAATATTATTTACGTAAATAGCACAACCCATACCCTCTTCAGTTTTTGAGCCGTCTGTGTAGATAAAGATTGCTCCCCGATATTCGTAACATAGTTCGTTAAACACCTACCAGGTGATATGACGTCTCAGTAGATGTCGTAAAATAAGTTATGGTACGTATATCGGGTACAGTCCACGGAGGTATCTTATTTGGTCCTCGTTAATTAATGTAGGAATATGCATATCCATCGAGTTCATACATTCTTGAAACTTACCCCACAAGGTCTAGTTATGGTCGGACGTACTGTATATTCATTAAAAGATCGAAAGAGAAATTTGTAATTTGGATGGTGTGGATTTAAAAGTTTTAAAAACATCTTTATTCGTCAAACCGAATGAAAAAAATTGATGGGAAGTATAACTTTATGCCGCCTATCAAAAAACTAAACACCCTGTATATTCCACTACCATGATCAAATCAAACACATAAAAAATGTTTACTGCAGGCATGATAATTGAAAAATGTTTGCACGGTATAAAACTGAGGTTCAGCTTCCTGTAAGAATCTCAACATACAAGAATATTTTTTAATTGCAAAATTTAATATCACAAGGAAACTCTTAATGAAAAGTACCTGCTATAAATTTACAACAGAAAATATTGAAGACAAAAAACTAAAAAGTATTGGAAATGAAGAACGAGCATCAAACATCAGCTGAAGAAGCAGACTACATAGAGACGCTAACATTCAAACTTGAGAAAATGTTGCCTTTACCGCAATACTACCTACAGGAATAGTGTTTTATACACGTCAGTCGTGGCTCTATGACATGCAAATTTATTTTGGTAAAACCAATAAATTGCATTGTCTTACCTAGTCTGGAGATGTTGCCCCAAGAAGTTGTTTTGTGTCTAATGAAATATATAGATACTTTAGTTAACAGAAAAGTTACAAAATTGAATTTTTGGTCAGATTCTTGCAACGGCAAAATATAAACATAAAACTAACGCTTTTATTGAAAAGGCTCTTACAAAATCATTCTTCTCTACAAATAATCCGTATTCGATTTCTCGTGTCTGGTGAAAGTTTTTGGCAAACGACAAAAACTGGCAATATAGAAAAAGCTCTCAAGTACCACTAAGGAATTTTGACATTCAGAAGTTATGAGAATAGCAGGAAAAAAGAATCCTCTTGTTATGCATGAAATGAAGAAAAAAATGTTTTAGGGTTAAGCATTTAGAGGGTATGTTTGTAAACAGAAAATTTAACGTGAATGGCAATAAAATTAGGGAAATTGTTTTAAAGAAAATTTCCCATATAGTCTGTTTAATAACAAAACACTTTTTATCTGAAGAGTTGGTTAAAGTAAATTTACACGGAAGGTGAAACAAAATACACGAAAAAATTTATTTTTGAAAGAACTACCGTTATTGTGGCCAGGGGAAAAATTTTGTTGAAGAACTTAAGAATATTAAAGAGCTGATTGGGGTAAGTAGAAAATCTAAACAATACAAGCTTGTTAGCTGATGATTGTTGATGATATTGACGGTTACAATGTCAGAGAACTAGACTTTGAATTAGATTGGAATTAATTTAATGTTCAAAATAAAAATAAGCATATTAAAAAATATACTTGCCTTTCATTCAAATAACTGTGTTTGTCTGTATAAACAAATATTTAGTTTGGTTCGTTATGTTAACTTAAATATTTGTATTTTCATTTAGAAAAATAGAATCAAGCACCTTTTTTTAATTAGAATTATATTAATGATGTTCAGAAAGATAAAAAGAATATTAATTTATAAAGAGGTTCTATTTAAATTAGCAAATTTGTTTATATTTTTGAAAGAACCAAGCGCTAATTATTAAAATTAAAAAGATTTTAAAAGAATTTAACTCTCATAAACAATTTGTCTATTATTCTCACTAAATTACTAGCATTTTATGTCTATATCTTTAACTGAAACCGGACGTTTTTCTGCGACCATCTTACTTGCGGCCAACTTGCCGTAAAGACAAGTTAGTGCAGAATAATTTTGACGCAATACAAATACAATAGTTAGATGGATGCATGATCAATTACAGCCGTTTATGATTTCAAGATACCATAAGTATGCAATAGGTATTTCTTGCTAGAATTTTATTGTTTAGGAATAAAGAATATGTAACAGGGTGGTTTAATTAGCTCCAACTATCTTTTTGTTACATACATATTTTGTTGACAACTGCAGGTAATAAATAAAGGTTTCTTAAACATTAGTGGTACCGTTGAAGATTATGTATCATTCTTATAGTTTGAAACAGTTTGTTTCCCTTTTTGTTTTTCGGTATTCCCAGGCTGTTTGAACAGTTGAACAAAAAGTAAAATAATTCACTTTCAAGGTCTACTATGAAAATGCACCTAGATTTGAAGAAATATAAACATTGCACAAACAAATTTAAAAAGATCTATGCCAGTTGCAATAAAGTGCTTTTTAACTCATCTTGCTTTTGTAACCGAAATTCAAACAATCACACTATTACCTATATTTATGTAGAGTTAAGGACTGTAAAAAGTCCATCCCTTAGGAGTTTTTAAAGTAGAACTTGGATTCGGACATCCTTTAAATGGTAACAATAGTTTAGGTAAATTTCACCGCAACAAATTTTCCGTAGCATAATTACTTAGTCTTGCAGTCCTAAATAAGACGCACGTCAGTTAGGACCCGCTTCAAGGATTTTCTGGCAGAAAATGACCGCGGAGTCAGATTCGCAGCGAATTGGCCGCAGTAAGTTATCCTAGACCAATCTTAACCCTATTTATCTAAAAATCAGTTTTTGTCGCATGGTTCTTATTGTTTGTTAACGTTCCACTAGTTAAAAATGCCTTAATTTTTGACAATAAATTAAACTTTTTAACCACATAGTAAAAGTCTGTAAAAATCTGGAAAAATAATTCCACATCTAATAAATAACAAGAAGAGTTATGCGACGACAAAACGTAATTTTAACACCCCTTTTTCAACATTTTTTAACGATTTTAGAGTTAGTACTTTAGTACGACGCATATGTATTATTTATGTTATTTATAATACCGAAATAGATTGGACTTTGTTTAATAAACCGAGTTAAAATTGCCTTAAGTTACATGGATTTTCCTATTCTTGGAATATGAAAAAAATATTATTTTTTTTTCAGATAAAACTAATTGTAATTTAATTATTCACAACTTTTGTTTAAATTATTTGTTAAGCGTTAGTAATTACTAAAATGTAATAATCACGTGAGACTAAGATTTAAGAATATTAATTATAGAAAAAGGTTGTTTGAATTCAGTCTTAGAACATGTTCAAGAGGATAAGCTCGCGATCAAACAGGTGTAAGAACCTAGTTCAATCGTTTTTTTTCACTTTCTTTATCAAAAGTTTGTAAGTTGCGGCACGCTTTCTGTAGACTCTTAGATGTTAATTTTATTTTTCAAGCAAAGTGTTTTTTTTATTTTCATTTAAGCTTCAAGGAATAAGTTTGATTTTAATTACAATTAGTTTACAAGTTTTTTCCTCTTACATAGTTTTGTAGATACCACTTAAAAGTCATTGAGTGATTTTGGAAAGTATTAATTGTTGCAGGGCTCATCAAACACATTAGCATTTGGAAAATAAAAAACTTTAAAGTAACTACATATATTGTTCTAGACGAATGTAAATAAACCTAATTAGTTTTTAATTAATAAGTAATTTAGTTTAAAGAAAGTCACTAAGTGGAGCTAGCTTTAATCTTGAATAACGTTCCCGTAATGAAAATAAGCAAATTAGCAACATAATTTACTTCGAACGAAAGTATACGCAATGTAATACTTGGCGTTGAATAGTAACTACTAATTACATTTGTTTATGATATTAGTTATTTAAAACTTTATTAAACGACATAAGCTTAAGCAATAATCAAATTATAAATACCTTCAACGAAGTTTAGGTAGAAGAAGGGTTGATTAATAAAATGACTTTTGTATCCACGATCTATTAAAATGTTTGCATTAGAGCTAATATGTATACACAAAATTATTTAAAAAGTAATATTAATTCATGTCATGGCATGTGTCTAGACTGGATGTTACCGAAAGCAATAAGGAAAGCTTCTAGGAATACTTTCGGGTTGTATTTAGTTACTGAAAGTATTCAAAGCGACACAAAATAATTCAAGTTGTAGAATAGTATATTATACAACAAGGTTATTAAGTCTGTCTCATTATTGAAACAATCACAAACATGGTGTATACACTATTTTTTCCACTTCTACCTTAATTAACATGCAACTAATAGATTTTCTGAACGTGAAATTTTAATACGCACATATTATTATCTTACTAGTGATAATACGGTCCCTAGGTGCCACACGAATATAACAATTAGGGCAATTTATTAAACAAAAATCATGTTAATAAATAAAGTTAGAACAAAATGAGTTTATTTTAATTCGGGTTCCGATGTAATAGCAATGTTAACAATTTCCCTTCATGTGAGTTGCCTATTCTACCAATTCAACAACCAACCGAGATTAAAACGTAAACAGATCGTGGCAAGAAGCATATTTATAATATTTAATGTTATGATTAAATTTATTATGTCTTAGCTAAAGCTTATTTTTACTAGCAAGATAATTGTAGTTAAGTGTTTGAAGTTCTTCAATAAGATAGGAATCTAATCTTCTATAAAAAACCTAAAAAAATGTAATTAATTAATTTTAAGAAGAATAACTTACCATTGTTAAAGTTAATTGAGGTTGTACAGCAACATTTGTGTGTAACGTTGGTTGCGGAAGTGATAAGAAAAATTGGCGTTAAATGGCATGCGAGATGGAGATGTTTGATGATTATTAAGGAATCAAATAGGTTTAAATACATTTTTTAGAGTTATTTAGTAACAAGAATGATAAACAAGTTAATATAAAAAAATAATAATTCAAAACGATGTACTGTTTTTGATTGAGTGATAAAAGTTAAAATAAAAAGATATAATTTGGAATGAAATGCTGTTTTGGATTGAGTGAGAAAGTTGTAATGATGGAATAGAAATGGAGGTATGGTTGATGGATGAAAAAGGGATAAAAAAAAACAAAGTTGAGCGGTTTACATTCACGGATAATGGAGGCAAGAAGCAATAAAGTACGTGGTTGTTTTTAAAGTTGGACTTACCCCAAGTTGGAGGGGAAGGAAGTGACGGCTGGTCCTTTTTTTTTCTTGAAGAGTAAGAAGGTGACGTGATTGAAACGGAGTTTATTTTTGATCGGTCTGGATGTTCTGGATTTGTAAAAGGAGAAGAGGCCATCTGGATGGACACAAGGAGGATATAATTTTTCAGATAATTTTTTTTATTTGGCGTAGTGCTTTTTTTTTTATCAAAAACTTAACTTAAAAATTGATTAATAGTAGTTGACATTTTTTGTTTGACATTTTGATATTTTATTTCATTCGAATTTACATTAAACAATTTATGTAAGGGATTTTTGGAATAATAATAATAACTTATATTTAGTTAATAATAACTATTAGCATCTTACATTTGACATCTACTAAGTTACAATTTTTTACTAACTAAATTTGTTCTTAACATATATTTCAGTTTCGGATTTGAAAGCAGACATATTACTACTATATTATATATCATTGTGTAAATTCATTATATAACTTTAATCCTTTATAGTAAAGTAAGTTTTGGCTACTAGTTCTATTGTATTTTGATAATCTAAAGTTGTGTCTTTGTCTGGTTTCATAACCATGAAATTCTAGATTGTGAAATAAATATATGTTTAAGTATCCCGGTAATTTGTTATGTAAACATTTATAAATCAAAACTAGTACATTAAATATTGTATTTTGCCAAATACTGAATAAGCCAGTTTTTCTAGCATGTACTTTACACTTGTTAATTTAGAACATCTTAATATAATGCGAAGAGCTTTGTTTTGTTGTTTTGTGATTTATTTATTTCACCATTATTGCTTAAAAAATTATAGTACTACAATAATTAAAATACGGCTCTATAATTGAACTATATACTAATAATCTAAGATGATATCCTAAATTATTCGAATGTCTTCTAAAAATTTATTTTCCGCTTAATTTCTTTATTATACAGAGTGGAACAAAAGTCTGGAAACGCTCAATTATCTCACAAATGGGTAGTACGAATTATAAACATTTTGGATAAGTATATTTTTGAGGATACGAAGATTCCAGATTTGACATCTGCAATGTTAGATTTACCGTTTTCTGATATTATTACTAACTTTCGTTTTTAAATAGATCACCCCGTATATTTATCATTATTGGAATGTCCCTTCAATACGAGTTCAACCATAATGTAACACTAAATATTTGATAAAGTCAAGAAGGTCTTAAATCAAATAAAACTGTCCGTGCAAAATAAATTCAAGTAATTAAATCTGGCAACATTACAGATATCAAATCTGGAATCTTCGTATCCCAAAATATACTTATCCAAAATGTTGTACGCATGTTGTATACAATTCATTACTACCATTTGTGAGATAATTGAGCGTTTCCAAACTTTTGCCTACTCTGTATCTCTACATTTTTACTAAATTTTAGTTTATTGTCTATGACTATAATAACACCTAAATATTTAAATTCGTCTACAATTTCGATTTTGCCATGCATTTGGTTTTAGATACGTTTAATTTCTTTATTTGCTACCTTAAACCAATTTGTTAATAATATCAAATCGTTATTAATTACTTTAACATTTTTCTTGTATATTTTTTCCTGACAGCTGAGATTAGGGTATCGTCCGGCAAATAAATGAATACAAGATGATTTTGGAACTGTAGTTATGTCATTAATATAAAGATTAAATAATGTAGACCTAGTACGGAACCTTGTGAACTCCCAAATTATTTAGTATATTTTGGACACTTGTTGTTATACAGGGTTCTCTGAGAACTTGAAGATTTAGATAATCTTCTCAAATCCATTTTGCATTCGTTATCTAAAAACCACTATTATGACTTGATTTTCTTTTAATTCGTTTTTCCAATTTGCAAGAATGAAATTTAATGCTGCTTCGCATGAATGTTTACTTCTGAAGCCCGATTGTAAATTACTAATTATATTACTTGCTGTTCAGCATATTCGCTTAGTTGACGAATAGAAGATTTGAAAGAATGGGATTTTTGTATCATGTGCTAAGTGGTTGAAAATGAGCTAGGTGAGATATAAAAAAAATCGGATTTGACAACAAAGAAGCAAAAATATCAGTATTGAGTGATTGAGCAATTATAGTCAGGTTGAAAATTCTCGATTCAATTATAACAATATATACATTATATTGTTAGTTTGTCGCGAATAAAAGTTTGTATTTTTATCAAGGGGACGTTATTTTTGCTAATTAATTAAATTGTATTAGTCTAGTTTAGATTGCAAGATTAATGTGGATGCTTACTAGATTTGAGTGTGATATGTGCTGTCATTCAGTTGACTATGATCTTCAAGTAAGTAACCTTGTACTTTTTAATTTATCTGACCTGCATTTTTAAAAGCCAAAGAATAAAAATTTATTATTAATTGTGAGGTATATGTTTGTTCATACTTTTTTTTCTTCTTCTTAATATACATATGCTTCGATAAAGACCGAACTTTTCCGATCGAAACGTCGGCAAAAAATACCATTGGTTATAGATTTGATGTCTACTCAGCCAACCCAAAAGAAGACCAAGTAACTAACTGAAAACTACCTACTTATTCTAACACTTCCACAGCTGCAATTATTTTAATAGACTTTATAAGATTTGAACCATTTCATCAAAAATGTTATTTGGTAACTGGCCCCATAAACGACAAACTATATTTTTTAGCAAGCATTTTTAAATTTTTAATGAATTAAATAAATCAAGAAGTTGTCAAATTCTTTTCCTTAGGAAACTCATCAGTTCCTGCAGCCTCTGCTGGTAAAGCATTAAAAGCCAAAAGGACGTTGATAAACCAACTGCATACTGATTCACTATTAAACACTTGTGTGCCATATTTCACCTTCCATTTTCTGGAAATTAGTTTAGTATGGCAAATTGGTTAATTTAGAAACCAATCAGCAATGGTTTAGTTTGTGTGACATGTAGATTTCATTGTCTTTCCAAGATGCTTTTATTAGTTAAAGATTGAGGTATGGTTATTTTGCACTGACTTCATTAAATAGGGGACAAAGAAAATAATAATATATTTTCTTATTGTTTACGAGAAGGTATAGCTTTTCCTGGTGATACCTCAATCTCTAACGATGGTCTCGAAATTAGAACCTTAAACAGTGACTACCTCTCTAATATTGGTACCGCAATGAAGCTACAGCTTTTTGGTGCAGTTTAACACTGTCGACTTCAATTGGTCATTCTTTTGCACATCTTACTTGTAAAGAAGTAGCACAAAGCGTTGTTTAAATTTTTTGTATATAGCGGTAAAGCTATGATCACTGTAGCACTTTGATCTGGCAAAATTTATTCTATCACCTTCGTTAGCAATCAGCAAATTTTCTCCTCAGATTGTGAGAGATAATGACGATTTAATAAAACATTTCATTGATGCAAATGGTTAGCATTTTGATGTCTGCTTAATTTTAATTTGAAAGCTTCAAAACAAAATTGCAGTAAAACCTACTTTGAAATTTAACATTTTCAAATTATCCTCTGCAGACTCTAACACTTGGTAAAATAAGAATTTTCTTCTCCAAGAATTTATATACTTTGAGTCTCTAAAATATAAGCTTTCATGAGATTTCGCGGTAGAATATGACGCAATAAGCTTATACACTGTTACGCTGTAAACTTTTATTTTTTCTTTTATTAATCCTTTCTTATTACATTAAACAAATTTAATGTACGTAATTTGTTGCTGAAACTAAATATTTAACTTTGGTTCACAACGTATATGCATTCCTATTTATTTTATTCTGTGGAATGCAAATTTATTCATTTTCAGTTATATCAAATAAAATCAAATTAAATTTATTTGAGGTAATCGTAGAAAAAACAAAAATAATGGTATTTAAGAAGAAAATTGGAAGAGAAAAAGGAGAAATGGTGGTGGGGAAAAAAGAAATAGAAAGAGTGGACAATTACAAACACTTGGGGTACATGATGAGATATAATAACAATAAAGACAGTAATGATATAAAAGAATTAAGGAAAAAAGGAAGTAATGTAATGGAACAAGTATGGAGTATAGAAGAAGTTTATTCGGTAAAGAAGTAGAAAAAAAGAAAGTTGTTTTTGAAAAAAAGTAAAAAGTGTGATGGTGTACGGAGTGGAAATTTGGGGATGGAAGGAATTGGAAGAACTATAGAAGATACAGAGAACATTTGGAGATGGACACTAGGTTTGGGAGGAAACACCAAGGTGTTTAATAGAGGAAGAAAATGAAAATAGAAAATAAGAATACGATTTGAGGAAAGGATGGAAGGTTGAAAAGACAATGAAATTCTATATGAATGTTGGAAGGAGGTAGAATAAAGCACGGAGAAGAAGAAAAAAGAGCATACTATAGAGAAGAGGGGTTATGCGACAGAAGAGGTAAGAAGAATGAAGAAGGAAGGAAAAGGACAAAGACAACTAAAAAAACAAGAAAGAGAGATGAAAATAAAAGAATCAAAGTATAACATGAAATACAAATATGGTGGAAGGGATATCAAAACATATCACAGGAGGATTAACCATAAAAGAAAAACATATGGATAGCGAGGTATTGACTAGGAAATGAGGAAATGAGAATAAATATTAGAAGAAAGATGAAGAAAGAATGTGGAGGATGTGTGGTGGTAAACTGGGAGAATGTAGAGCACATGGTAGATGAGTGCAGCGAATTAAAGAGAGAGAAAATGAGAAGGGAAGTTCTGTTAGGAGAAAATGAGAGGCATAAAATAGATGAAAAGGCAGAAAACAGAAGAAGATAAATGGAAGAAAAAAAAGAATAAAATAAATTAGATTAGTAAAACATTGAACATCTATGTTCTATGCAGCAAAGTAAGAACAAAAGAAAGAAGGAGGAAAAACATTACTGAAAAATAATAGTTGGACCAGATGGATGAGAAAAGGCAGAAAGAAGGGTGATGACTAGAAAAATTGTTAGAAAGTTAGAATAAAATAAATTATAAAAATTCAATCGAGTTATGTTCTTGTATTAATTTTTTTTTTAAATATTTATAATATGTAAAATTTTTAAAATGTAAAAATGTTATAATAACGAAACCGAATCGATTTGTTAATGTAAAAGAACAAATAAATTTAATTTGATTACTAGTTACATTTTTTAAATTAAAAATGGGTGGAATTTGAGGCATAAATAACTGTGAATACAAAAATATTGTAATGGTCAACCCCCTGAGTTGAAGTCGCCATTTTATAGTTACTGTATTTAATATAATAGCTCGTCTAAATGGGCGTTTGGTTAGTTCTGACGGTATCGATTTAAAAATGATTAAATTTGTTTACCAGTAGTTTTACCATATTTAACAAATATCGTAAACTACTACTTAGTAAAGGGTCAATTTCCTCTAAATGGAAAGAAGCGCTGATTATTCGTATTCCAAAAAACAATCTAGTTGGGATATAAGTGACTTTAGGCCAATAAGTATTTTGCCAGTACTATCTAAAATTTTAGAACAAATTGTTAACCTCCATCTAATAGAACATCTTGATGCTTACAATATTTTGCCATCTTTTTAATCTGGCTTTTAGAAAGGCTATAGTTGCACTGGCAGCATTATTAAGTATTACGGATGACATAATCAAATACGTTGATGATAATAAGATGGTAGCTTTAGTAATGTTAGACTACTCTAAAGCGTTTGACCTAATCAATCACAACATACTGTTGGCTATTTTAAGACATATTGGCGCTGACACAAACGTTTGCAAGTTTTTAAAAATATTTATCCGGTCGCTCACAAAGAGTAAAATTAAGAATGATGTTTTGTCAAAGTTAGAGGTTACTACGGTGTACCTCAAGGATCAATTTTGGGGCCTACCTTATATGCTATATACACTTTTAATTTATTCAAATCAATCAAATATAGCAAAGTTCATTGTTATGCGGACGACACTCAATTATACTTAGGTTTCCTTTTCATGACTTATCTAATGCATCTGCTCTCTTAAATAAAGACGTCAGTATCTTATATTAACTTCAGAAGATCACTGCCTAAAAGTCAATCATACGAAATCTTATGTTATGATATTTAGAAGTAAACGTTATCTATCTGAAGCAAACGAAAAATTTAATGTTTTTGTTAAAAACAGCAGAATAAATCCCACTACGATCACTAGAAATTTAGGTTTGTACATTGATACTGATATCAGGTTCCGTGAGCACATATCTGAAGTTAGTTCAGAAATCTTATGGAATTATGAAAGTATTATACAGTAACCGGGACTTCTTAAACAAAAAGTCTAAATTAATTTTATGTGAATCATTGATACTTTTATTATTTAATTTCTGTAGTCCGGTTTCGGACCGTGTCTAACTAAAATCAAGACGGTTTATTTATAATATCAAAAAATGGTGTCACATAAGTCATAAACTGAAAGATGCTAATTGGTTGAATATGCGTAATCGACGAATTCTCCAATTTAACACCTTGTTTTATAAAATTATAAATAATCGAATACCAAGTTATTTATTTGAAAGACTAAATTTTCGTACTGATGTGCACAACCATAATCTTAGATCTAAGGGACTACTTACACCTCCTCTTCATAAAACAGGATTCTTCAAAAAATCATTGAATATCTATAAAGAGTTCAATAGCTGCATAACGAATATTGTGGCATCATCGGCTGCCAATTTCAAATTTAAACCCGTAAAATTTTACTAAATGAGCAATAAAAATAAGATCTCACATTACAATTTAATATGATTTATATATTTTTCAGTATTTTAGCTTAATTTCTTTATTCTTTTCTCTCTGTACCAGGTTCATAGGAAGAACAGATGACACTTTGTGTTTATCTGATTATGCGCCTATTGGTCCGTAAATATTAAATAGTTTTTTTTTTCTTTTTGTCTTCGTCCCTTTTAGTAATATTACGCAGACTAATAAAGAATGTATTATTATTATTATTATTAAAATGCCATCATGTATTTACCGATTTAAAATCTATTTATGATTTACATGTTGAACCCTTTTCTCTTATTTTATGCAAGGTTCACCATTACTTCGGCTTTGGTTTCTAGTATCTTTGTATCAATGTTAGCATAAAATGCTAGTTCTGTTCTTATTTCTATTGAAAAGCCGCATATTTAAATTTTTTTTTTGTTTATACGGAGCATAGTTTTCGCTGGGCAGCATAAAAGTATACTTTTTAAATAGCAAATTTAGATGACAAATATTTTTAATTAATTTTAAATTGATTGCGGCGTTGCCATTTTAGAACAATTTCTTTAAAAACTCAGAAAGAAGGAAATGGTCACAAATGGTGTTTTTAAATCTTAGAGTTTGTTTTTGTAAGTTTGTATCGGGATATCAAAAATTATCTTGGTCAAGGGTGGTTGTAGAATGTAAAACGTTTGTCTTAGTTTACGTTTGAAATAATTATGTCACTGTCACACTGACATCAATCTAACCTACAAATTTCATACCTATTTATTTTAGCACAATGACTTGACAGATTCTGATTCGACAAAACATATAAAAGATTTAAAAAGTAAGACAAACGTTTTACATTCCACAACAACCTTTGACCAAGATAATTTTTGATATCTCGGTAGATGTAAGTCAGAAATGTTTAAATAGTCTAATTTTTTCTAATTTTTTGTATGAGAGCGCTAATTTTAAAATTTTCAAAAAAAAAAAAAAAAAAAAGTGCTGAAACTCATTTTTTTAACTGTTTCTATGTATTTTTGAATTCTCTATCGATTTCCACTAGTACTTATTTTTCCAACACCTACGTTATGGAGACATTTATCAATTTTCAGTTATACGCTGGTTTATTCTAGAGACTTTGCTTCTATTAAACAAAAAAAACAAATAAAAATGTACTTATTGTGTTTAGTTTATTATTGGTTCTATTTGAACAAACACGATCGCTAAACTATAAAGCAGAATTTATGGTATTGCAAGCTGTAGTTGATAATCGAAATGCTAGCACCAAACAAGTGAATATGTAGGAGGATCTCACGATCATAGATTTCTTTTCTTATCTTTTATGGGGGTTTATAAGAAATTACGTATTTCATGAAAATGCTACTACAAAAAACCAATGAGAACAGAATAGAAACCGCTTTCTAACGTCATTCACGAGATGTTACAAAAAAAATGGCCAAAATTTTGAACACTTGTTAATTTATTATTTTTCAGTTAACCTTAAAGAAATAGTGTACACTAATAAAGAAACAAAATGATAAAAACCCTCAAAACAACACGCACATGTCTGAATGCGTTCCTCTTCGACCGTGTTTAGATCATTAACCTCAAAGATTTTGACCACAAATTCTAACCTGTTGTATTTCTAGGATTACTCTCCTTTGTGCATATTGAAATTTGTCCTCTGGAACCGTTATTACCACATGCTGTCGTAAGTGGAAGGGTTAATATCTCGACTATTGCGGGGCTCGAGGATTGGTATTCGTAAAAAAACCCGATGTTGTTCGGGGTTGCCGGTTAGGAACCTGTCTCTCAAAATAGCGGAGATAAGCGACGTTTAGTTGAAGTTTTTATTCGAAACTTTGCCGCAGACCTAATTCTCCGTCGATGCATTTGCTTTACAGTTACTTCAATTTTAGCGTGTGTATCTGAACAATCCAATTATTAGTATTAGTACTTTCCATTAACTATAAACTTGGAGCTATTGATGCCGAACGATCCAAAAGACGCATAATGAATAATACACGTATGGTAACTTATTACAAAATAATTATATCTTTAATGGTAAAGAACTTTATGTCGCTAGACAAATAGACTTGTACTCGACGGTGTCTTATCCATTCTTGTTTGTTTTGTTATCAAAGTAACCTTGACTACTTTGATGAATTACACAATAAGTGAAGGTGGCGCTTCTAAAATATCTACTCTTTGTTACATATTAACTCAAAGCGCTTTGTGTTTATACTGAAAGCTAGCTGGTTAAGTTCGTCGCTCAAGAAAGGATAAGAACCCGTCTCGCTCGGTAGCAAATGCTATCTATGTTCTGATAACTATTTATTTTGTGTGTCGCTTGATTTATGTAGATATGTTTTTGTGAAACATTAAAAGACAGAGCACGATATTTAGAATTTCTATTGATATATTTATATTTATGTTTTCTTTATTTGTGTAACCAATTAAACAGTGCTTAAAACCGATTTGATATGTTAATTTCTTGTAACAACCAGCATTGCTACTCAAAATAAAAAATATGTATTGTTGTAACATTTTAACAAATTAAATCTATAAAAGTAAAAACAATTGTTTTTTAAACATCAAGTATGGTTCAATATTTTTGCTGTCATTTATTAATTATCTTGTAATGAACATTTTAAAACCAAACAGCAAACTTAAAACAGGATGACACTCTTATGGGAACTTACTCTATCTCCACATAGAAATGTGTATTTTTTTACTTTATCCTACGTTTTGTGAGTTACAGTTTTAAACTGCAAAACTTCATTTATGTGTTTTGGTATCTATGCCGCGCAAATTTATTTTAAACTTTAGTCTCCTACTTGCAGTTACCTTATCTTATTGAACTTTTATTTGGCGTTCACTTTCAGATCAATACAACAAAGTCCGCGTCACTACGCTCTTGTACACGGTCGTTTTTCAGTTAATTTTATTAGTCATTTATAAATCTATGGCGTTGTGGCTATAAGCGTTGTAACAAATTAGCTTGTTTATGTTGTTAATTATTACTTCTGTAAACCTATAATAATAATTATGGGTTAACATATATAATTTTGAAGAGTCTACGTGCATAATAAAATGAGAACGTATATAAAAAAAATAAGGCTGCCTTACATTAAGCGTGATTAGCCGAAAAATGTTTTGAAGATTTCTTCTTGAACATCTCCAATGAGTGGGACGGAACATAAAAGCAATCTAAAGATTAATCTTTAGAATTACTAATCACAAATCGTCAATACCTTTTAAATCTTTTGTACCTCAGTGTATTGAAATGAGAGTTCGTAGAAAGACTTTTGTATTTGAAAATGTAATTATACATTGCTCTCAGTGTTCTCCAACTAATTACATTGTAAAACTTAGTAAATTATTTTTTTATTATTTATCACGTAACTTTTGTACATTGTTAGATGAACTACACTTCAGCAAAGTACAAGCAAACTTAAGTGCCATAATTTTAGATTCTTAACGGTTCTCTTCAGATAAACATAAATAGTGTATTCTTCACACATCAGTGAACTTCAAACGATTATGAAACATCCTCATGAATATTAAACAAATATTAGATTTTCACGCTTTAAATTCCCAACCTTTAAAATACAGATGACATTTAAGTTTTGAAAGTTTCATTGACGTTTTTGAATTTTGCGATCGAAACGATTGTTTTCGGTGTCATTAAATATTTTATTGCACGATATTTTTCAAATGCTTCAATTTTATCTGCCATCTCCTTTCTACAATCATATATGCATATGGAACATTGTGTGGCTATAAATATGAATAAAAGGGGCTATAAATATATCCGATCCCAGTACCAACATTTGAATCGTAAGTGTGAGAACCGAATATAAAGAGACTGTAAACTGGAGATTGAAGACTGAATTCAAAAATTATTATGTGGTATTACCGAAGTCGTCTAAATGTTTTGATAAAGGTTTTATAAAATTAATCACTAACAATTTTTTCAAGAGCGTATTCGAAAGAATTATAATTAAGGTTTACGCTATTCTTATTAAAATTTGTAGATAACTAATTAAAAGCCAGAATTTCAGTTTATGTTAAGATATAAATAAATCATTTTTACATAATAGAATAGTAATATTTTTTGTTTGAAAAGTTTTTATAAAAATTGCTCACCACTTCCGGATAGAAGTAAATAACTTAGATGAGTAAAAAGATTATAATAGACTTTATTTTCTTAAGGCAAAAATATATACAAAAAAAATGTAATATTAAGTAATGGGCGTCCTCACAAGTAAACTGCATTATACAGGGTGTCCCAAAACAAAATGGCCTATTAGACGTTTATGGAGAACTAAGCGTATTTAAATTTAGAAAATTTGTGGTTATATATTATACATACTAATCTTTAGTTGTAAATATTTTCGCTTATATTACACTTCCGGTTAGGCCGGAAGTCTACATCAACTTCATTATCTGAAATGGAATTATATGTTTTTATGATATTCTTGTATTTACTCCTAATCTAAAACAACTTTTATTGAAGTTTGTAATATCTACTTCTCATAGTTTTTTGAAATATCGTTAAATTTTGAAAACAATATTGGTTTGTAGAATATTTTTAAAAATTCATATTTTTGAACTTTATTGAAATAAAAAATTATATTTGGTTTCCTTATAACAGTAGCTTTGTTTTATTCATTACTGTGATCTAAATACAGTATCCGCCAAAATAAACAGTACCGAAAATTAAAAAATTTGAACGAAAATAATGCTCTACCAAAAGAACTTTTTCTTCCGTTGTTAGAACCATTGTTAAATCAAATTTAACTGCAGCGTACTATTAATATATCAACTAATGACAATTAAGTCAAATATGACAAATACATATTACCTAAACAACTCCACAGCACTTTCTGTTTCGGTACTGTTTATTTTGACGGATACCGTATGTTCAGTGCATTCAGGACATCCACCATTGATTCTCAAAGTAAACAAACTTCAAATAGCAACAACTCAATTTTATTAAATGGAACATACTAAATATTATTTTAAAGGTTGATTCAGAAAGAAAATATCTTAGAAACTAATATTTTTTTAAAAACTTAACGATATTTCAAAAACTATGAGAAGAAGATATTACAAACCTTAATAAAAGTTGTTTCAGATTAGGAGCTAAATACGAAAATGTTATAAATAACATATTATTCCGGCACAACCGGAAGTGCAATATAAATCAAAATATTGTACCATTAAAGATCACCAACAGAAAAACACCAAAAACGGTGTGATAAATCGGGAATATATAAAATTAATTGTAAAGACTGTACAACCAAGTATATAGGACAAACCAAGAGACCTATTAAAACTCGTTTTAAAGAGCACGTAGCTCATATGTCATGCATATGCTTGAAAATGGCCATAGAGTAGGCGACATTGAATTAATTAAGAGGGTAAATAATAAAAACGAACTTGATTTTCGGAATTATTTAAGTTTATCTAAGAATCAATTAATGATAAGCAGATAGTATATATAACCTTTCCGTTGTTTTTATTTTTAGTATCGGTATCGCTGATGATGACAGCTTAGCTGTTGAAACACGTGTCCAAGTAAAGTTTTTGGTGCAGTTTTTCTGTTGGTTAAATAGACGCTGCAGTTGGTGTTCCTTTCCTTTGATTAAAGATCTACATTACATGCCGGAGGAATTCTGTAGAAGCCGAACACTTGAATTTGATCAAGTCCCGCGACGGAGGCAACCAGGAAAGTCCATATTTAGGCGTTCGGTTTTTTAGAATATCTCCGGAAGTAAACCGAACTTGCGAGTTTCTCAACTGCAAAATGTTGACTCCTCAAGTGATGAACTTTTCTAAATTTAACTGACTCTGTATCTCTTACGGTTTCGAGATCCCCAGCTGTTATCTTGGACACACTGTATAACCACAAATTTTCAAAATTTAAATATTATTAATTTTTATAATAGGGCCACTTTGTTTGGGTAAAACAACAGAATTGACAAAAACCATACAAATCAAGACTGAAGCTTAATATTTTCCTATTTTTTTCTTAAATTATCTTCAGTGAGGTTTTCTTATAACTAAACATAGAAAATATATACAGGGTGTTAATTAAGTACTTGTCACAAACTTTAAAGGTTGAATCTTTGCCTAATGTTAAGATAAAAAGTTCATATAAACATGGGTCAGCAACGGTTTCGTTTCTGATATACAGGGCGTCCAAAAGAACTATTTTATTTGGTTGTTTGCTTAGAGTTTGTTAAGTAACATAAAATTGAACGAAATTTTGGGTACTTGGTATATTGATGACGAGAAACTCAAAAATTAACTTAGTTTTTTGTTTAATGTTAGAGGGGTTACACACAGTGTTGTTCCTGAATTTAATTAACTATAACTTTTTTTATCGCATTGTATGTCATTTTGACTAGGCATATCCATTTTCATTCAATTTTACATACAAAAGGTACTCTTGGTATTTGTCGCTAAAGCAGCCGCTTTGGATAAAAACAGGGTTTAAAGTTAAAATTATGCGTTAGATTTTTAAGTTAGATCATTTCAGTGTTTTGAAAAATGTAAATGAAAAACGAAAAAAATGTATCTTTTTTGATTGTATTATCAGGTAACAAACTTAGATCATTTAGAAGACTAAGACAAAACTATTAATATAATATCTACAATACTTGCTGAAATTGACCACCGCCTACTTCAACGCATGTATTAATGCATTAACTTTATTAATTAATTAATTAACACTCACCGTTATGCATGTTTTAAGAAATTTAGCAAATGGGTTTAAATCATTACTTTTTAAAATACACTTTTTATAGCGTTCAAGAATTTTTTACGCAATGGACAATTATGTTAATGCTTGTAGCTGACATGTCTTCTTCTTATATTTCTTGTAAGCTGCTAAGATGAATAAAGTAAAATATGAAATATAATTTGGTGATAGTGTGATATGTAATGTGATATGAACATAGCAGTTCATACGACGTTAAAGGAATATTTTTTCGCTTATTTTTCAAAATCCTCGGGAAATGAACTTAAGAAATTCCAACTTGCAGGGTTCAATTTCAAACCGTTTTTATCCAAAACGACTGCTTTTAGCGACAAATACTAAAAGTACCTTTTGTATGTAAAGCGTAAATAGAGAATAGATCTTCCTGAATAAAAATGACATACAATGCACACAAAATAGTTATAGTTAATTAAATTAAGACAATAAATACTGTATGTGTCGCTCTCTAACATTAAACAAAAACGAAGTTAATATTTGAGTTTCTGTCATCACTATGTGACGGTATTTCTTGACTCAACAAAAGAAATTCGTAATTTTGGACTCCTAAAATCGATTTGCTGGGCGACTGTAATAATAATAATAATAATAATAATAATCTTCATTCATTCATAGAAACAGATAAATGTGATACATTTATACGATCTTTGAACCCGTCAATTGAACATGGATAAAATACAACACATAGAATAATCTATCTATATGGTTATATAAAATAAAGTATAAAGACACATCTAATCTTTCTGACAAGATAAAAACAATAAATACGATATTTATTAATATTGGTGTTACCATAGCAACGAACAATAACTTATTAGAAGTGTCAGTGTAAAGTTTGACGTCAAAAAAGTAAACCAGAGTCACGCAATAAATTAAATGAAAAAGATGTCCACCGAAATTGTAAAATCGAAAAATTGGAGTATCGAGCCATCATCATACCTGTATTTAAAAAGGTTAAGAGGTATAGATTTATTGAAGGAGGCGCTAATAATTCTGGTCAATGTCCTTCAGATGCGATTCGCCGCAAATTAGAACGTTTCAAAGAGTGTAAATTTTCCATTGAAGATGATGACCGATTTAAGTACAGCTTTCGTGTCAGTCTCTAAAACATTAACGCAAAGTTCATGACATGATTTTATCAGACTGTCGAATTGGGCTAAAATGGATATCTGAAGTACTAAATATTTCATACGACGTTCATCATAGCGGTTCACGCCACTGGAGAAGAGAAAATTGATGCAGATCTCAATGCTGGAACGCTGACTAAAAGCGTAAAGGTAGAAGCATCGCGTTCGATCTGTGCTCGATTTGAAAACGATGTGACTTCTGAACCAATATTACTATGGATGAGACTTGGGTACATTTCTACGATCCAAACAAAGCAACAATTGATGGAATGGCGACACCGGCCCTTCCAAGATCGGCGTAGTTCTTCGGGTGTTTAAAACGCTGGAAAATGTTCTTTGCTTCAGTTTTTTGAATTGCCATGGAGTAATCATGATTGATTTTTAGATATGTAATCAATAACTGAGATTACTATTCGACATTACTGACCACTTTACGGGAAAAAATATTAAAGAGAAAAGACGCGGAAAGCTATCCAAAGCAGGATTTGTTTTTGCAGGACAACACCCTGCACAAAATCTCATGTTGCCATGCAAAAATTCAGATTTAAGGTTTGAAATACTAGAACACCCCTTTATTCACCTGATTTGGCTCCAGTCCGATCATCACCTCTTCTGTCCGAAAAAAAGTTCAAAAGGTCGTACATTTTCTTCCAACAAATAGGTAATAGAAGCTGTTGAAGTTAATTTTGGTAGAGCAAGAATGAAACATTTTTCAAGGTCTAGAGACGTTGCAGGTTACTGTAATAAATTTAATCCACAAGAGGAGTAAATAATGTTGAGAATAAAACATTTTACATTGAAATTTTGTTTGGTTCTATAGTAGGTTAAGAATTTTTCAATATATCACTCGTAGAGCTTATATTAATGCTTCAATTACTTCCAGCACTTTAATAAACTCATCTATGTTGTATATTATATTTTCTACCAACAAAGTTTTAGTTTTTTTTAAAAACTTTTTGGGATGAACTCTTATTCAGACAGGGAGCAAAATTGTGCTACAGGCGATAACCTGTTAGTAGCGGTGATTTAAGATAAAAGTATGGATGGGTATCTTATTCTTATAGAGATGATCCTTGGCCAGATATCATAGTACTAGATTATCACAATTTTTATAAAATTTTAACTTTTTCCCCATATTATAATCCCAAAATTAATGTTTGAGCTTTGCTTGTTGCATATATGCAACAAACATGTTTTATACTAGTTTTATATTATTTAATTTTTGCTAAGTAAATAGTAACTCTGGTTATGTTTATTCCAACATTATTTATGTGAACTTTCCAGTTCTCGTCCATTGTTATACCCAGAAATTTGACATTATTTGCGGTTGTAGAAAATGGTATACTAGTAGACACGGAATTTTTGTTTTATGTCGAAATTCAATGCATTTGTTTATTATAATTAATTATTAGGTTGTTTCTATTACACCATTGTTGAAACTATTCAAGAACATTAGCAACCTTCGTTTTCAATCTATCACTACACTTATTAGTGATGATCATTGATGTATCATCAGAGTACATAAAATATAACACTATTTCTTATAAACATAAGTAGATCATTGATGAAAATTATAAAAATAATGGGTCCTAATATACTGCCTTGCGGAGTACCCTATCAGGTTACATAATACTCTGAAGCCACATTATGTAATTTAACAAACATTCGTCTGTGTCTAGAAAAAGATATTAACCAATTGTTGATTTGTCCTCTCATTTCTACAGCCGTCTAATTTATGTTTTAAACGTCAAATGCCGATTGCCTCAAAAGCACAACATATACAAAATCAGTAACACACAAAAGTAGTTGATAACCCACGTCGAAATCCAGTATTGTTGCTCCGATAAGAGACCCTCTTTATTCAGAAAATTCAAAATGGGTTCATTCATAATTTTTCACTAATTTTTGAAAATATACTATTTATTGCGATCATAACGATAATTATTCACGTCTGTGACTTGCTCTTTGTAAATTGAATATTTGATGTTTTAATAAATCAGGAAAAATGCCTGTAGTTACAGAAAGATTGATTAGATCTGATAGTGGTCGAGAAATTTAATTATGGCAGTATTTAATGAGGTCCGTGGGGATTTCGTCAAATCCTACCGACGTTGTATTTTTCAAATTAACAATATGGTTTGCTATTTCTTGTGGACAAGTAGGCCAAAAACATCGTCTTATTATAACCGTACATTGTTGTGTAAGATTCCGAACAATTTCTTATTTTCATATTTAGTTCATTAACAAAAGTTGTTGAGATATGTGTTCTAAAAGAATTCGCCACTTCCTCTGTGTTAGTTAGTAGTCTTCCTTCCCATTTTATGGTTATATCTTTTTCACTTTTATTTTATGTTGCATCGTATTAACAATGTTCCATAGGGATCTTTGTATATTAGAGGATTGAATAAGCAATTTTGAGTAGTATTCCCTTTCTTCTTTTCAATGGTTAATTTAATTTATTTAATTTCTGGACGCTGTCCTGTAATTGTTTAGAATCATAGTGGTTTTGAGCCACACCAAGTCGTTCAGATCTTGAAACATATTGCTCAAAGAGTGTGAGAACTTACGATGTTTGTTCTTATTGACCGCACTATTCAACAATGCATAATGACGATCTATTCACTTTAGGAAAATCACATTGAAGTGCCACTGCAGATGATTATGAAAATCTTCATATGCGTTGTTTATGTTTTGATATGTATGTATATTAAAGTCCCAACCTTTCCGATATCTTAGTTAAGAATTCGTCAAAGTAGAGAGGATTAATGGGTCTTTTTATGTATGTAACTACTTTGTGCACATGCTCATTTTGTTCTTTGAGATAAAATAACTTCTTTTGCAAAAATGATGATCTGAGATTCCTGGATCAAAATTTTCACTAGAGATTACTGCTTCCTGTGCGTTAGTGATAATATAGTCAATAGATGTTTTGGTTTTACGATTTTTACATACACTTATTCTTGTAAAACCGGTACAAGATTTGAGTACTCAAAACCTTTAGTATCTGTAACAAGTTCGATGTGTCATCGTTATCTTCAGCACACCTATTGATGTTAAAATCTTCGCAATTTAAGATCTGCTTAAAAGTTCCAGTTAGTTCTGACATCAGAGACGCCAGTTGATTGAAAAAAATTTCAGTGTTGCCGGCTTGTGATCTATAGACGCATACCACACAAATCATTTGATCTACAAATATTCCAGCATTCAAGGACATCTCGACACTAAGTTTATCCACTAACAATTCTACTCACATTTTCTACCAGTTCATTTCGGACCATAATACAGCTACCTCCTCTGATCTTCTCCTTTCTACAAAATTCCGCTGCTCTCATATAATTCTCAAGATTGATAAGATCAAAGTTGTGTGATTTGGTAAACCAATGTTCTATATGCACACAATATTAATCTTGTATTCCTGTAGTTTTGGCAATTACGGTTGTGCCTGTGCTTTTTTGGTGCATGCTTCAATTCCTGATGTTTTCTAAGGAGTTTAAAATTTGTGGGTATCCTACTCAAAAATTCTTAATTGAACTCCTAGCGCAGCAAATTGATTGGTTTTCAGAATTCGAAATTTAAAAGATTGGAATGTGTTAATTCCATATTAGTTCGATTAAACAAAGAAAAATATCTCATTAAAATTGAGGGATAAGCACCCATCATCTTGTTAGCGTCGTTTCAGTCCACGTTCTTGTGAAAACTTCCGTTTACCACCATTTTTCTCCACAAAATTTGCAAATCACCTGTTGGCCACATGGATAGAGAATAATTATTAAATAAAACAACGAGGCTGTGAATCCGGATGCCGGCCATTTCTGCAGATGTACCAGATCCAACTAAACCTTCCCGAGAGCTTGCTGTACCCCTTCGCTGTCGAGGACCTCACGCAAGATAAGCAGTGATTTTTACATAATTATTTAGAACAAGTCTTAGCTATCCATACCAACTAGTTTGGTATTCTTTTATCAATTTTTTCGGGAAAACTTATCGTTCATCTATTCTGGATGCTGCAGAAGTCGACTGTCTACACCTGACCGTCATCGACATCTATCTATAAACGAGCTAGTTAATTCTTTTGCAGCGTTGTATTCTTATATTAACTGTATATTTGTCGCGTTAACGTACCAGCCTTTCAGTAATTATACCAACATAATAACTGCGCTTTGTTATTGAATAATTGTAAATTTCAAAGAGCTTTCGAAGTGTGTTTCATATGTTGCCCTATCAGACAATTTTAGATTTGCTGTTGCCAGGGTGCCGTTAATTGCTTTTTGATTCAATTTAACGTCATCAATTGCCACACGAATTGGCGGTAGATGCGATCATAAATTTTTTTAGACGGTGTCCACACCCTTCTCAGGTAGCGTAGTTAACAATTCGGGAAATGCATATTCGGGCAGTTTTGTCTATATTACTTGATAACAAAATTATGATATTAACCGTTTACTTGATTAATTTATATTGTGCTTTATCTCTTTGTGTCTAAATTTAAATACTACTCTGCAAATTGTAAGTTTTTTGGGTAATTAAGGAGCAATTAATTAATTCTGTGGGAGCTGTTGCCAATAAATGAATGGACATTAGTCAAGCTTCTCACACTTTTGGAATCTCCTTTAGGACATTACAAAGAAGAATTCAAAATGGAATGATGCAAAAAGTTAGTGTAGGCCCCTTACATTATTTGGTATTGCAACGAAAGAAAGGTACTCACTCATTTGTAAAAGTTACCAAACCGAGGATTTGCTGCAATTAGATAAAATGTAAGAGTGTTAGCATACAGTTTTGCCTACAGTTTGCATTTTTACTACAAATTTTCTAATTATTTATTTATCTATTTAATTGTATGGTACTTTTTAAATATTGTATTGTAATGTAAGTGTTATGTATGGTGCCCCAAAAAATCAGTATAAATATGTACAGTGTGGAAACAAAACCGTGAGCAATTGTAGATTAGTTTGTCTTGGCAGTATTTGCTGTCAAGGTTGAGGAAAACCACTAGAACCTAAACATGCTAACCCCTTACCCAACCCTAGTCATATGTAATAATATTAACCAAGTGTGCAAACATTATAAAAGGTAAATAAGAACATAAAACAGCATAGCCATTGCATGACGACACATAATAGAGTCTGGTCCAAGCGCCAGTCACGACGATTGACTGGAAAAAAAAAAGTATTAGATTAAAAGAAATTGCAAAATCTCATTCCCGCAGTGTGTTTCCTAGTAAAAGTCAACCCCTCAACACCAATCTCCAGAATATTTGTTGTGTATTGTGTTTTGTGAAATTGTATTGTACATTTTTTCCTAATTATCTGGGGAGGGTCTTGATGACCAGTCCAGAAACCAAAGTAGTAATTCTCAGGAACAACATGTTTTTCTTGTTGACCATGGAGTACTCTAAGGTACTGATCACTCCCTATATTTTATATTTGTACCAAAACCCCTAAAAACACACACAAAGGAAACTCTAACAAAAATAATAATAATAATAGAGGGGATATAACACCAAACTGTTTTTGAATCGTAATAATGGTTTATGTATCAGAAGGAGTTTTAGTAGCTCGTGATCACATTATTTTCTAAATACCTGTATTTTTCCTTTCAACTCATTCTTGTATTTATGACAACATAAAAGCGTACAGAATGTAGAACATGAGTTAAGTATAGAGAAATTCACAAAAGCATTAGAAAAAGATTAGAGACGCAAAGACAATTTGGCCTACTAAGCGATGCAAAGAAATAGAAGACTTGACAAGAAATATGACAGCTCTAATATGCACAAGAAGACCAAAGAAATGACGAGAACTCAAACTAACAAATCCTCAAACATTCTCAAAGATGACCAAGGCATTGTCATTGACAGACTAAAAGAAAAATTAGCTTATCTAGACCAACTAATAAAATAAACTATTTCACGAATACAGAAGTGAGTTACTAATGCCGACAACGGAAGACACTAGATCGCCAATATTAAGACAGGAGATAATTTATGTTATAAATACCACACCAAAGAACTGTGGAGCCCACAGCGCCGTCAAGCCATTAAAGACCGTATCAGCGTCTTAGTTGACTTCAGAATCTAATTCATCGGACTGGCACAATTCCTAAACACTGGCTTCAATCGACATTTGTGGCACCAAAAAACATCATGCAACAACCTTTTCGACCATAGAAACCATAGGCCTAATAAAATCACACGTCTTAAAGTATTTTTGAAGATTATACACGCTAGAATTGGCAAGACTCTTGAAAACGAGATTGGAAACACACAGTTTGGATTCAGAAATGGCATGGGCACAAGGGAGGCTTTTTTTGGTCTAAATATACTGGCTTAAAGATGTCTCGATAGAATTACAATATTTACTTTTGCTTCGTAGATTTTAGAAAGTATCTGATAGGACTCAAATATGGCAAATTGATAGTTATCTTAAAAAGTAATAACATCGACAGTAGTGATGTGGAGATTATATCTCGTTTATATGAAACCAAACTGCTAAAGTCAAAGTTGATAATCAACTGACTGAAAGTATTGAGATACAGTAGGTGTCCGACAGGGCTGAGTGCTGTCGCCAATGCTTTTCAATGTCTATGGTGAAGTGATATTTCGGGGTACTATTGAATCTACAGAAAAGCATATCTGTGAATGGTTTGATCATCAACAATTTGGCGTTTTGCTGATGATACAGTGATAATGACTAATGATATTGACGATTTACCGAATCTAATCCAAACGCCTTAATATGTACTTTGATTAATATGGGCTCAAAATCAATCTAAAAAACCAAGTACATGATTATTACTAAATCAATAATTGAGACGCCTGACGAGAGCTGGTAAGACGGACATCGAAAGAGTAGATGGGTACAGATACTTGGGCATATGGATAACACTAAGCATAAAAACCAAACAAAGAAATAAAGACACGTATTGAGATGGCACGTCATTCGTTTATTAGGGCTAAAACAGTTCCTGTGCTGTCGAGATGTGGAACCTTCAAATGATTTTAAGAATATCTGATGCTATGTATTTTCCAATTTCTTTATGGTTTAGAAGGGTGGGGCATTAGAACAAATCCATATAAATAAACTGACAGCGCTGAACTTTGGTGCTATTATAGAAGGATTCTACAAATACCTTAGACTGATAGGGTGACAAATATGTAAGTAATGAAAAGGTAGGGAGGGAACCAGAAGTAACATACACAAAAGCGGCTCTGTAATCAATCACAGACCCAGATTCGTCGTAAGAGAAAAAGATAGTAAAAGAGTGACTTTAGTGACGTAACAAGGGGAGAGTAATTGCTTGTTGTAATGCAGAGGGTACGCAAGCTACCCCACCTGCATAATGAAAGGCAAAAACAGTAGAATATCCAGATGTTATGCTCTGGGACTGTGTATGATGCAGAGGTCCCAGATCTCATCTCCCATCTTCTGTAGCTCAGTTATTAAATTAAGTTAAGATTTTATATTTTTCAGGGGGAATAAAATAAGTTCTTAGTAAAGAACTTGTAAATGTTAGGAATTAAATATAATAACATAAAATTAGTAGGGTCATAAATAAAATAAGAAAGATAAATTGTTTACAGTCACAAGTTTGACAATTAATTTCTGATGACCCTGTATAATTTAGATCAATGAGACTTGGTTAAAGGTACTACTAGACTTCATTAATAAGTGTATGTAAAATTTTTTAACTGTGTCTTCAAATTAAAAATATTAAAGCATCAAAGTAAAATTTAATAACAATTTATTATAATTATTGCCTTTAAAGAAATAAATGCCACCCGAAAATAGCCACGTCCAAAACCCGCTACTTATACCACGTTACAATGACAAGTTTTATTTTTAATACCACTAAGTTTGATCTACTTAAATGCCACTTCTTTAAAAGATATTCGTTAAAATTTTGGTCATAATTATTTTGCTATCTAGAAACGAATTTAACTTTATGATAGTAAAATAAAACTAAATATTATTTGTGTCGTAAACTTTTTTTTGAGACATTTTGTAAGTTTCTATGTTATTTTATTTTGATAATTGTATAATGTTAAAACCCAAATGGATGAAACATAAGAAATAGTGTTGCAAAATTTCAGTTCTTTCAGATCCAAGAAGAGTCATTACAAATAACAAATACTCAGTTTCTCAAGATATCAAGGTCAGTTAGAAAAACTGATTTATACTAAAAATCAGTTCATAGTAATAACGTGCAAATCTAAGCTTCAAAATTTTATCTAATTTAGACATGCTAAAATGGTACGCATCAGTTCCCTAGATCATATAAATTTGCCAGGCAGAAGCAGTGGCCAAACTCCTCAGCGAAATAAAATCTATCTCTAAATTACAAAGGTTTACACCTATCAGTTATTGGGGTGGTCTCGGTTCTGTCCTTACAACAACACCGGTATGAAATTGTTTTCAGATCCTTTATTCGAGCTTTTATCTTCAGAAAATCTCGCAATTGAAGAAAGTCCAGAGAGACGTGTTGTTGAACATTAATGTAATGTGGAAAAACGATTCTGGGTAAAATATTTAGAGGACACGTCAGAGATGTTTAATAATACCAATTTTTTTCTCCTTCATGCCTTTTTCTTCTCTTGAAAAACTTTAGTTAGGCCATTTATCGCCAAAATCGATATTATTTCATTTAAGTCTGAAATTTCTTCCTCGTTAAAAATTAAAAAAATAATTAGAAAAAATTACGATGCATATTTGCAGGATTTTTCTTTCTTTCGAATAATTTACTTTATACACTGTTATATTTATTAAATTTTCAAAGATTTAGGAAAACTTTTTTTGGTGGCTACAAGGTGTCTGCTTTATAAACATACTTCTGATAACTTTTCCGTTATTTTTTTTGAGGTTATTTAAAATCTGAACACTTCAAAACTAGGGGATTGTGTTTTGAATGTAAATTAATTTTTATTTTTGTGACAAATAAAATTGTTAAACCTATACACGGATACATATTTTTCTACTACTAGCTGTATGACAATTATTATGTCTCCTAATCTAACTGATAAGCTGAATTTCTGTTAGCGGTTAATAATTTTTTCATTGTTGACCTAGGTTAATAATGACAATTTCTAATATTTTGAGAATCTAAGAATAGTTGTTTAACAAAAACGAGTAAAACATAATTCAGTTATCCAGGTGATTATTCTTAACTTATTTGCTGCTTAAAATTACCTAACACAGATAAAATTATTTGAATAAAAAGACATTGTTTTAAAACGCGCCCCCATCCCATAACCGGAAATACATAAACCTGAATTTATTTATTTATTGAATATATTATGGTGAATCAGTTTTTTCTGTGGTTTTTAAAAGAAGATTTAACCAGGCGAGTTGCTTACATCAAGAATTTTAAGTAAATTACAAACATTTTGTTGTAGGTATTTTAATGGTTACCAGAATCTGAAGGTCCGATCTATTACATAAAAATCTCGACTCTAAAACTTAACGAGTATAGGGTAAACACTTGCCATTCCTAAATGAATTACAAGTGTCAATTTCTGAAACTCAATATCTAAATGATGTAAGGTATATTAAGGAAGCAAATAAATGCCCGTTAACATCTCTAGCTATACCAAAACTACTCAAGCAAACAAATAATTTTAGGTAAAGAGGCACGATGAGGAACATTCTTAAATTGGGTAACGTGAACGTAAGAAAGCACTTCAATTAAAGCACATCTCCCAACGATTACTTCCCCGAAAGCAGAGCACAAATTGTGACAGCGAAGTGGACTTTAAAAAAAATAAACCACTAAGAAGCAGGAGATAAAATAGAGAACATGAACTCAAAAATGTTAATTTTAAAGTAGGGTTTTAAATTTTTGCCAAAATAAACTGCTACGTGATCATGGTTAGAGTTATATATGCAAATAGTTAAACAACTCCTTTGTGTTATATTTTTTATATGATAACTGAATCTAAGAATGAAGTTCTTCAGTTTGACCAGAATAGTTCACTGCTTCTATTTAATATTGAAATTGCTTTATTTATTAAAATTTTATTCAAAATGAAATTGCTGAATTATTTACATTTTATTTAATTTTAATGACAATTATTCGATTCAACGCATTAAATATTGTAAGATAAACTTTAATTACGTATTTTAACTTACTACAATTATATCATTGCAGGCCGTATTAGGATTAAATGTAAGAAAACGTAAAATACCTGTATAAAATGGCGTAATCTATTAACATAACGATGTCAAATATAACACTAACCTACTTATAAAAACATAAATCAGCAAAGAACCAAATTACTAAACACTACAATAAATGTTCAAAATGACCCCATTTGTTCATAATGTATTTATTTTTATAATATGCTTAAAAGACTTTTAATAATTTCTGGTTATTTCCTGAAGTTTTTACATGTTTCTTCAAACTTTCATACAATTGTTCTCGCTGCTTATCTCTACTGCATAAACTCAGCCTTTGACCTATCCCTAAGCGTGGCATCGACAAGGCAACCAGGTGCCTGGCGTCATTCATTTATCTGGAAAGTTACAAAAAGTTTCTTATAATTTGTCTATAATGTGGTGAAGCACCGTCATGCTGCAAAAATATTCCACCCGTTGTTGTATTGTTTAGTGGTTTACTTTCTAATCCTAGTTTCTGTTTTTAAAAGTAGGTTAATTGTTAAATTTCTTTTATCGTTATGTTAATTAGTCACGTAATTTTTTTTTATACAAGGTGTTTTGCGTTTTCTTATATGTTTGTTACAGTTTAATCCCTAATACTGCCCTGCAACAATATCATGTCTTAGTAGGCTAAAAATACATTAATTAACCCCATATCTCACAATATTTAGTGCTTAGGATAAGATAATTATCGTTAAAATAAAATAAAATGGAAATAATCCCATGACTTTATTTTTGACTTTTGATAAATTTGAATATTAAATAGAAGTAGTGAACTATTCTAGCCAAACTCCAAAGGCACATTTCTTAGATTCAGCTTTTTTGCATTCTCTATTCGAACATGGAAGCAACATTTTAAATTAGATAATACAGGGTGTGGTTTAGGAGTCACCAAGTTTGTGAATATTTTGTGAAGACGGGCCTGGGAATTTCTTTTTTCATAGAATATCATAAATATTCTATAAAAAATGTACCAATCCTCCAATATTAAAAAAAAAAAATATACTTCTGACCAAATACATAAAACAGTCTGTATTCCGGTAGATTAATCTATGGGGTATTTTAGATACATTCAAGTGCAGTATGCATGTTTTCCAATGAAACACCCTGTATAAGATGACAGTACAATTTTTTTGTGAGAGACTAGTTTACTCACGAGCGAACAGAAAGAAACGGATTTCATCTCAAATAGTAAATACTAATTCTTCTACATAATAAGAATAAAATAAAAAACTAGGGCAATAAATCAATTTAAATAAAACTGAATTAGCTTTCATATAGAAGTGTTGTGATATTTTACTGTAATGATGTAAAATATAAGTGACAATGATTTAAGTAAAGTCGGTAATATAGATTTTTATTAATTTTGATGCGTATTTAAAGTAAAATTAACTTTTAGTATTAGAGATAAAAACGACATCCGTATCCAGCCTTTATCGCGGACAGATAATGAAGATGAAATGTACTAAATGTAGGTACCTATCCAAAAGTGACAAATGATAGTCTAAGATGTTGTTTGTCAATTCCACAAAATAGTCGTGTTTTCACTATCGAATGCTCATTGTTGCCTTTTTTTGCACATTTTTTTCAATCGCTATATTAACGAATGTGGTTCAGTTAAAAACGGTCTTAATCCACTGCTTTAAATTACGCACCTGCTCTGATAGCACGAGCTTGCGGCACGAGGTGTTGCACCAACTATTTGTCGTAGATAATAACCATTTATATTGGGATTATAGGCACAAGCACACCTAGTACAATTGTAACCTTACACTCAAATTTTGTTGTAACTGAAGAGTTCCAAAAAGACAAAACAGCTCGAATAATTCTCGATGTTTGTTAGTGAACCTATTTGATTAATTTACAGTAGGGGCCACTGAAAAATATGTTTTTTTGAATTTATTTAATATTAAAATTTAACTGATGTCAATACACATGTTCAGTTCATGATCGACAGGTATGTAGCCGAAATTGGCCCGGTGGATTTGGCTGTCCGGAAATTATCGTACCGGAAAACTAATCGTGTGTGGGCATTGCTTTATGTCATTCTCATAATAATAGCTTGTTTGGAATGAAATATATATAACTATATCCATGTTTTGTGAACATATTACCTATAATGATTATCTTTTTTATATCAATTAATTCTTCTTAGTTTTTATTATATTGAAAATACTTCCAATTATTGTGCTTATCAAAAATATTTAATCATGAATGAACTTTAACCATATCGTGTTAATAACATTCTTAAATTTATTTGATTATTTGTAAGTTTTCTTTAATAACCGACGAGTTTATTCGAATTTCAACTCGATAGTTTTCAACCCGATAGTAATAAGTTTAATTTTTTAGACGATGGTGGCATGTTACCCAGGCTCAGGTTCGCACTATGTCAAACACGTTGACAATCCTAATCGACACGGTTTTATTACTTAAATTTGTAGTGGGACGTTAAACGCAGCGGCGGATTGTTAAGAATATTTCCCGAAGGATGGAGGAGTGACAAGGTATACGTAGTATATTTATTTTTACCCAATTTCTTCATCAACTTTTGTTAAGGTTGCAGATATCGAACCGCATGAAGTACAACCTGCGTATCATACCCGATTATGGTTCTTTGATGCGGCTGAAAGAGAAAAGCTTGCAGAAGATGAAAAGAGAGTGAGTTCGTTTACTTTCAAACAACTACAATTTTTAATTTTTCGTTTCAGGAAACAAATCCAAACAATTGACGACAACATAAAATTTGTAATCATTAGGAAAGTTGTGATCAATTGCGAAACACTACTTGTGATATTTATAAGTTTGTTAGCAACTGATACATCTATCGTTAATCCGTTTTTTGTATATACAAACAAGTGTACATTATCATTGTTATTAATTCTCATTTAGCGTAAGATTTGTTAAATTGAATATTGTTAATGTTCGTAATTTGAGAAAACAACTGTACAATTAGTAACGAACATTCAGGTGAGTATTCCTCCAAGATTATAAACTTTTTTTAGGGGGCGAAACGTCGGCGTTGACAACATATTGAGTTGTTGTTTCATTCACTTCCACCTAGAAGGGCTCGAGAAGAGCAAACTGTGTAACGAACATTATTTATATGTATTGCTAATTTGGTATTATTTAAGTAATTAAACTATTTAATTTTGCAATTTTCTTCTTAAGAACAATATGTTTTGCTTTGAAAGAGAAACGAGTATATTTTAATACAAATATTGAGTCAATATACTTATTAATTAAAGTGATCAAATGTATAAAATAAGTTAATTTTTCAATTTATGAAATACTAATAAATGTTTACAAATCTATAAATTTGTATACTCTTCATTGTGGATGTCTAATTGTTATGGTTCTAGCTGATTTTTAATTTACGTTTGTTATAGAAGATTTAAATTGATCATCTTAATTAACATTTGTGAATGAGTTCAAAAATTCGTCTCACTTAATTAGGTAATTAATCTACTAAACTTTGTTGATAACTAGAAACTATCAATAATCTTACTTTTTATCAATTTACAGTTAAATGATACTTATTTTGTAGTTTACATGATAAAATAAAATTGATCACAGTGATCCGTGATAGTCTTAAAAAATAAAATTTGCATATCTTGTACGACTATTCTGTAATTAACCGTTATATCACACTGAGGTTCTATGTATTTCATGTCTATGGTTTAGGGGAAAATGCGGGAAAAGTATTTGTTTTCTAGGTTATGTAAGAATAATTTAAGTCAATACTATCGTCTTTTTTAATTACTTAACAATCTGTCGGCAAATTGTTGAATCAAACGATATCCGAAAGTTCTAATCCTGTCACCAAATTTTTCAACAAAAAATTCATTTACTTAATGTATCTAGCAAGTAACAACTTTTTCACAAATTACTCCTATTAATAAAATAGTATTTACAACCATTAATAAGCAATACTTAATAATGGGATTATTTTGTGATAATTGAAATACAGTCAAATGTGTTTATTCACGGTTCCGTTAATTACGTGTTCATTACGACTTCTTTTATTCGCTCATGTAAGTGGGCAAGTTTGTATATTATATAATCTATTTTGGAAAGTCTACTTTTCTTGTTAAAAAGCATAGATGCCTAAAATAGTATATACTTTATTTTACAAATACTACAATATAATTTAAAGAAGTAAAAAAAAATGTACCAATTAGTTATTCATAACTGTCACCAGGTAGAGTACATATTTGTACCGTTGCGTTTTTCAATACAACTGCTTTAGCATCAGTTGCGAAAAGTCCCCCAATACAAACATCTACAATCAAGAAAAATTCTTTGAACTACAAAGTATTGTACAACAATCAAGTCGTATGTAGAAAAACAATTACCTAGAAAATGATTGGTTAATGAAGTTTTAGTCAATCAAAATATTAGTAATTGACCATATAAATTTATCAGTTTAATAAACGTTACACAAATGCAGTTAAACTGTACAAAAGTATATTCTGTGATGTTAAAAATAGCAACCGTTTTCTTCTTTAATGTCTGCGTATAATCTCAACCGCAACTTGTCAAAAGTATTGCAGTTAATTATCCTGAATGCTCGGCGCTCATCTTTTTGTCTTAGCAAGTAACAGATAGTACAATAACCATGAGGTTACAGTTGTTAATTAAGGAAATTAATGTTTCTAACTTATAATTTGTGAGGAATTGTTTCGTGCTTTAACCGATAGTAGTAAGGGCAACAGATTTTGAGTTACACTTTTGTAATATTAACTTTTAAAATTACGCCTATTCATTTTCACGTTCAAACAAAGGTTTATGAAACTAATTTTGTGGTTTCTAATACAAATTTGAAACCGTGTGTACAGTATGTCGCATTTATTCAAATTAGCTTACGTAAAAGTTTTACTCAAACACGTTAAACTTGTTATCTTTGAAAAGTAAATTTCCAAAATGTTTCCTTTTAAACATTCAACTTTCATTCTTATGCTTTAAAACATTTATTTTTAAAAGAAGCTATGCTAAAATTACTATTGTTCTTCGGTAGACAAATTGATGTCTATAAATAACCAAATTGTATTTACTAGCAAATACGTAACTGCAATGAAGGCAAGTGAAGATAGTGATAAGCAAATTGCGAAAGAGGTATTGTATAAATCTGTAACCAGTCTGTAACTTAGTTTGTCAAAATAACAATAAGATTTAATGCGGAACATTTTCAACTTGAAAAGATCAATACTTGTAATGTAAATATTATAAGATGAAAGTACTTAGCCTCTTTTTTTAATTAAGGTGAGTTTTTAAGCAATTTTGCAAAATATTAA
>JALBCR010000345.1:0-116830 GCA_030710515.1 Abscondita cerata
TTTGTGGATATTGGTAAATTAAATCTTCCTACACATCAAGAAACACTTAATTTTTACCTAAATAATAAATTAACTTATTTTCATTGGTATCCGAATCTCAAATTGTGCGTATTGTGCAGAATATAAAAAGTAATGCTACTGGTTTTGATAGTTTAAATATATCTCTGATTTTTAATGTGCTGTCCCTATATTGTAAGTCCCATCACTCTTCTAATTAATCATTGTATTATCCATTGTTGTTTTCCCGATTCATGGAAAATTGCCAAGGTCATACCTTTACCAAAAGTAAGTTCACCGATAGACTACAACCAGTTAAGGTGCATATCAATACTACCAACACTTTCCAAAATTTTAGAAAAAGTTATGGAACTTCAGATTCAAATCTTTTAGAGTCTAATCAGATCCTTCCAAACAAGCAGTCTGGATTTAGAAATGGGTATAGCTGTTCAACATCTTTGACAAAAGTAACAGATGATATATTTCATGCGCTGGACAAGAATAAAGCCGCTATCCTTGTTATGCTCGATTACTCCAAAGCTTTTGGTATGATAAATCACACCATTCTTTCTTGCAATTTTAAATTACATCGGATTTAATAATTCAGCAATAAACTTCATAAAGTCTTTCTTAACAAACAGAGTTCAAAGAGTTGTTCTTCAAAATCATGTCTCCGAAGCTGAAAATGTTACTGTGGGAGTTCCACAAGGTAGCATACTGGGTTCCATATTGTATTCAATATACACCTCAAACTTTTTCGGTGTCTTTGCTACTGTGACTATCACATGTACGCAGACGATACCCAACTATTGTATGTATTTAGTCCCCATCAAGTACACCTTACTAATATAGAATTAAATAAAGACTTATTAAACCTGTCTGAAGTATCAAGAAACCATTCACTAAAAATAAACTCAAAGAAATCTGTTGCTATTTTGTTTGGAGGAGAAAATAAAACAAATTTGTTATAAAAAATAAATATTGAAATAGAAAATGAGGCTATTCAATTTAAAAATAGTGCTAAAAACTTAGGACTTATTGTAGATACTAAGTTAAGATTTAAAGAGCATGTTACAGCAAAGCTTAAGCTAGGATATCAGTACTAAAAACATTGTACTCAAACCGTCATTTCCTAAACCAACAAACTAAAAAAATGTTGTGTGATAGTCTAGTACTATCTCATCTGAATTTCTGTGACACCATATATAATTTATGTCTGGATAGTGTTGATGTGAGAGACGAATCCAAAAACTTCAAAATTCCTGTATGAGACTTATTTTTTGGTATAAGACAGAGAGAACACATAAATTATAAATTAAAAAGAACTATGTTGGCTTAACTTGGCTAATCGACGAGTTCTACACTGCTTAGGTTTTTTTTTACAAAATTTTAAAATTCAAAACACCGCCATATCTTGTAAATAAAATCCGATATAGAACAGATGTTCATAACATCAATATTCGCCAAAAATGTTTAATAAGTATTCATTCTTACAAAAAGAACTTTTAAGCGTTAATTTACATATAATATTGCTTTTTATATTAATAATTACAGAATAAATGACTTTTTCTCTGTCTATATTCTCATTTAAAAAATAAATACCGGTTAATGTTATTAAAAATTATAATTATTAGAAATATTTAAAACATTGTAAATAATAGTTATTTATTACCAAGGCATAAAGTGATTCTTTATCGGACGAGTTCTGAATTGGTATGAGACGAGCGAGAGACGAGCGAGGCGAATAACAGGCGAGTCCGATAAAACTACTTACTGACGTGGTGCATACAAAAATATTATCGCCAACTGTTTAGAATTCGGAATATAAGAAACTGAGGTATATTTAATTGCATTTTATTGAGACGAAGTAAACAGCAAATCTACTTATTATTTGTTATATTGAAATTAAACGTACACCCTGATGCATTAAAAAGTTAATCCCTGAAGTCGAAGGAGTTCCAACTGAAAACGTTTGAGGGTTATTATCTATATTGAAAATCTGCAAATCTTCTTTTTAGATTTGGTGATAACTGAGTTGTCAGTTGGATCATCGCCTCAAAATTTCTTCGCAATTTTTGTTTTATTGAGGCACAGATTCAGGTGGCGTGCACTGAATATCTTCCATAATTTGTTATGAATAAATTACAAGAAAACTATTATCGAGCCGTAATAGGGAGAAGCGTGACACTGACAGATAATAATTTTCGAATAATGTCAAAGTCAAAATACTTTACCTGACGCATATGTCACTTTACCATACTCATATGTCTTTCCACTTTGTCACTTTATCTGCCGCGAGGCAGATAAAGTATACATTATTATAGGATAAGGTAAACTGTTTGTTTACTTCCGGAAATCAATCTGATAATTGACGGCTTTACTGACGGTTGGCGATAAAATAATTTTACACCCCTTACTACCTATATTTATTGGTTATAATCATAAAATTTTGGAAGTTACTTGTCTTGCATTCTTTAATCTTTAAATCTCCCTATTTTTTTCTGTCCTAGTATTCTTTATCTACTTTCTACTTTTATTTCTTTAGTACACGACGATTGTATTCAGTGAAATGTACAGTTTTAAATAGTTATAAATTGGTATTATTTAGTTTAGTTTTTTTCAGGCCACAATAGCCTCAATGTTGCACATTGAAATGGCTACAATACATGGCCTTTTAATTCATTAAAAATTAGTTTAATTTCTTTCTGTCTTAAAACATGTTCATTTGTGAATGAATAAACGTATTATTAATATTATTATTATTATTATTATTCATTGTTGCACTTCAAAATGATTAATCCAGATTTTACAATAGAGCTACAACTTTGAAAGCTTATATCTCAATGTTCACAATGTCACTTAGGTGTTTTTCCTTCTGACATCTTCAAATGTTTTTCATTAATAATACCAAGTATCATACTTAGATAATAATGACAGTTTTGATAAATGTTAAATTACCCTTTAACCCTTAAACCGTAATATGTGTCTGGTAGACACGCACAAATTTTTAACATAGTGTTTTAATAGAAAACTTCAAGCACTTGCGCCCCCACCCCTTCAGTAGTCTTGGCGCGACATGTTTACAGGAGAACTTAAATGCTAAAAATAAGATATTTTCACTCAGTCTTTAGTGATCGAAGAACACGTGAGTTTCACGGTGTTTCTCAGACACATTACGAATAGTGTACAATATTTTAAGTGTTTCACAGACACATATTACCAATAGTGTATAAAATTAAAATTGCACAATATTAATCGTAAGTACTAAAACACGAGTATTTTTATTTGAGAAACTAACGACGGTTGTATTTCATCAAAGATGTCAGCTAGTACATCTAAAGTACTAAATGCACCAAAAAACGCAAACTGCAAAGCGTTCGAATTGATGATCCCGATTTTGAATCGAAAATTTTGGTTATGATGAAAGAAGTGGAAGAGGATGAAATAGCTCCAGAAACGGTGCCAGATGTATATGAAGATGATTCAGATGATACTGTGACCGATCCAAACTTTGAGTCAGAAGTTTTCGATGAAAGTGATAGTGATGATGATGTTGAAATAGATGGTAATAGATCTGAAAGAGATCCCGATAATGATTTAGTTCCATCTACAGATAATAATTCACCTTCACACTATTTTGGAAAAATGGTTTTCAGTGGAATGTTCAACCTCCTAAAACAACACGTACTCCTCAACATAATATCATTAAAATATTGCCAGGAATGACTAAAACAGTAAAAGAATTTAGGAGCAAATCCAGCTTTTGAAAAGATATGGTCACTTTTGTTTGACGACACAATAATTGACGAAATTATTCACTGGACTAATATAAAATTGGAACAAGTGAGGGAAAAGATCAATGATGCTCAAAAATCAAGTTACAGAGCCACAGATAAATGTGAAATGAAAGCACTTTTGGGTTTATTTATGTTAAGTTCGATATATAAATCAAATCATGAGGACATCCTATCACTTTTTAATACCAAGTGCACCGGAAGGCCAATATTTCGATCTGTTATGTCTGCAAAACGCCACAGTTCTCACAACATGCTTGCGATTTGATGATGCAAAAACTAGAAATGATCGCAAAGTTGAAAATCCAGCTGCTGCAATATCTAACGTTTTTAATATGTTTGTAAGTAACTGTCAAAAGTTATATTCGGTAGGTGAATATGCATGTATTGACGAAACATTAATTCCATTTCGAGGGCGTTGTAAATTCAAAGTTTAGTATGCCATCAGAAACCTAATAAATACGGTATTAAATTATTAACCCTTACTGATGCTCAAACTACGTATTTTTATAATGGCTACATATACTGCGGAAAAGGAACGGATGGTATGGGACTGAGTATAGAAAATAAAAAGTTATCAATACCTACACAATCTGTATTGAGATTAGTTACTCCTCTTGTTAAGTCAAATAGGAACATTACAGCAGATAATTGGTTCTCCTCGATGGAGTTGATATGGGAACTGCAGAATAGAAATTTAACCTATGTGGGTACTATGAAAAAAATAAACGTGAAATCCCTGTAGAGTTTCTACCTTCTAGATCAAGACAGCTTGGTACATCAATATGGGTTTGCCGATAACATCACTATGTTGAGTTACGTTCCAAAGAAAAATAGGACCGTAGTGCTAGTTTCTAGTATGCACCACTCAATACTTTCAATTCTGCAAAAGATAAGCCAGAAATAATTGATTTTTATAATCAGACAAAGGGGGCGTTGATTCGATGGATCAAAAAATGTGCCAATTATTCCTGTAACAGAAGAACTAAACGTTGGCCTTTTGGCAATTTTTATATGATGCTTAACATTTCAACCGTCAACAGCTACATATTATATTTATGTTTTATAAATTCCAAAATCATAAAAAGGTTTGGTTTTATAGAGCAATTAGCGTTAAACCTATAAACCTCACTTAGAAAATCGTCTAAAAGTTCCAAACATTCGATCAAGTCTGAAAGTGCTTATTGAAGGAGTACTACAAGAAATATGTAGGGATGTGACGGTACAACATCAATCACAAAAAGGAAATAGTGACAGACTTGAGAAAAAACGTAAGTGCAGCTTATGTCCATATACAAAAAACAGAAATATGGATATAAATGTATTAAATGTCAAGTTCCCATATGTTTAGATGTTCAAAGAAAATATGCAATAATTGTTGTAAAGTACTGTAGAGTAGTGGTTTATTAGCAAGGAAATAATTTACCTCTATTTTAATGCAATGTATACCTTTCTTTGAGTTATAATGCACAAAAATAAATAAATATAATGAGAAAAACATTGTACAATTAGTTGCGTGCCTCACAGACGTATTACTAATAACAGATAAAATTTGAATATTACCGTTTATGAAGGTTAAATATTTTTGTTGTATTTAAGTAGTCCTTCTTTTAGAAGTCCTCCTAAAAGAAGGACTACTTAAATACAACCAAAAAATAATGACAGTGTTTATAATAAAAACTAAAGTAGGTAGGTATTCTATATTCCACTGTGGCTTCTTATCCATTCTCTGAACGCAGGTACGCTAGTAAAAACATCAGGGTTTGCCAATGCACAAGGTATGCCCCAAGACACCACACCAACTTGAACTTCATTGTAAATCAATGGACCACCAGAGTCTCCATTACAAGCACCTTTCTCTGCTCCGGCATATGTGCATAGGTTCGTATCATATACTGGTTGGTTAGGTAACCATAGTTTGCATTGTACATACTTATTTGATCAAAACAATCTGTTGTAAGTTATTTGGAACACCTTGAGGAGGATATGCATCATATCCCCACCCGGAAAGTAACAACCTAGCACCATCTGGAGGTTCAACGTTCGCTAAAGCTATCGGTTGTACTAGGCTTGAAGTGGCAATATTTCTATTTACTTGTATTAAAGAAATATCGTTTTGTAAATTGTTTGGATTAAATTGTTGATGCACAACTCCTCCGTAAATTGCATATCGTTCACCTCCAGCACTTAATTGGGTTATTCCAACAACTACTGTAGATGACATAATATCCGAACTAAAAATGTTAGAACGTTTCTTAATTTGTATTTGACAATAACACTTAGATATTACCCGATGCAATGAGCGGCACACAAAATCCAAGTTGCACCAATGATAGAACCGCCACAAAAGTGGCCTGCATTGTTCTGCAGAGAAACTTGATGAGGATATTGTCCTACTTCTGCGTTCGAACCTCCGATAATTCTATTAAAAGGAGAAGCGGAAATTCCATCTGTAATAAAAAATATTAATAACCGAATATTAAATGTAAGTACATACTCCAAAACACCTCCAGCGAGTAGTATGCCGTATACTAAAATCGACAACATTGTGACTATCGTTAGGAAGTAATTTTTTTTCCTTTTTATAATGAAATTTTAATCTGATAAATTCTCTAAGTATTTGATAAGTGGAACGAATTAACGTTGCTACCAAAATCATTAATTATTGAAGTCAAAAATAAAATACTTGAAATTTAATCAGTGTGATGTAATTGCGTGGTGCTGTTTCCCTGATAAGCTATTACTTGTATTTTTTTAATTTAATATCATCATTGAAATTATGGTAAACTAAGTTCAGTTTCATTGAACAAACGTTTCAAAAAGCACACAAAAAATATGGTGAAATATGGAAAGCATTAAGTGTAACAACACACAAATCAAAAAGTTCGTCGCGGGTAAAACTTTCAGAAATAGTGCAGTAAATAGAGATATATTTTTGACAAAAATAATAGTAGGATACCACCTACGCCATGTAATTGTAAATAGTATAAAGTACCTTGTATTCATGTTTTATACGGAAAATGAATTGTCATTATATAGTTAATTAACATTTATATGCAAAGAAACGAGTTTTTTCTTTTTCTTCCTGAGTGAAAATTAATGAACTAATGTTAATGGTGTAAAAAGAAAAGTTGTAGAAGATAGATGCAATTGTAGGGCAATTAGTTTATGCACAATTAAGATTTAAATTTTTAATGCAATATATTCAATCGAAACTGAATGCTTGTGTAGTCGCCCGATTGTCAGAAATAAAAAAAAATCGTAAAGTTGAAATAGAAAGGAACAAAACGTATATCCTGATTTTTCGATAAAATGATATTTAATACGCAAAAAATGCATGCAAAGATGACTGAAAACGACCGAATGAGAGACAACGGAGAAGTAGTGGGAGTACCTGTTCGCAGCGCGCTTATATAAATCTCAATCCCCTCAAACGGCACTAGCGAGTGGGTACCTCCACTACTCCGCCGTATGTTCACACTTGGTCATTTTCAGTCATCTTTGCATGCATTTTTTGGGTGTTAAATATCATTTTATCGAAAAATAAGAATATACGTTTTGTTTCTTTCTATTTCAACTTCACCATTTTTTTTATTTCTGACAATCGGATAATCACACGAGAATTCAGCCTCGATTGAATATATTGCTTTAAAAAAATTAAATTGCAATTGTGCATAAACTAATTGCCCTCCTCCTATTTCTGAAAGATTTCCCTACATTTCAAAAATTACGGATCTACAATTTTAAAAAAAAAACCCAAATATTTTACTTTTATGATTTTTCTTGGAAAGTTATTACCTGATTCAGTCCAATTTGTGCTCATTTTATTCATATTTTTATCTTCTATAACTTTTCTTTTTACGCCATTAACATTGGTTTATTTCTATTCTCAAAAAAAAAGTTGAGAAAACACGTTTCTTGCATATAAATGTTAATTAACTATAAGGATGACAATTTATTTTCGGTATAAAACATGAATATAAGATACTTTATACTATTTACAATTACATGGCGCAAATGGTATACTACTATTAATTTTATCAAAAATTTTACTAATTATTTGCTCTATTGAATGGGGTAAAGTACAAACCCATTGTTTCATAGACACGAAATTAAAAAAAAAATTTATAAACAAAAATGCAGACCAACTATGTGCAATGATAAAAAGTTTAACTCTAAAAAGTTGTAAAAAATTGATGGAATTGACCTGTGGTGACAGCGCTGTTAATAATTGCGTAAAAGCAATGTGTGTTGCCTATCTGTTCGTAATTATTCTTTGTTATTGTTAGTAGTAGGAAGCATGCGTGAAGATACTTCACTTACTTACAGTCCATGAGCGCAACGCTTAAGTTGTATTGTGTATACGCCAAGAATAAAAAAATTAATAATGTGTTCAAATGAAGATTATTATTAAAACAAACCAACAATAAATTGATCCTACGAGCCTGATAACGAGTAAATCGTGAATGGAATCAGTGTTGTACCATGTGTTTTAGTGAATTAAAAGAACAAAGAAATTGTTAGCATTGTTGAGCGATTTGTGTGGGCCGGCATCATACGATCACGTGATCATGCACCTGCAAAATGGAGCGGGAAAATATAACAAGTTTCTAAAATAATAATGGTCTACGATAATAGACAAATAAACGAGTTTACATTAAAGACAATGGCAAATATCAAAAGATTCCTACAGTATCTCTTTACATTTCCGAGTAATGACATTGAGTAACCAAAATAAGCATTTATTAACACTTTCATAAAACGTAAGAACCATTTCTTTTACATTTGTTTGTTTATAGGTCGACTATCGATCATTCTTGTGAGTAACATTGAATTTAACTGCCTTACACTACAGACCTACCGAGTCGAGTTTAATACGAGTCACAAAGAAATCAATTGGTGAGTACATTTGAAACATATCTTTTAAAAGTTCTTTGCGACAAACCATATTTAATAATTAAACCATGACGAAACCAAAAAAAATACTTCCGAAACAACTTTGAGTGCACAAACCTCCTTGTCACCAGAGCAAAAATTATTGTTTTCTAAATTAAACAACCGAGTAAACAAATTGAAAAGTTTCTGAACAATTTGTTAATGAGTGTAACGCTTTTTGAGATTAACGAAGAAACTTTAGAACAATTAATTACAAGAACTGACTATGTCAAACCTTTGTTAAACGAATATGAGAACTATATGATGAATTTGTCGCATTTGGGTTTGAGGCCCTGAAGCGTCTGAAATATTAACTGGGTTACCAATTGTTGGTAGTACTTACAAAGTTGCATTAGATCTTTGGTGAAACAGATATCAAAATAAACGTCTCTTGATTTTCCAGCAACTTGAGCAATTATTTGAGAGTATTAAATTATCTAAGGAAAACGGTTTAAGGAATTTTTACGATTCAATTACTAAACACTTAAAACCATTGACAGCTTAAATCTTTCTGATTCTGACTACAAGAGTGCCATAATAGCCTACCTCATAAAATCCAAGAGTGATACTCGAACGATCGTAGAGTTTTCTAAGCAATTTCCAGAGGATATACCACTATCCACGAGAGTTTAGAGTTTTTGTAGCCATAGGTGTAGGCTAATAGATGATATAAGCGTTTGTTTAAAGAAAAATGGAGCAATTCATTCTTCTAATGTTACGAAAGAGTGCCCAAACCATTTTTTAAAAGAAACCCAGTGGGAACTTTTCTTGCAACAAGTACTAATACTTGTCCGCAGTGTAAAGGAAATCACTTACTTTATAAATGTGATGCATTTTTTAGACTGCCCGTCAGAGATAGATATAACAAAGTAAAAGAATTTCGATTGTGTTTTTAACTGCCTAAGCCATGATTATAGAGAATTGTAGATCATCTTACAATTGCAAAACCTGCAAGAAAGATCATCATACTTTAATTTGTTTCTCGAACAATTTCACCAGACATAAGCCTCGTCCAAATTCTACGGAATTGAATCCACAAATTTCAGATAGCCCCTTAACGAACGATTCTGCTGTCGGGACAAATGAGATACAAGGTTCACCTCCGGGTCCTAGTTCATCGTCTACGACGTGTAACTGGGCGGTCAATTCGAATGTATTGCTGTCTACAGCAAGGGTAAGAGTGAGAAACGGTACATATTTATCTGAAGTCCGTGTTTTATTAGATAGTGGAAGCCAAAGCAATTTCATAACTGAACAGCTTTGCCAAGAGTTGAATTTAAGGGCAAGTCCGATTAATATATTGGTAAAGGGCGTCGGCGGTACTACAACACAGGTGACTAAAATGGCTACCATTACAATACAATCGCTTAAAGGTAATTATCAATTTGCTGCCCATTGTTTAGTCATAAAAGAAATTACCGACCAATTGCCTCTTGTATCTTTCCAAAAGAGTTATTTGAGTATTCCGTGCCATGTGAGTCTAGCCGATGAAACATTTAATATTCCAGGAAAAATCGATATCCTCCTTGGAGCTTCTTCCTATTTTAGCTTAATAAAACCTAATCAAATCTCATTAGGGAGAGGGATGCCTGTTATCCAGGATTCGGTGTTAGGTGGTTTATTTCAGGTAACATACCCGAGAAAATTTTGAGTAAAAAAATACTTGTTTTCCTACTCATGTCCATCATACCATTGCACATAATTCTGAGAGTTGGAGAGAGTTAAATCAGTCTCTTATAAAATTATGGGAGATCGATCGTAGAACCTAAAACTAATCTTTCATTATTGTCCGAGAAGAACGATTCTGCGAAACCCATTTTTTAAAACCATCAAACAAAATGTCGACGGTAGGTTAATTGTCTCATTACCCTTCAAGGGTAATCTTACCAATCTTGGTGATTCTGAGCAGATGGTAAAAATCAATTCTTTAGATTAGAACAACGCCTTTCTAAAACCCTAATCTTCGAACAGAATATATTGAGCAAATGAGGGAATATATCGCTCTTGGTCATATGAGTAAAGTAGACTCAATCCAATCTTCCGGAAATTTCGAGACATTAGATGGTCCTATTCCTGTCAATTCAGTACCCAATTATTTTTGTCTCACCATTGTGTGGTTAAAGGAGACTCGTTAACTACCAGAGTCCGTGTCGTTTTTAATGGAAGTCTGAAAACGTCCACTAATTTATCCTTGAACGATACCCAGGTTGTTGGCCCCCCAGTTCAGGGGAAACTGGTAGACCTTTTAATCAAGTTTCGACAGTTTCCATTTGCAATTACTGGTGACATAGCTAAGATGTACAGAATGATTGAAGTTTCTAAAAGCGAGAGAAAATTTCAAAGGATTTTTGGAGAGAAAATCCTAGAAACCAATTGGAAACCTACGAAATCAATCGAGTCACTTTTGGTACAGCTTCTGCAAGTTTTCTGGCAACACGCTGCCTAGTTTACCTTGCTGACAAGTTTATCCATCAGCACCCTGAAGGTGCACATGTCATCAAACAAAACTTTTACATGGATGATTTGTTATACAGTTGTCAATCGAAAAACAACTGATTTCTATCAAGCAACAGGTCAAGAAAATTTTAGAGTCCGGGTGTTTTGTAATTAGGAAATTTCTATCCAATTGTCCAGATATAATGAACGAAAGAGGTCTTCCATCCGATTGTAATTTAATCACTATTCCTCTTGGAGAAAGATCGAATACAAAACCTTAGGAGTTCGTTGGAACTCTATTGAAGATAAATTATTCTTCAACTTTTGTTTGAACTTTGAGGAACGTGATTATACCAAAAGAGCCGTTTTGTCCTGTTTAGCAAAATTATTTGACCCTTTAGGCATTTTGGCACCTATTGTCGTTAAAGGAAAATTAATTTTACAATCTCTTTGGCAACAAAAAGTAGAGTGGGATCAAGAGTTACCTGGTAATGTGCTTAAGGAATGGCATGAGTTTAAAGGCCAATTAAAAATCATCAATAATATTATGGTGTCACGTTGTCTAATCCCTTCGAATTTCATTAGTTTGCAAATCCACGGGTTCTGCGATGCCAGTTCTATCGCTTATGGAGCTTGTATATATGTTAGATGTACAACATCAAGCGGCCGAGTATATTGTAATCTCGTAACGTCTAAATCTCGGGTAGCACCATTGAATACCATAAGTATTCCAAGGTTGGAATTGTGTGCTGCTGTCCTGCTAGCGGAGTTGTCGAAGGATGTTATAAAAAACTTCGATGTAGTCTTTGAAAGGGTGTTTTATTGGACAGACTCCATGGTCACTCTAAATTGGGTCCATTCGGCACCTAATCGATATAAGGTCTTTGTAGCTAACCGTATAGCGGTTATTCAAGAACTAACAGACATTGGTAATTGGAGGCATGTAGTCTCTCAACATAATCCTAGTGATTTAATTTCCAGAGGAGTTCATCCAAGAGATTTGTGTGACAATAAGTTCTGGTTTCATGGTCCGTCTTTTCTGAGTTCAGTTGACAACTATAATTTTGAAAATTGGTTCAATTTTAAGGGAAACGAACGTACAGATGCGAAAGAGTCAAATATTTGTTTTCACAGTCAGGTCACAGAGCACCTTGACCTTTTTCAGCGCTATTCCAGTTTCACTAAGCTAAAAAGAGTGTTAGCATATGTCCTTAGATTTATCAACAATTGTAAAGGTATTAAAGAGGGTCGTCTAACTAGTCACCTTACAGTTCGGGAATTGAAACAATCCACGGAAAGGTTAGTGTATCTTTGTCAGCATGAAAGCTTTGTTCCTGAGTTACAGTGTTTACGAAAAGGAGTTCAAATAAAAACTTCTTCTGTTCGATTATTGGACCCCTTTTTAGACAGAGCTGGATTAATTAGGATAGGCGGCCGGCTTGCACGTTCGAGTTTTAATTTTGATAAGAAATATCCTTTGCTCCTTCCGAAGGATCACGCATTAACATGGTTAATACTCAAATCTTTTCATCTGACTTATCTTCATTGTGGTCCTCAACTCCTGCTATCAATAGTGAGAGTCATTCTGGCCGGTACACGGGAAGAATATTGCAAAATTGATAGTTCGGAAATGTATTGTTTGTTCCAGGTTAAGTCCTAAATTTAGTCATCCATTAATGGGAGATTTGCCTCCCAATCGAGTACTACCAAATATGCCAGCATTCTATAACGTGGGTTTGGACTACGCAGGTCCAATCTTAATTAAAGATCGCAAAACGAGAGGAGCCAAATTGATAAAGAGTTACATTTGTATTTTTATATGTCTTACAACACGTGCTTTGCATCTTGAGCTAGTCAGTAATTTATCAACCGAATCTTTTTTGAATGTATTATACCGATTTATAGCAAGAGAGGTGTGCCCTCGAGTATTATGAGTGATAATGGCGGAACATTTATTGGCGCAAGGAATTATTTGAAAGATTTATTTCTATTTTTCAAAGATCAACAAGTACAAAAGTACAATAATCGATACTTTAAGTCAGAAGCAAATAAAATGGGTATTTATCACTCCTAGAACCCCGCATGAAGGAGGTCTGTGGGAAAGAGCAGTTAAATCCACTAAATTTCACTTATATAGAGTATTAAATAATACGCATCTTGATTATGAAGATTTTTATACGATTTTAACAAAAATTGAAAGTGTATTAAATAGCAAACCTTTATCCATTTTACCAAGTGACGGTCGTGATCTAAGCCCGTTAACTCCAGGTCATTTCCTTATTCTCCGTTTTTTCAATGCCTTGCCTGAACATGATTTTAGTCAAACACCTCCAAATCGGATTGGTCTCTTCAACCGAATGCAACAAATTGTAAGACATTTTTGTGCCAGAATACCAACGTCGTGTAAAGTGGTTTCAACGCCTGCCAAATCTCGCACGAGTTGGGCATGTTGTACTTGTACAGGAAGAAAATCTACCACCATTGCAATGGCCATTGGGACGCATTGTCAAAACACATCAAGGAACCGACGGCATCACTCGTGCTTTAACGATTAAAGTAAGCAACGGTCGAGAGATAAAGAGGTCAATACATCGCGTGTGTGTTTTACCAGATGATTCCAACTAAGGGATCGCATCCACCAGCGAAACAATTTTTTGTAATGTGTTGTTTATCGAAAAAAATTGTGTTTCTGTTGTATTTAGGTTAAGTTTTTTGTTTCAATCTGCATGTATTTGTTCTTTTTGTGATACAAAATGTATTTCCATTATGTTTGTTGAAACGCCAGCCGGTCATTTCAAGGTGGCCGCTGTTAATAATTGCGTAAGAGCAATGTGTGTTGCCTATCCGTTCGTAATTATTCTTTGTTATAGTTAGTAGTAGGAGCGTGCGTGAAGATACTTCACTTACTTACAGTCCATGAGCGCAACGCTTAAGTTGTATTGTGTATACGCCAAGAATAAAAAAAAATTTAATAATGTGTTCAAATGAAGATTATTATTAAAACAAACCAACAAGCGCCACAACCGACAATTGTGCGCAACCAGAGTTTTTCGCTACAGAAACAAATAAAATATATCACCGGACCACTATAAAGTCGACTCAAGCACAGACGACAGTAAAAACAGGAAAGAACTTGTATTTGAATAGTAAGGTCTTTTGCATCAAACATTGCTCGTGCTGTTTCATAGTAGAGCATTCCACACAAAACACTCGTGCTTTTTATAGCTGAGTAGTTCTTCTCAGAACTAAAGCAGCAGCTGGGTGCCTACGCCAGCGTATCAAGATCGCCGTCAGTTCCACCAATTAGCCGCCGTATCCAGAAGATGACCTTGCTTCTCCACTACGTACCGTCTCAGACGTTTGATCCACGACTAACACCACTCCGGGACCGCGACACCTGAATAGTAATTATTCACAGTAACAACAACGCACCGTATACCTATGGCAAGGCCCAAGGATTACATCCATGCGACCCGCAATGCCATTTCATTGTAGATATGTAAATAAAACTAGCACAGCACAACAAACCAATTCGGATAATTTTTTTTAAATAATTATTGAAGTACAAGGAGGTTTTTATAAACAAAAAAATTCGAAAATTTTTTCGAACGTTTGTAAAAGCTTCAATTTAAATTGTATCTTGTTTAGGGACCTTTCGGGGTTGGTGTTGGAAAAAATAAATCCTTTGAAATGAACAGGCCGACGTTTTGCCTCTCGTTCAGTTAAAGTCACGGTGAGATGTTGGTTGCCACGGTAATAAAATATCTCGACTCGATTAATCAATCGCATGGCAACCGTATTTCACGACCAAGCATTACTCTCGTAAACGGATGATCGGTATGCCATTAGAAATAAATGTAAATACTAGTACCAATCGTTCTGAGGTTCGTCGACAATCATCGTCCGATATCTCCGTTCTACCATGCGGTCGGGTTATGGGCGAAAAGAAGTCGTTCTGATTTTCTTAATTACTTACATGTTACGGTTCAAATTTCTCAAACTAGAACGTATGTCGCAAGCCTTTTTAATAACGTTTTTCGTGAGTAGCACGTTACAACGAAAGTCGAATTTGCCGCGCGCACGCTTGCTACGCATTTCTCATTGGTGGATTCACAAAAATTATCGGGACGACGAGCTGACATTTTGCGATTTCCTTCTACTGGGCGTTTTTGGCGTGCTTCGTGAAGCTAAAGTTTACGCGTAAAGTATTAATGTGGCTTCAATAATTCCAAGTTAAATTGGCGTGTAAATGTAAATCCGACCGCATTCGCCGTAAGTATTTCTTTTTCCAGTTCTTTTGTTGTCTCGTGGTTGTGTTAATTCTGTAATAACCTCAACCACTTACAGGTTCTTATTTTAGATGCCGGCTAACTTTTATTAAGGAAGAGAAGTCATGAGTTCGTGTGACAATAGATATTTATTAATAAAAATAAACTTTTGTTGAGCGCCGTTAAATTATATAAACAAAATTGTACACCAGTTAAATTAAAATAATCCTATTTACAATGAAATTAATACCCTTTTCCTGAGATAGGCAATTGTCAAAATGCGAAGGCAGAAAACCTAACATAATAGCATTCAAGAAATAGTTGTAAACGTTTACGTATTCCTTTTATTTTATTTAGAACTTCCTTTTTGTTTATATTTGTTTATTAGATTCGCTTTTTATTTTATTACGAATTTACCCACCCCTTAAAAGTTACAAAACACAAAACCTAACCTAACCTAACCTAACCTAACCTAACCTAACCTCTACATGAATGATTGTAAAAATAAAAATTAGATAAATGATATTTAATTCTTGTAATTGATAAGAACAGCGTATGTTTGTTGAACTATCCCGCGTTGCGTAAAAATTGGAAAACTCGTTCATATAAAATGGGTAATAAAAGTGCCTAACCTTGTTTGCTGGTATTTTAATTATTACCCCCTTGCAGAAAATGGAAGCTGCAGAGTTGTAACTCGTAATCCAAAATCTTATCAGCGAGATAGACACAGAAGTTGCGGAGTTGGTCAAAAAATCAGACAGTTTATAGGCCGTATCAAGACGCTAAAATATTTTAGAAGAAAATCAAAACCTTGATTTCTTTTAATAAAAATGGTAACACTTACCCGAAATTAATAATCGGCAAAATCTAAATCTAATTGATTTAAATATTTATTTTAGTATTGCCTTGCACAATTTATAATTAATTTCAGTTAACTTTAACTGTTTAGAAGATCCCAATTAAGGTTAATATAAATTGTAATTATTTGTTGTATTTTTAATTAACAAATATTTATACGGTCTGACTCCCAATAATATCCCAAAAATGAAGGTGCCCGCGTTTCCACAAGAATCGTAATCTAAAGATATGTGCGACCTTACTGAACTCTGCACGTTTGAAATGTTAAATGTAAAATATAAATATATATATATATATATATATATATATATATACCGTGTCAGCCATGAAGTTGGAACCATATTATTGTAGTTAAAAAAAAACTTTGGGGGGCAATCACTTCTGCTTCTGAAATAACTTAAAATGCGCCAAGTCAAAGTTGACAGGTAACATCTGTCAATTGTCAAGTTCGTAATTTTGGAAAAAAATGTCCTAAAAATGGGTCAATTTGTTAAAATTTCAAAAAATGTTACTAAGAAATTATGATGCTAATCACATTTTATGCCCATGTGCCGATTTTGAGAGAGCATATTTTCGTATTTTTTATTGACCCCCAATTTATTGTTTGTAATTTTGAAGTAGTCGTTATGTGTTAAGATATTCAAATTATAATTAAAACCATTTTTGTACTATCCAACTAAATTTTAATAAAGAAAAAGTTGAAAAATAATTGCTGATTTTTTGAAATTTGGAAAATAATCCACGTACGAATATTATGATCATAATATGCAATGGAATGGTAGCCTTTATACTGCTTTAAACCGTTTTAAATGTTTTAAAACAGCCAGTTACGGAGTGAATAAAAAATACGAAAATATGAAATTTATTGAACATCAAAATTCTCTCTCAAAATCGGCACATAGGCATAAAATGTGATTAGCATCATAATTTCCTAGTAACATTTTTCGAAATTTTAACAAATTGACCCATTTTTAGGACATTTTTTTCCAAAATTACGAACTTGACAATTGACAGATGTTACCTGTCAACTTTGACTTGGCGCATTTTAAGTTATTTCAGAAGCAGAAGTGATTGCCCTTCAAAGTTTTTTTTAACTACAATAATAAAAAAAATTGCCATATGGTTCCAACTTTATGGCGGACACTGTATATATACCCAAAAGCAAATCTTATTATTATTATTAACAATTCTACATAATAAATTGTTACAATTCTAATTACGACGTATGCTTTAGCACGTGTTTTGACCTCATACTCTACTCGTGTATTACAATCTGGATAATTCCTGGGGGCGCTGGAATGGCTAGTTAAGAATCCTTCGCTATAAAACGTGACGACTACCACAGTTTCGTCTACATTGAAGCTGCCAACGGCCGATGAACTCAACCGGCTGAGGGGTCGTTCACGCTGCGTGTCTGCTGCTTCGAGGGAGCATATCTGCTTTCCGTACTTCGTCGTCTAGTTCTCCAAAGAGAAATCCTGTGGCTACCGATCTTCTAAAGCTGTGAACGGCTGTCGTTAGCAAGAACCTTCCTTATTGGAACTGCATGCCTCAAAACACAGCTAAGTTTATTGTTTAAGAAACCTATTCACTATTTATGCGTATGAAGCTCACGTACATGTGACATTAAACGGTTTAAATCTCTAGCATATAAGTAAATTTTTATTCGGGGTAGACTCCATCACCGACGCTCGGTTTTGTTGTTAACTAGCTCCATAAGAGCTTGGGCGCTTTAGATAAAGTGGGAGAAGCTAAAACAAAAGGCCATTTGGGTTGGCGGGAGCTACTTACCGTGCTAGTCCGAGTTTAAGTTAGATTTAAGTCACCGTGTGTAAGTGACGTGTGTACGTCAAGTTTCCTTAGTAACCAATCCTCAATTGAAACCCTAACTTTAATTTGGGGTGTAACAAACAAAAGCTTGAATTTCGACATATTGATTGCGAGCTTTAATTAATTTGTTGTTGCTAACGCCTGTAAGTCTTATGCGACAAGATCTCTCACTTCTCACATATTTTCCTAGTATTGTAAGTTATATTTGCTACATTTATTTGTCTATTTGTCTCTCTGATTTGTGTTGGTTTTAGCGTATTAGACCTTAAGTAAAACCTATTAAATTCCTGTTGGTCGGTTTTATTTCTTTTTACCCAGCAGGTGGCGCCGCTAACTATTACAAATACGGGATCTTCCCAGAATTTAATGCGCTATTTCGAGCCAAATAGTATGGTTCTTCTCTAGGTTGTATCGCTAGAGCCGTCGCTTCTTTTATTATTATTTGTGAACTACAACCGCTACAAACAGTTGGCAGATGTTTTGGAATAAGGTTGCTTCAAAGTTCTGTCCTTGGTCTGAATGTAATTAATTCTAAGGGAACTCCAAAACGGTAGAAAAACTCCTTGATCAACACGTCTGTTACTGTTGTTGCCTTTTGGTTTGGTATGGCATGTGCTTCTATCCATTTGCTGAAATAATCCATTTCCATCAAAATGTATTTGTTTCCAGCATCACTTTTAGTAATAGGGGATCCCAAGCGGGGATCTTGCGTGTGTCAGAAAACCATATGGGGAGATACCTTGCAACCTGTAATGTACCCCCAACATAAATGAATCAATAAGCGTGGGGTGTACAGCTGCTGAGAACTGTGTATTCCCCACTCTTTCTCACTCTTTCCCACCGTCTTCACACTACCTTCTGTCGCCATAATACCATATTAGCTGATAAGTAACTTTTCAAAAAGTATTTGCAAACTTGAGATCAATCGTGATAGGATGAAATTATTCAATAAAACATAAAACGTATCAGATACCCCTTCTCGTTGAATGTGAGTAATTACGACGTTTGTAATTTGCCACCTTGCCAATGAGATCTACGGCAACATTTATTGCGAACTATCGTATCATTACTGAGATGACACCAACATACTGCGGATGGAAAAATGTGAATGGAAAATTAGAGCCGACTTGGGTAGTTGGTAACAAACTTCCAGAAGCATACGATAATATCTTCATAACACTTGACATTCTAGGGGATAGTTTAGATTCGGGTACGTTTTCTGTTTAATACTATACAGGGTATCCCAGTGGAAACTGACACATTTTATACTTAATTATTGACTAAACAAAAAATTATAAAAATGTGCAGTTTTTACAAATGAGTTTCAAATGTCGAAAAGTTTGTTCTCAATCACATTAAAAAAATGTTCCAGTTATTATACAGAATGAGAAAAAAAATGCCTATTTTCAATTAAAATTTTCTTGTCTTATTTAAATAGAACACCTTGTATATTTTTACACCAATGGAAAGCTTAGTTAATTATTCATTTTGTTTAGACTCCAAAACTTGGGAAGACCTGTTGACCTTAGCCTTTACCGCCTTACTTTTACTATTTACTTTTAGCAATCCAATATTATTCATTATTAATTTATTGACTTAGTTTCAACTCAAAAATTCTTCAGAAGTCAAAATTCAGAAGTCAAAAATTATTTGTACAAATGTTAAATATGACAGTTGGTTTACATGGAAATTTAGAAAAACATAAATTGGTTTGTAATAAAAGGTTTTTTTAAAAAATATAAACTAGGTATGTAAAATGTTTGAATCTGTAAACGTAACGTAAACGTAACGTAACGTACTATAATACGTAACGTAAACGTAATATATAATATAATACTAACTAACTAAACTAATACTAACGTAACTACTAACTAACTACTAACTAACTACTATAACTACTAAATAACTACTAAACTAACTAACTAAACTAACTAAACAACTAAAACGTAACAAAACTAACTAACTAAACTAACGTAACTAACTAACTAACTACCAACTAAACGTAAACGTAAACTAACGTAAACGTAACGTAACTAACGTAACTAACGTAAACGTAACGTAAACGTACGTAAACGTAACTATAACTAACTAACGTAAACGTAACGTAAACGTAACGTAAACGTAACGTAAACGTAACGTAAACGTAACGTAAACGTAACGTAAACGTAACGTAAACGTAACGTAAACGTAACGTAACATAACGTAAACGTAACGTAAACGTAACGTAAACGTAACGTAAACGTAACGTAACGTCACGTACACGTAACGTAAACGTCACGTAAACGTAACGTAAAGTCACGTACACGTAAACGTAACGTAACGTAAACGTATTAAATCTAAATCCGACCTGCCAATCGAAATCTGCACAAATAGATTCATTCATCTTAACCCTAGAATATATAAACCGGGCCTCTCAGGCCCGGCGTGATTTTGGTTGTTTATAATTTATATGAAAAAATGTCAAGTGGCTTAAGCATTTAGATATGCTCTAAATACATCTTTAATTAACACAACTTAATTCATAAACATTCAAGTGTACTTAGAAATTGAAAAAAAAATTTTACATTAGCATACCATATTTACATAAACCGGACCCCCAAAGCACGTTCACTAACAGATCCTATAATTTGTCACGTACTGCTGCACGGAATTATGCGTGTCTGTTCAAGTCGAAACTTGCATTACTGCTGGATGTAGGTACAGCTGATTGTCATTCAATTGAAATAAAAGTTGCATTGAGTAAACTTGTGAGACATATACAATATGTAACCCCTAAGTTGGAATCATATGAAGAACTTTTTTATTATTAATTTTAGAAAAAAAAGTTATTCTTCATAAAAAGTTCTGCATGTTCTAAAATCTAAAATACAGTCATCAAATATCAATTTTTTCAGTTGTATACGAGGTTTGTCAAAAAATATGAATTTTACTCAAGAGTAAAGTACCTTTAAATTTAACAATATCGGAAAATGTTATCAAACAGAAATAAAAACTACGTTAAAATATGCAATTCCATCCATTTACATTACATTAAAAATTAAGGTTATTTTATTTTTTAATAATATTTCTATTTTGAATGAATCTCTTGTGATTATTCATTATTATTTATGATAATTTGACTAAAATATTATAATATACTTTTACGATGCTGTGAGTGATTTTATTTCTACAGGGTGTTGAACTTTTATTTTTCAAAAATGTTCAATAAATATCATATTTTTTTGACAGAACCTCGTATATGACTAAAAAAATTTGATATTTGATGACTGTATTTTAGATTTTAGAACATGCAGAATTTTTTATGAAAAATAACTTTTTTTCCTAAAATTAATAACAAAAAAGTTTTTCATATGATTTCAAGTTAGGGGGACATATTGTATAATAATGGCATCAAAAAAGAATGTGAAAAACGTGAGAGTTCGTGATGAAGGCTATAAAGAAGTACTGTTGCAGTGGGCGGCTAAACTTGATGATCTGCCTTCTGCAGAAAGTAATGTATCAGAAGCAAAAATTGATGACAGCGTGTTTCTGGCGAATATTCTGGATCCACTAGTGATGATGGTGACGATAATTCAGAGGATGGTGCTGACAATATTGATCATCTGACATTCGATTCAACTTACATTGCTCCAAGTGGTCTGGATTGGAGTCTGGAACCTCCAGCAAAAAATAAAATTCAACCACATAACATTATTGGGAATGTGCTAGGACTAGCAAGAAAGCATATGGCTGCAACATCAAAAGAAGCGTTTCAGTTATTTGTAACTCCAGTTATTATACAAGAAATTGTGAACTGTACTAATTTAGAAGGAAACGTATTTACGGAGCAAAAGGAAAACCGTGGAAAGATGTAACCGTTAATGAGTTTCTTGCATTCTGTGGTTTACTTATTCATGCGGGAGTTGACAGAAGCTGGGATGTTCCGAATTTGCTAATCCTAAATACCAAACCACAATGTCCATATTCGCTTTAAAGAAATTCGAAGATTTGACGATAAGAGAACGTGTTTGGAAACCGATAAATTAGCAATGGTATCCTACGTTTGGAATTTATTCATTCAACAATGCAAAACCTGCGTCATACCGGATACTAATGTAACTTGTTGGCTTTAGTGGTAGGTGCAGATTCGTTCAATATATGCCAAGTAAACCGGCAAAATATGGACTTAAAATATTTTGGATGTATGAATCTAAGTCTGGTTATGTTCTGGATGGTTTAGTTTATGGTGGTCGCCAGCTAGGAGAGCCTCCACATAAAAACCTGGGACTTGGAAGTAGTACAAACCCTTGTGCGTAGCATTCATAATTCTGGTCTCAATCTCACTCTGTATAGCATTGCGCTTTTTTGGAAAAGTTTGGTACGTATTGTAACAAGAGACGTTCCATTTCAAATCCCAATTTTAAATAATGTCGCAATAATTATTAGGCAGTTAACAAAATAGATTTTATTATTTATTTTACCTGTCACTCAATTGACAAAACAACATATCTTTTTTTACACTTATCCGCGTACGCGATGAATCGTTCTTTTTTTTATGTAAATCTGGGTATTTTCGTTACACTTTCCCCTCCTTACAACCATTCTGTCCCAGAACAACTTGTGGCTGGAGATGATGATTTCGGAAAAATGGATCGCTTCGCTGTGGACATGCAGCCAGTCTAAGGCAACTTGAACCTTCGTGCGCTTGGTCGTGGCTGACCAATCTGGTTACGTTAGGATTGTGATGACAAACCAGTATACTGATTCCAGTGCTTCGAAATATCACTTCCAACATGTTTCGAACCATACGCCAATCCAACTGGTCCAACCCGCACCCCAATTTTGGTACCGCCAACTTACTAATTTTGTTTACCAGTAAGTGTTCCCGGAGATCCTCCAAGGCATTCCACAAATCGACATATTGAGGTTTATCCTGAGAAAATTTCTTAGTTACCAGATACGCCACTAGTCTGCGTCCATTACGCAATAGGAGACTCTTGCCAACGGTTAATTTAGGGACTTATGTTTTTTTAAACCTAGGTCTTTTTTTTTAATTTTTTTTTTAAATTCCCTGGACTTGAAGATCTTCAGCTACGCAGGTAAGGAATACTCTGAAGAGTATTAACAAATCCTTCTGAACTTTGTTTTTTACCGAAAATTAACCCCTGAGTCTTGGGGTACGCCTCCATAAAATCGTCAAAGTGATTCCATCTTTTCGCTCCCCCGTTGGTGCCATTCTTCGCGCTACGACCCTCGGGGATCTTCGTTTCTTCCAGCATATGTTGCTAGTCGATTAAAGTGGACGACTCTGGGCTTCCCCTAGGCCCCTTTTTTAATTCGGTAGATCACATCGTTAATTCTCTTTACAATTTGGTACGGTCCTTCCCAGTCTTGTTGCAATTTCGGAGAAAACCCTCTACGTCTTCTTGGGTTATACAGCCACACCAAATCACCTTCTTTGAAACCTCCTTCCTGGCCTCGCACATCGTACTGCTGCTTGATACGGTTACTAGCCAACTGAGTCTGCTTCCTGACTCGATCGTGGGTCTCGTTCAGCCTTCTTTCAATTTTTTCCGCATAGTCTTCCCCGACAATTTCTTCCTCAGGCTTACTTCCAAATGCCAGATCACACGGCAGACGCAATTCTCTACCAAACAGTACCTTCGCCGGGGTTTCTCCAGTCGTTTCGTGTACACTAGAACGGTATGCCAGGAGAAACAAGTGGATATACTGGTCCCAATCTCGTTGATGCTCGGAAACTACTTTGGAGAGGTGCTTCCCCATGGTTCTGTTCATCCGCTCCACCATTCCATCGGACTGCGGATGCAACGCGGTTGTTCTGGTCTTCCTGATTCCCAGTAACTTGCAGACATTTTGGAATAATTTTGATTCGAAGTTCCTCCCCTGGTCTGAATGGAGTTCCAGTGGGACTCCAAAACGACTAAAGAACTCCTTGACCAGCACGTCGGCTACTGTCGAGGCTTCCTGATTTGGCAACGCATACGCCTCCGTCCATTTCGTAAAATAGTCCATCGTCACCAGGATATATTTATTGCCAGCATCGGATTCAGGGAACGGTCCTGTTATATCTATGGCAATCCTTTCGAACGGACTTCCCACGTTATACTGCTTCATAGGAGCGCGTCTTTTTATGCGGCCCATTACTTGCGGCGCACACGTCACATTTCCGGCACCATTCCTTAACATCGTCTTTACAATTGACCCAATAGAACCGTTCTCAAACTTTTTTAGAGTCTTCATGATACCAAAATGGCCTCCACTTGCCCCGTCGTGCAGGTGACTGAGTACTTCTGGAATCTTACTTCGCGGTAGAACCAACTGTGTTTTTTTAATGGTACCATCTTCGTTTTCCAGTACTCGCTCCAAGACACCCTTTTCTAAACTTAAAGATTCCCACTGCGCCCATAATGCCTTGATGGTCGAGTTTGATGCGCTAACTCTTCCCCACTCAGGACGTCGGCCGGCCATTTTCAGTTTATTACAACATGTAGATCTGTATCGTCTTCTTGTTCTTGTCGTACGGCCTCGGGTCTCCATGTTTCGTCAACTATAGTAGTCCGCCGGACGGCTTCCTCCTTGTGTTCCATTCGTGAACAATGCTTGCATTCCTCCGCGCAAGGTCTTCTCGACAATGCATCAGCATTTCGATGGCTGGTTCCGGCCCGATGCTCGAAATCCATTCCTGGGCGCTCAATCCTGGCCCCTCGGGGTTCTTGAACCGCAGGAGCCATTTTAAAGCGGCGTGGTCTGTTCTTAATAAGAACTTCCTTCCATATAAGTACTTGTAAAAGTGTTCGACAGACTTCACCATCGCCAACAGTTCTTTTCTCGTGACGCAGTAATTCCGCTCGGGTTTCGACAAAACTTTACTAAAATATCCAATAACTTTCTCTTGTCCATCTTGTACCTGGGATAAGACTCCCCAATACCGACATTACTAGCGTCTGTGTCCAAAATGAATTTTCCCTCGGTTCTTGGATAACTAAGTACTTCCGATGACACTAGAGCGGCTTTGAGTTCTTCAAACGCTTTGACAACTTTCATCCCAAAAAAATGCTCGGCCCTCTTCAATCAATTTTGTGAGTGGTTTGGCGATGTTGGCAAAGCCAAGAACAAATCTTCGGTAATACGTGCAAAGCCCCAAGAAGCTTCTTAATTCGTGTTTGTCTTTGGGCGCCAGCCATTCACGTACTGATTTCACCTTATCTGGATCGGCCGCGACACCGTCTCCGGACACAACATGACCGAGGTACTTCACCTTGTTCTGGAATATGTGGCACTTCTTCGGATTCAAACAAGTTGATCAGGTCAAACCGTTAAGTAGCGTTTCCATCAATCTTTCAAAAGTTGCCGGAGCGTTGCAGAGCCCAAATGGCATCACTGTAAATTGCCACAGCCCGGTTCCGATTGTGAAAGCCGTCTTGGCGCGATCTTCTGGTTCAATTCCCACTTGCCAGTATCCACTTTTTAAATTCAAAGTGGAGAACCAGACAAGGTATCCTAAGTGTCGTCAATTCTGGGTAGGGGTAACCATCTTTCAGTGTGACACTATTTAAACGTCGGTAGTCAACGCAAAATCTCGTAGAGCCATCTTTCTTCTTTACCAGTACGACTGGCGATGCCCAGGGACTATTAGATGGTTCGATTACCACTTCGGTTTTCATCTCGTCAATTATTTTCTCTGCTTCGCTTCTTTTCGCTAGAGCAAGCGTCTAGGTGCTTGTCTTATTGGCTGAGCGGTTCCGATGTTAATCTTGTGAGCAACCAGGTTGGTTCGACCTTTTGGACCCTCGCTAGTGTCAAAAACCTCTTGGTGTTTAATGACAAGCTTCTTTACCGCCTCTAGCTGAGATTGATTCAGATTCTTACTTGATGTCGTCCACAAATGAGATAATTCACGTAGGCAAGGTTTCCATTTCCGCTTTTCATTTACTCCAGTCATTCGTACAACCGATGATACTGGTATACATTCTCCAACCGTGGAGTTCTTCTTTAACCGTACCTCGTCGTCATTTAAGTTGATTATTCTAACAGGTACCAGTTCATCTGCGTTAACCAAAACTTTCCCTATTAGGATACCACGTCCAACCTTCTTGTCGTCACAGATAGGTTCCAGCAGTCTAACACCTGCATCCCCGGAAATTACCATCCAAACGTGCCATGACTACGCCCTTCTAGAACACACACCCCCAAATTTTGCCAACACCCCCCAAAAACCTCTCTCCCCCCCAGAGGGGAAAGCAAAAACCTTTCTCTCCCCCCCCCCCCTTCCCTCTCCCCCCAAACACCCCCACCACCACTTTCTCCCCCCTACCCTTCCCCCCCCAACAACCCCCCCTTTTCTCCCCCCCCCCCCACTTTGTGCTGGATTTCCTTGCCTTATCTACCATCAATTCACCATAAGTCCTGACAGCTTCACCGTTTCGCTCCCGTATCCAACATCCGGCCGACCAAGTCAGTGTTTTATAAAAGCAGTTTTTTCCATTTATACTTCCATCCACAAAAACGCTGTTTAAGTGGTTTGCAGCGACAGCAATGTGGATGATGACTTCCGAGGCAGTACCCTGAGGAGTCGATGTTCGCCCCACCTCATCGACTCGATCTAGTTTTCCGACGCCTGGTCGTTTTCAGCCCGTTGTTGCAGACGATGTTTATTACAGTTCCTCCTAATGTGTCCAAGTTCTGCATCCATAACAACGGAATTTTTTTTGAACATGCGGCTCTCGATACGCTCAATTATTCTGTCTTCTAACGAGGTCGGATTTTCATCTTCACCGCTAACCATCTTTCTCACACGGTGGTTAGGGCGCTTTCGATGCGCTAAAGCATCGTTTAGCTCTTTGATTGCGTCTCGCAATCTTTAAGACATCCACAAATGTTTCAACAGCCAACTGTTCTATAAAACTCTCAGGTGCAGTTGGATATGCTAAAAGCACACGAGTCGGGCTATTTCTGCTTAAACTCTTGCAAACTTTCGTTAGATTTCTGGTTTCTATTTTTCAACTGCGCATGGTGTACTTGTTGAAGATGTTTATCTCCGTACCGCATTTCCAATCGAGAGACTAACTGCTCATAATCCCGTTGTAGATGTTCTGTACACTCATGAAATTTAAAACTTGGACACCACAATTTCTGTAAACAAAAGTTTGCACATTGTGAAGCGGGCTTAAGGGTATCATTTACAATTCTAACAGCAGGTAGTCTCAGCAGGGGTTATCTTATAGAAGGACTGTAGAATGAATCATTACACTAAGCACGTTTTAGAAAATAGGTAATTTACGTTGCTTACTTAATTTTTTCTTTAAAGAATATATTTGAAGGTATCGCTAATTAAACACCATAGCTCGATTAATTATCGAATCAAAATTTTGTTTAGGAAATGTTTACAAAATAAAATTAGAAATAATTTTGATTTAAAAAACGTCTACAAGCAATAACTTTTAAATTAAATCAAAAACTAAACATGGTTATTTGGGTTGACTGATTATTACTTATTTTAAATAAATCTAACCTACTAATTATTGTAAGTTATTAAAAAAAAATCATTAAACTCTCTATTCATAATATTTAGTCCTTACAAAATGTATATTTTATGACGTTTCATTTTTTCTGTAGTTAATATAAAAGTGAAAATAAAAACTAAGGCAATTCTTATTGTCAACGTATATATTTAGTTTTTGACAAGAATTTATTACATAATTATAATTAAGATACCAAGTTATAGTTTAAAATTAAATGAAAACTTTTTTTTAAATAAAGGTATTACTATATAAATAAATATAAGAAATCAATAATGGGTGTGACCTCCATTATTTCCCCCCCTATTGATACATTCTTGGAGGCGTTCTGCTGATTCTCATATGACACTATATCTTATCAAAGAACTCCTATGAAAGAGTTATGTAACTATAATTAACGACTTAACGTTACGTTAGTAGATTCCATTTACTATTTACACATATTTTCTTGGAACATTCGATAATTAACTATCGAGAGGATATGATGACCCTATACTTCGCGGGTTGTGCGCAATTAGATACGAAAATAACTTGGAGCTGTTACCCTGGCCAGCAAAAAGCCCAGATTTAACATTATCGAAAATGTTTGGGCTCGAATACTTGCTGTTATCCGAAGATAACAACCGCCAAATTTTATTCCAGTAAACCGTAATGCACTAATTGCAGCCATTGATACCGCATGGGAAACGATTAATATTAATTATATTGATACCTTGATAGCGTCAATGAGCAGACGCCTCCAGAATGTATCAATAATAATGGAGGTCACACCCATTATTGATTTCTTATATTTATTTATATAGTACCACAATCGCAAAATGAAGCGATATTAATGCACCAAAATAATGCATTATTCCAAGAAAATTATCAACGTTCGCAAAACGAACAACAACTTTACAACAGCTGGAAATTATCGGAGAACGAAAAGGTAAGTGCCGTTAACAGGGCCGAACAACTCCAAAATTCAATTAAACAAAATACATAAAATGTATGAAGAAATGAGCAAAAATACTCAGAGTTAGAAAAAAACAATATTGCCTAACAACGTTAAACAAGGGGAGAAACAAAATGAATATTGCACCGATGAAGAGGAATTAGCTCGTGAGACAGATTGGATTCGTGTGAAAAATAGGAAGAAAAAAGAAAAATGAATACTCCGCTTACCCCACCACCACAACAACAAAAACAAACAGAACAAGGTAATAACACTAATGATGTAAAAGCTAAAAAAGCAAGCACCCCCACCTATCATAGTGGATGACATTAAGAACTTTAACGAACTTCATGATATGGTGAATCAGATTCCCAATGCACAAATTAAAGTCATTAATGATAAAAATATTAAAATAAATGTACAGGATGACATTGATGTTAAAACGCTTTCTGCAGCATTAAACAAAAGAGGAATACTACTGGCATTCTTATGAGAATAAGCAGAACCGACCAATTAAAGTTATGGCCAATAGGCTGCACCATTCCATAAAACCGAACACATTGTCCAGAGAAATGAAAACGTGGATATAAACTTCTTGAAGCTACCCCAAACTAAAATATAAGAGCAAACAACCGTTAAATATGTTTATGCTTTCATTTAGACATGACGAAAGTGTTGATAAAATATACAGAATTACCGATATATTAGGAGTCAGTAGAAATCCTGCCACTAAGGAAATTGAGACTTGTACCGCAATGTAAAAAAGTGTCAAGCATATGGCCATACGCAAAAATTTTGTAACAAAGAACCACGTTGCGTTAGATGTACTGGTAAACATCTAACAGTGGACTGTGATAAACCTAAAACTGCTCAGCCTAAGTGTGTACACTGTGGAGAGGGCATCCAGCAAATTACAGGGGATGCACTGTAGCAAAGAAATACAAAAAATAAAGGACAAACGTGGTAAAAGACTGTTTTGCCCACACAACCTCAAAGAATTAACCAACAGACAGGAGCAGCCAAAGCGAAAGAAGGAAAATTACATATAGCCAAGTTGTTTCTGAGAATATAGAAACTAAAACTAGTAACAAAGTACAAAGCACATCTATTGAGCAGACTCTCCAACAAATTTTGGAGAAACTAAATAAAATGGATGAGCGTATATTAAGGTTAGAATATAGCGCTAAAGGGCTATTCTAAGAAACTTAATGTCAACTAGTTTAAGAATCATGGAATGGAATGCCAATGGGCTGTTGAAACATAAACAAGAATTGCAACTAGTCCTCGACATAGAAAACATCGATATATGTCTCATTTCTGAGACACATTTTACCAGAGAATCTTTTATTAGATTTAAGGGATATAAAGTGTATCATACTTTACATCCTGCAAACGCAACCAAAGGAGGTAGTGCAGTTATAATAAAGGAAACAATTAAGCACCACCAAGAAATAGGATATAAAGCAGAAGAATTCCAAGCTACTGCCGTTAATGTTAAAACTAGGACATATGAGTTTGTAGTTGCAGCAGTATATTGTCCTCCAAGGCATGCGCTAAAAAGATCAGTACCTCGACTTCTTGAATAGCCATGGTCAAAGATTCATCATAGGAGGTGACTATAATGCTAAAAATACCTATTGGGGATCCAGGTTAACAAATACGAAGGGAAAAGAACTCCTGGAAGCAGTTAAACAGTTAAAATGCAGGTATTGTCCACTGGAAAGCCGACATACTGGCCTACAGATTCACAGAAAATCCCAGACTTGATTGATTTCTTTATTATTCAAAATCTATCTCTAAACTATATACACGTTGAAGAGGCATGGGACATGAACTCTGATCATTCCCCTATTCTTCTCACATTCAATGATAGCATTATGCATAAAGAGTTTCCTCCTAGATTAGTTAATAAATTAACTGATTGGTGTAGCTTTAAACTCCAACTTGAAGAAAATATTAGTTTACTAACACCATTAAGAAATGAAGAACAACTTGATATTGAAGCTAAAAATTTTGTCAAGAACATACAAAAAGCTGCATGGGATAATACCTCTACCATCACCACAAAGACCAAAGGTAACAAATATCCAAGAAATATAAAGAGCTTGTCTTTGAAAAGAGAAGAATCTGGCATCAATCTCGAGCTCCAATAGACAAGACTAGATTGAATAATGCTACCCAGCAACTTAAAAGAGAAATTCGAAGATTTAAAATGAAACAATCAGTGAATACTTAAATGAACTAACAAATGACAATAAAACTGATTATTCGCTCTGGAGAGCTACGAAAAGGTTAAAAGACCGATCCCGCAGAATCCACCAATAAGGAATACAGATGGGAGTTGGGCAAAAGCAACCACCAGAAAGCTATTAGATTCGCTGAACACCTTGCAAGCACATTTCAACCAAATGAAGGTGAAGGCACATTAGATTGGGACAACCTTAACCAAGAAGAAAGTGAAATCGGACTCACAACTCCAAAAGAAGTTACAGCTGAAATTAAAAGTATTAATTCAAACAAAGCTCCAGGTTTTGATTTAATTACTGGGAAATTCTTAAAAAACTTTCAAGGAAAGCTATAGTCAAACTTACCTACCTTATCAATGCCTCATTTAGACTAAGATATGTACCTCAGATATGGAAGGTAGCTGAGATAATGATGATCCCTAAACCTGGAAAACCACCTAACGAAGTTTCATCTTACAGGCCCATTTCCTTATTACCTGTAATTTCAAAAATTGTACGAAAAGCTACTTCTTAAAAGGCTGACACCAATCATAGACGAGAGAAACCTAATCCCAGCACATCAGTTTGGTTTTAGAAAACGCCACTCCACTATAGATCAAGTCCACAGAATAACAGCACAATTGAAAGATCGCTAGAGGAAAGAAAAGTCTGCTCTACTATCTTCCTTGATGTAGCGCAGGCTTTCGATAAAGTTTGGCACGAGGGACTTAAGTATAAACTAAAAAATTTTACCCAGACCATATGCGCAGTTATTGGAATCATATATTTTCAGATAGAGCTTTTAGAATTAAGCAAGAGGATGCCTACTCTCCAACAAAGGAAATTAAAGCAGGAGTGCCACAGGGCAGTGTATTAGGACCTTTGCTTTATCTCCTTTACACTAGTGATATTCCTGATTTAAGGTACGACACGATAGCTACCTTTGCAGATGACACGGCCATCTTAGCTGTAGGCAAGACCACGAAGAAGCAGCAAGAAATCTGCAAATATCTGTTAATAAGATAAACGACTGGACTAAACGCTGGCGAGTTAAATTGAATGAAACCAAATCGGTTCATGTCAATTTTACAAATAAACATAATCAACATATCCCAATTAGTTTAAATGGTACACAAATACCCATATGCTAACACAGCCAAATACCTAGGTATTACGTTGGACGCTAAGCTACGCTGGAAAGCCCACGTAAAAAAAAACGTGAAGAACTTGGACTCAAGTACAGCAAAATGTATTGGCTGTTGGGTAGACATTCCACCCTGTCCATTTTCAACGAAAATACTATTGTATAAACAGATCCTTAAGCCCATATGGACATATGGCATACAACTGTGGGGTTGTGCCAGAAAGACCAATATTGACATCATTCAGCGCTTCCAGAATAAAGTACTGAGAAATATTGTTAATGCTCCTTGGTACTTTAGAAACTGTGACCTCCATAGAGACCTGGAAATGGATACAGTTAGCGAGACTATTATAAAATACGCCAGAAGTCATGAACAGCGACTTCTTCATCATGTGAACGTAGAGGCTATCCAGCTCCTCGACAATGCGTTGTTGGTTAGACGGCTCAAGAGGACTAAACCTTTCGAGTTAGTTTAAGTGTTAGTTAGCAAAAGCAGAGTAAAGTGCTGATAGTGTACACGTCCAATAAGTGTAATTAAGTAATCAGTCTTCGAACTGCTAATGAGTAGATTCCTAGTTCTAAGTTGTAGTAGTAATTTAAGTCTGAATAAAATTACTTATTGATCAACCTGTAATCAGATTGTAATGAAATAAATAGCCTCAGGGATATTTTAAAAAAAAAAAAAAAACTTTTTATATTAACTACAGAAAAATGAAACGTCATAAAATATACATATTTGTAAGGACTAAATATTATGAATAGAAGTTTAATGATTTTTTTTAATAATTTACAATAATTTGTAGGTTAGATTTATTTAAAAATAAGTAATAATCAGTCAACCCAAATAACTTATATGATGAAAGGTAAATATTTCCTCCTTAAATGATTAACTAATTGGATTGTTATTCCTTGGGGAGGCACAAAAACCATTGGCGTTTTTGGAACTCGTGCAGCCGACAGATCGTGCACTTCTTTAGGCCTCTGTTTATTAAAAGAAAGGAATACATTTAACGGTAATTATATGAACATCATATCCTTGGTTATAAGTCTAAATTATAGGTGATTGCTCCTACTTAGTTAAAACAATTGGTCCGCCACTTGGATAAGTGTAAAAACCATAGATATTAAAGCAAACACAAAATAAATTAATAATTAAGTGTAAATAAAGGTCTCTAATAACCACATCTATCGTAGAAACGAACGAACATGTTCGACTAGATAACGTATGATAATGGGAATTCCTTCTGCTATTTATTTTAGTGATTTAATTTCTATAAATATTGCTTAAATTTTGTGTGTCCTGTTAAGTAATTAATGTTGTTATTGTGTTTGATGATGTATATCTTTCAGCTATTAGACGTTTTTATAATTCTTTTCTACATTTAAAAATCGTAGGATTGTCAAAATTAAAATTATGACCCATCTTGGTGTCGGTGCAGAGTCTGGTTTTGTTTTGCATCTACTTATGATTTTATCCTATTACGATTTTTTTTGTTTGGTTTGGCCACTGCATTTTTCTCGACAGTCTATTTTATACCTCATTGTGTTTGTTAAGAATGTTTATCTTGTCTTTTAATTGTGTGTAGATAATTTGTAAATAGTATTGTTTTGTATGTTATGTGGACGGAGTTTTAGTAATGGGTAAGGTGTTTGTCAGTTAGGTTTAATAATTTTGTATAGGTATATTGAGATTAGGGGTTTGGTGATGGTGTGTTAGTGTTATAATTTGTAGTATTAAAATTCTGTTAATAATGTTAGTAGGATAATTGTTATTTTTCAATATAGTTTTTTTTGGGTTAGATTTTTAGTGAGATATTTGGACTACTTAGTTTTGTTATTTTTTTTTCATAGATTTAACTATATTTTTTTTGTAATGTTGGTGATTTGATAACATAATTGTAGTCCTATTGGATGCCATGGGTTTAATACCAGTCAGTTAATAATTTGTTGGTGTCTTGATCTTTAATCAACCTCACATCTAAAGGGTAATGTTATCTTTTCAATCTCAAACGTACAATTTTAAATGTAGATTGTATTTGTTAAAAATATTAAGAGTATTATGTATTTCACTTCAGGGATCAACGTGATTACTTCAACATAACTTATCATAAATGGTTCAAACAATGAAATTGTAACGAACATGTAAAGCAAATCGTGCATTATTAAGTTTGCTAAATAGGGAAGCAGGATTGCCCATTGCTATTCCAAATTTTGCAGTATATTTTTTATTACATGTGAGGTAACTTGCATCAAACAAAAACTCTACAATGTGTGTGAAGAATGTTAAATCTATGTAGTAAATGCTTTTATATCATCCCGATACTTTTGTATTAAGTTTATTGTTAGTTCTTTGGAGATGTTTGTAAATAAAGAGTTTACATCAAACGAAATTAATTTAAATTGGATGGTATTGTTGTATCTTGTATGGTATCTATTAATTCATATGAGTTTTTGATGTTATGAATGAATGTGTAAATATTACTGAGTATGTCTGATATGAATTTTGATAAATGATCGTTGGTGCTCCAATGCTAACTTGGGTTTAAGGGATGTCGTCTTTATGTATTTTACTAAACCATATAATTTTGGTGGAACGCTTGTGAGTTGTAAGGTTTTTTGTAAGTTGTGTGTCTATATGTCCGTTGTTAAGTATTTTAGTAATTTTGTTGTTTAGTTTTGAATTTTCGTGTCGCATTGTTAGTCAAATTTAACCACGTCGTCATTTAATAAAGAGTTTAATTTCGTAAAATAGTCTTCTTTAGGTATAATTACAGTGGCATTACCTTTGTCCGATTTTAAAACCATGTCCGTCATTATTTTTTAAAAAGTTTGGTTGTCACTAGTCTCTTTTGGTCCTGTTACTTGGGTTACAGAATTTTTTTTTTTCCTATTAGTATAATTGGTGATTATGTTATATTTTAGCTGTTAAACGTTCTTTTCCGTGTTATCATGTGTGGTCGTTTTTTCTGTAGCTTTAATCCAGTCAATAAATGGATTTATTGTCGTTATAATTACACATAAATTTTTGGACTTAATGCTAGACAACTTGTCTATTAAGCAAGCCACAAATTTTAATATTAAAAAGATGGTTGCATTTATGATCTTTCCAATATTGACTTACCAGATAATGTAATGCAGTGTCTAGCATTAAGTCCAAAATTTATGTGTAATTACAACGGCAATAACATTCCATTGATTGGACTTGATTAAAGATACAGAAAATATACTGACCACAATAGACAACACGGAAAAGAACGTTTAAAGGTAAAAGGTTAACATATACCAATTATACTAATTCCAGGACAAAAATTCAGTAAACAGGAAGTGAAGGACCACAAGAAGACTAGTGACATCTACCAAATTCTTTTGAAAAATAATGACAACTATGTATTTAAAATCGGTTACAAATGTCCAATGCCACTGTAATATACCTAAAGAAGACATTTTACAGAAATTAAACTCTTTATTAAATGACGACGAGGTTTACCAATTTGACTAACAATGATCGACTACGAAAATTCAAAACTATAACAACAAAAGTACTAAAAATTACAACAACGGACCATATAGTGGCAACACAACTTTTACAAAAAAATTACAACTTACACAAGCGTTCCACCAAAACTATATGGTTTAGTAAAAATACATAAAGACGATCATCCCTAAGACCCATAGTTTCATGCATTGGAGCACCTACGTATCATTTATCAAAATGCATATCAGACATACTCAGTAATATTTCACACATTTTCATTCATAACATCAAAACTTCATATGAAGCAACAGATACCATAAGACTACAACAATACCATCCAATTATAAATTATTTAGTTTGATGTAAACTTTATTTACAAACACCTCCAAAGAACTAACAATAAACTTAATACAAAAGTATTGGGATGATATGCATTTACTACACTAGATTTAACATTCTTCACACACATTGTAGAGTTTTGTTTTGATGCAAGTTACTTCACATGTAAAAAAAAAATATACATGCAAAAATTTGGAACAGCAATGGGCAATCCTAAGCTTCCCCTATTTTAGCAAACTTAATAATGCACGATTTGCTTTATATGTTCGTTACAATTTATTGTTTGAACCTATTTTTATGATAAGTTTTGTTGATGATGTAATCACTTGCATCCCTGAAGATGAAAACATACATACTCTTAATATTTTTAACAAATACAATCTACATTTAAAATTTACGTACGAGATTGAAAAAGATAATTCATTACCCTTTTTGATGGAGAGGTTGATTGAAAGATCAAGACACCAACAAATTATTAACTGACTGGTATTTTAAACCCATGGCATCCAATAGGACTATCAATTATTTATCAAATCACCAACAGCACCAAAAATAAATATAGTTAAATCTATGAAAAACAAAATAGCACAAACTAAGTAGTCCTAAATATCTCACTAAAAATCTAACCTCTCTAAAAAATATGATTGAAAACTAACAATTATCCTACTAACATTATTAAACAGAATCTTATACTATAATTATAACACTAACACACCATCACCAATTAATCCCCTAATTCTCAATATACCTATACTAAAATTATTAATATACCTAACTTGACTAAACACCTTATCCCATTACTAAAAACTACTAACGTCCACATAGCTACATACAATAACAATACTATTTACAACATTATCTCACACAATTAAAAGACAAGACAAACATTCTTGACAAACACAATGTAGTGTATAAAATAGACTGTCTTGACTGTAATAAATGCTATGTTGGCCAAACCAAACAAAAACACGTAATAGGTTAAAAATCATGAAGTACGATTGCAAAACAAAAAACCAGACTACTGCGTTAGCCGTACACCATATTGAGATGGGTCATAATTTTAATTTTGATAATCCTACGATTTTAAATGTAGAAAAGAATTATAAAAAACGTCTAATAGCTGAGAATGATATACATCATCAACCACAATAACAACATTAATTATAACACGGACACACAAAATTTAAGCAATATTTATAGAAATTTAATCACTAAAATAAAATAGAAGAAGGAATTCCATTATCATATTGTTATCTAGTCATTCATGTTTTGTTCGTTTCTACGTATAGAATATGTGTGTTTTATTAGAGATATTTATTTACATTTAATTATTAATTTATTTTGTGTTTGTTTTAATATCTATGTGTTTTTACACTTATTCACAGTGGCGGACCATTTATTTGTTTTTAAGTAAGTAGTCGAGTCAATCACCTATAATTTAGATTTATATATTAAGGATATGATGTTTATATAATTTACCGTTAAATGTATTCCTTTCTTTTTAATAAACAGAGGCCTGAAGAAGTGCACATTCGGCTGCACGAAACGTTGCCTGATGAAAACGCCTTAATGGTTTTTTTGGTGCCCCTCCTCAAGGAAGAATTCAATCTTAATTAGTTAACCAAATAACTATGTTTTGCCACACTAATAAATTTGTGCAAACCAGTACTAAAAAAGTACATACTAGGTACTTTACATTCTTTTATTTTATTTAAAAATAAGTAATAATCCAGTCAACCCAAATAACCATGTTTTAGTTTTTGATTTAATTTAAAAGTTATTGCTTGTAGACGTTTTTAAATCAAAATTATTTCCTAATTTTTATTTTGTAAACATTTCCTAAACAAAATTTTGATTCGATAATTAATCGAGCTATGGTGTTTAGTTAGAGATACCTTCAAATATGATTCTTTAAAGGAAAAAAATTAAGTAAGCAACGTAAATTTTCTATTTTCTAAAACGTGCTTAGTGTAATGATTCATTCTACAGTCCTTCTATAAGATAACCCCTGCTGAGACTACCTGCTGTTAAGAATTGTAAATGATACCCTTAAGCCCGCTTCACAATGTGCAAACTTTTGTTTACAGAAATTGTGGTGTCCAAGTTTTAAATTTCATGAGTGTACTGCTTGCAAAATATTCAGGGCGTCTCCGCGCAAAGAAACAATTAATGCAGTGGCCTTGTCCTGTAATGACCATCCGTTTGCGATGGCGGCTGCTTTGAACTGCTGAATATACGTCGACCACGGTGTTTTCCGTCATAGGTTGGCGGTTTTATTCTTATCTTGAAACTGATTCGTCTGTTGTGGTAACGTTGCTGATTATTGACCCTTTTATATCGGTATTTTGTTGCGGTGGTGCGCTCGCTGTTATTTCACTTACCGGCTTAGACTCACTAATATTTAGCCTATGCATGTGCTCTTGTAAGGATTCGAGCTTCTTTGATACCTCGCGATGTAATTTCACCTCAAATTTTTGTTGTAATTCATTGGGTATTTGTTATCTAATTTTTCGACTTCTTTATTCACGGGCTCCATTTCTTTAGTTACTGATTCCATTCTTTCTTCTATTAGTTTACCTTGCTCTTCTAGGCCATTTTTAATTTCCGTTATCGTTGTTTCCTGTCTGTCTTTCACGCCTTGCATATCTTCTTCCATTTCATTCTTCATGCCATTCATTTCGGCTTGCATTTTAGTCAGCATCTCCAGAACTTGCTCCATCTTTATGGTTTCACTGCGCGTTAATATAGGCATAAACCAATTACGAAAATGTATTTCAACAAATGTTCCAGTTCACAAAACATACACTCTATAATAATTAGGTCACTAATTATTATCACAAATATCCCACTTCTGACACCAGTGTAACAAGATTCGTTCCATTTCAAATCCCAATTTTAAATAATGTCGCAATAACTATTAGGCAGTTAACAAAACAGATTTTATTATTTATTACTTTACCTGACAAAACAACATATCTTTTTTTTACACCTATCCGCGTACGCGATGAATCGTTTCCTTTTTTTTATGTAAACCTGGGTATTCTCGTTACAGTATTTTGTAAGTTATCAAAGGTCGGTGGGGCAACTAGATTTAAAAAATCCTAATTAAAGCCATAGCACCGCGGTTCCAAAGTTGACACGATTTCGACATTACAGGGATATCTCCAGAACGGTTCCATTTAAGTACCGAAAACCTTAAAACATTTTTCTTGTAAATGTCAAAAAGAATCAATTTTTCCATTTAAAAAAACTTTGGGCCAGAATTTTTTGTGAATCACTGAATGTACCTAAATATTTTTTAAATGTAGGCATAATAATAACTAGGTATTACATACAAGGCTGTGGTGTTATATTCTATGTTCGTATTTACCTTCAATAATGTTTACATACATAATTAATATTAGGTTTTAGTGGTTTCCCTGAAAACCTTGAGGCAAATGCTGATCTTCTGGGATACCATACATAACAATTACATCACAATAGAATATTATTAAAAATCTACCATAGGAATAAATAAATAAACCCCTTTAAGCCATATTTTGTGACACTCTGTGAATTGATTGGGCTAATACTAATCGAACTTATTGTTATTAAACTGTAGTTTTTTTAGAAATAAAAAAAATAATAATAATTCATCACAGTATACAGTAACATTACATTAATTGACAACATAATATTAAACTTTAAAAACTATTGAAGATTCCTGGTGCTTCCTGCTTGCTTCAGCGCCTCAAATTCAACTTCTGCAGCGTTCAATAGAGCAATTCGCTTTTTAGCTGCGTCGATTAATTTCTGCTGCTTAGATATAACGTCGTTTGCTACAGTCTCCATAATTTGCTGAAATGCATTTTCTTATTGTCTCTGTTTCTTTCTCAATTTATCTTACCGTATATTCTTTGATGCTTTCGTTTATTTGGGAATCTAAAGCAACAAAAAATTCCACAGCTCTACATTGAAGACTGCCATGTTCGTTCACGGTCTCGTTGTACCTAGTTTGCAAATATTCGCATGTAAGTGTTGATATGATTGCTACTTACTTTTGATTTAACTGTAGTATTTCCTCTTTCAGATCCTTGATTGGTGGTCTCTTGTTCTTTAATTCCACCAGTTGCGTGCGCAGAAAATTCAAGTACTCCAAAGCGGTTTGTTTTTCCTGTGCAAAATTAATTAGTTTTTTGATTAATTAAAACATTTTGCTCAAAAAAGTGTAAAAAATAAATAATTATTATGTTTCCTTAATAGTAAGGTTACCAGGCATCGTAGTTAACAAAAATCGTTAATAATGAAATTCACATCGCGATCGTACGTTTACACACGATTTTATGTTTGTCACCTCTACCGATAAGGGATTTTGACAGAATGAACAAATATAGTGGTAACCTCGCCTGTTGCTAAATAAAGTTAAACCTCAAAGTAGTATATCTTAAAATTATTATTGGTGTGAGGATTACACAGTTCGGCAGTCGTTTTGTCCTTGGGAGTAAATTTTTTGCGACCAGATGTGATTTAAAAAAAAGTTTTGATGTATGTAGGTTGTCAATTGGATAGAATGTCATGTCGTATGCAATCAACAATGTCGAGTGCTCTAAGGGTATTCTACAATACGTCTGAAGATGTCAAAAAATGTCGTATGCTACATTTAAGAATTAGAATGTTCAGATATTAGTCGACAATTACTTAGAGTCGTACACGACATTAACAAGTGACATTTGAGAATAAGGTCTAGGTGTATAATAGTTATTTAACAAACGAGTGTATAATAAGGGCGATTAACCTTAATCGAGATATTTTAACGCGTGAGCGAAGCCACCGCGTTAATGTTTGAGATTGTTAATCGCCATTTAATTCAAGAGTTAGTGAACGCACCTTTAGAAAGTACCGTTTTGTGAACTCACCACAATTTTTAATTGTATAACATAACCTAACTTCAGTGTTTTTACTTTTTTTGTGAGCTTTGTATTTGATTATTCTTTGCCTTTTCGTCTTTTGTATGGCTATTTGACAACAGTATTTTAATTAAAGGTCACTAAGCCTGATAAAATTTTTTTGTGAGAACGGATTGGTGCTTATTCAAAATAGTGATGCACCTACAAAGACCGAACCAGAAATGGTTGACAATGTTTGATAAATGATACAAAAGCCCAAGTACATCTCTACGTTGCCTGTAAACAAGTTGAACTTTTGATAATGACTTGTCACATCGTACCAAACAAAAATATTTATTCATATCGCTATTGTGTATTCCAGTTTAAGATTCTTTAACGATGAAGCTTGATTTCCCTCTAATGTTATTTCCACAGCATGCTCATGTAGAGTTTATAAAAAAAAAAACATTTTCTTAAAGTGGTTCCGCTACACCTCCAAAAGATATTTTTAAAAGTCAGAATGTTTATCGGACCATTCCTTTTTTGAACAATGAGTAAACAATATTGAAGAACTGTGTAAGACAATAGTTTGAAAAATAGATGAGCTAAACATCGTTAAATGTTATTAAAGTGTTATCATCGGAATGTTGTATACAGTACAAAAATGTCTCAAAGTTTGTGTGAACAAATTGAAGATTTATTACAACTGTAAATTAATGTTGATTCGTTATTATTAAAAATTTGCTTTGGTAATTACAAACTTTTTTTTTTACATTTCAAATTGTATTTTATTGACAGATAAAATGGCAACTTTAGGTATACACATGTATACTTCTTGGTTGCCTATACTCAAATCGTTCATTAATAGAAAATCGTTCATAAATAGGGTGATTAATGAACGATTTTGTTTACGTTAATGCAAGTCATAAATGCACGGTCGACGGAAAAATTACTTTTTGTACTATAACCAAAGAATATTAATTACGGCAAAGAAGGAACACTGAGTCGATTTTATGTGAATGACCTTGGCCCATTTTGAAACTTAAAATTCATTGGCGTTTTTAAACTTTACGATAAATAAGTAAGAAAAATCTAACTTACTTCATGGACTTCCTGTCATTTAAATCCAACTTTTGTAGTCTGAAACTATCTATATACAAAAGTATCTTCGGTATTTATCACAAAATTCAAGCGACTGAATTTATAGTTTCAAAATGGCCGAACGTCAATATGAAAAATTGACAAGTGTCGCTTCTTTATCGTAGGATAATGTTCTGGGCTATAACACAGAAACTGTAAATAAACCCCACGCCAAGTTCTTAATATTCTCAGAGGCTTCATTAACCGGCACCTTCTACGTCATAAGTGGCATTTTTGGACTTATCATAACCATTGTGAACTTTGGATTTCTATCGCCATCTTACCCACGTTTCAGAACTTCCTCCGGATATGATTGATTAAAATGAATAAACATGAAGCAATTTATGTAATTATGTTTGCTTAACTGGGAAATAATATCAAGACGTGCTTTTTGAACTTTTTGATAAGTTTTGGAGAACAGTCAGATTTGTGAGAAGATTCCAAAAATTTAACTTGGGATTCTCACTAAAAATCTCGATGAGCACAACATTCACCACTCCGACATCGGCATTGGCTCAAACCGGGTTGACATTTTGGTTAGCGGTGACTACTGGGAAAAACTGCCAACAGAAAAATTATCAAGGTTAAGTTTCACAAGTGGTGGCATAAAATTTTAAAACACAATAATTGGAATTGATGGTACTGGATGAGAGGATTTCAATGCTACATTTTTCTTAAATATGACCCCTCTGACCTCCAGGGTTTACCAAAGATCAACCTATTTTCAAAGAAATCCTCAAACAATCCATATTTTAGCTTTTCGGATAACCAAATCTGACCTAACCTCAAATATTTATTATCAAAGAAGTCCTAAAAAAACAATATTTTGGCTTTTCGGATAATATAACCTAACATAATCTATTTATTGTCAAAGAAATCCTCAAAGCATCTTTTTATTAACCGCTAAATAATGTGTTAGAAGTTGACCTTAAGCGACAACGTGTGGTCATTCACCACCCCGCCCCCACAAAAAAATTGTCAGGCTTAAAAATGATCCCCAGTTCATAAAACGTCCAAAAAATCATGTTTTCACAGGTTGACCTTTCTTGACCCTTAGGGGTGGCGGAAATCAATTTAAGAAAAATAAAGGGTACCATTGAACTCCCTCGTCAAACCTTATTAAGTTAGGTATTACAAGTGGTGAAACCTACCATTATCAAGTTAGGTTGTGGACTGGTAACAATGGAAACCACACTAGGTTCGACGGAATTAGGGAAAACCTGCTAATGGTTTACCTTTCCTCACTAAATACTACAATTCAACATGACATCTTCCAAATGTGGAAGTGGGAGTCTCTCGGTAGCAGTGGTCCCATCCAGACAACGTCAGTACATGACGTAAAGGAGGAAGCACTGAAACAGTTCAGTGAAACAATTATACGTGACAAGACTGGACGATAGGTCGTGGAACTTCCATGGAGGGCAGGTCATAGTTACTTCATAACTAATCAGACTCTTTCGGGAAAAATTCAAAGTCAACAGCGTTGGGGTGACTACGACAATGTTTTTAAAAGTTGAAAAGCAGAACGATAACGAGAAAAGTGAAGGACATTACCTACCACATAGGTAGGTTCAAATACTCCTGACCGTCCTGTAATCGACGTGTCTGTTAAGATATTCCACTATCCCTCACTTAACCATTGTCTCTATAAGGACCCGAATCTGATGGAGCTCATCCCTTCCCTTTTGTTACGATTACGCGAGAAGAACATTGGCATCACTTCAGGCATCAGAAAAGCCTTCAACAAAATAGAGTTGTTTTCGGAATGACGTACAGTCCTCTCCACTAGCGGCGGTAATTCAGCACCACATTAAAACAACACTCACAAATTAGGAGCTGAATAAATCTTTCACGTGGACAGGTGTGTGCTATCGTAGATTTTCCTGCTGGGTGCAAAGCTTTCAAGGAAGAGGCAGTAGAAATTATAAAAAATGTCAACATGGATTTGAAAGGGTGGACTACCTCTATTGTTAACAGAAATTACATTTTTTGTGACGAAAATCCCTGTGAACTACCACTGTGAACCTACTTACGTACTCAACTTGGATCGGATAACCTCATTCAATTAATGCTGGTAAAATCGAGATTGGGTACGCTAAAGAAGGGTTCCATTCCTCAACTCGAGCTTTTCGGAGTTCAGCTGACGGAAAGTGCGAGGTACTCGACTGATGCACTCAAGAACATCCCCTATCACTTCTGGTCAGATTCACCAACAGTACTTACATGGATTAAGCCTGAAGAGGATTGGGCGGTATTTGTCAAAAATAGAGTAAAAAAAATCAGAGCTACTAAGAAGAAGCCCGCAGATTTTCCCTCCAGTGGCTATTCCTTTCGTTTTTGGCTGAAACAAAATGGTGGCAAGGGCCAGAATGGCTTTACCTGACTGAAGTTGAAAAGCAGCTTAAGACAGCCATAATAATGACAAGCTTCATTAATTTAGAACAACCACGCCCCTCATACATGAAAGTCTGCAGTAGCCTGGATTTGTCGTTTTATCAACTGTAAATTTCGTAATAACCCGATCACAATCGGCTATCAATTACACTTTTCAAGAATGGAAAAAATTAAAAGTAAAATACATTTTGTTGCTTACAATTGCAAAAATAAAAGTTTAATGGGCAATTTTTTTTAAAGAAAGTTTCTAATTTTATTGTTTTTTAATAATAAAAAATATTTTTGGGTGGTTTGGAATTTTTTAGTTTTCAAGACTTGTTTTTTTAAGATTGAAAAATACACTGCTTTTAAAGAAGAAAAAAGAGGTCAATCACTAAATTAAATTTTTAAAATGTAAAAAAAATTTTACCAGTTTTTTGGTGGTTTAAAAGTTTTTAAGAATGAAGAAAAACAAAATCATAATATATTTTTTCTTTTGACAAGTCAAAATGTTTGGTATTTGGAAAATAACACTGCTTTTAAAGAAGTACAAAGGATTTTTGTTTTCTTTTTTTTTAAAAGCCGTCGTTTTAAAAATTAAAAAGTACATTAAAAAAAAAAAAATTAAAAAATATTTTTTTTTTTTTTTTCTGTAAAATAAAAGGATTTTGTTTTCTTTTGATTAGAAGTCGTTTCCAGTCTTAAAAAATAAAAAAATGGCATTTGTATTATTCAGGTATGAAAAAATGCATTTGGTGTTATTTTCCATTGTTAATATTCAAGAAAAATATTTTTGTTTTTTTCCACTTTTTAGAATGGAAAAAAAATAATTTATACATTTCTATATTTAACAGTTAAAAATAAATTTTTGTTTTTGTTTCGTAAAATTGCAAAAAATAAAAATGTAATGGTAAATTTTTTTTTTGAAGAATGAAAAGAATCTTACTTTTTTCCTTCTGAGCTTTTTTTTTTAATATGAAAAGGGTTTTCTTTTTTCACTCTGATTGTACACAATGTTTCGTATACTATTTGTGTATTTACACTAAATTTATTTCTTTTACTACCGTTTTTCATTTTTTGTTTTCTTCTTAATTCTTTGCGTTCTTAAATTATATGTTTTATCAATAATGTGTACAATTTTTCTTCATTTATTTACTATCTTTTCTTTTTTTATATTTACACAGAAGTTAAGCGAGCCATGCCTTTACTAAAGTGGCATTGTAACTATTTTTTTGAGTAAGAAAAGACAGCGTACAAGCCGCGATGCGGCTCAATTTCATCTCCACAATTTGTCGAGCGAAGCGAGCCAGTGTCTTATTTTTTAAGAATTATCAAAGTTGCATTGAAACTCTTTTTGAGTAAGATAAAGTAGTGTTTGAGTCGCTCAAGTTTCAACCTCACAAATTCCGAGTTATTGAAACTATTTTTTTGAGTAAGATAAAGGTAACCAGTGAGTCGCGAATCGGCAACCTTCATCGACGCGAAGTAATTAATTTTTAGTGGTGGTACCAACAACTTTTACATTTTGATCGCTCCGTAACAGCTGCCGTATCACGTTAACAGTACATATTTATTTAAACTATCAAAATATTTCATTCAGAAAATACATAATCTCTTAATACGATCCGGGTGTGTTTATACCTCCTCGCGATTGTAAATGCGGATAGAAAAACAAAGAACAGTATTATTAGACAAACTTACCTCAGTTACTGCAGCAATTTCTCGTTCAATTCCAGCAAGCAACTCGGCGTCTACTTTTGTTAGTTGCTCCAGTTCATTACTTAACCTTAAAAGTTCTTCCGATTTCTGAAACCAATAATGACGAGAATCTTAAACTTCAGTACCTCAGTCACTTACCAATTTGGATTTCTTCCTTCAGACACTCAAATTTAAGTTGGGCGTTCTTCGTATCATCCTTGATCTTGTCGATAGTTTTTTTCAACAACTCTTCGACTCGTTTCAATTTCTAACGCTTAATTAAAGACGATAAAAGTTTGATTAGTTTTAACTTACATTTTGGTATCGCTTTTCATGAATCCGCTTTCGCTTATGAGTAGTTCCTTCAAACTAGAATCGCCGCGCCAATAGACTTATGGTGTTGTTGTAACAATACGCTTTAGTCTGCAAATTTTGACGTAAGTCGGTGATTTGGTGATCCATCGTATGTATCGTCTCCAATTGTAGCTGGCAGCGTTCCTCTTTTAACTTAATCTCGTTTTGCAAGTCTTTCATTTTGTCCATCAGCAATTGTTTCTCGGCTAAAGTATTAGGTTGATTCGCTATAGTAGTTTTTAAATTTTGTTCTTCTGAATGGAGTTGTTCTATTTCTTCATCTAAAAAAAATTATTGGAATACGCAAAGATGTTCTAACAAAACCTACCGATTATTTTTATACTTGAAGTTACCCGATTATAATTTTCTTTGATGTCTGTTTCAAATTCGATTTGAGCCTTATTATAGTCTTCACATTTTTTTCTAGTTAATTCGAATTTCTTCTCCACCTCCTGTAGATTACTTAAAAAAATGAAAAACGGAACAAAAGATGCAGTTTTAATGAAAACTTGCGGGTCAAAAAATCGATCAACCTTACACTTTTGAGTTTGGTTGCATTTTTTCCCTTGTCGAGATATTTTATTATATTAAAAGTGTAGCGCCTTAAAAACAAGTTCCTTGAACAAATAATCAGGAGACTTGGAGAAATTGTACTGTTGTAACAATTCTTCTGTCAGGCTTCTTCTGACCACGACCTATCCCAACAATAAAGACAAGCTCAGTTCGTCTATCTTACAGGGATCGCACTCCAGATCATGCAAGAACCACCGTTGTAATTCGTTCGTCAATACAGCACTGGGCAAATAGTTCTCCGGATCGGCGGTACTCGATACACTCATCCTCGCCATCGTTACCGTGGAAGCAGATACTGGTTTCAAGAGTTCTCCATTGGTCTAATGTCATATTCAGAAGATCCCGTGAAAAAAGGAGTCGCGCTTGTGGCAGATCTGTAGTCAGTTTTGACGGGCGTGAAGTTGCATTTGAATTTGAAATCAAATGCATTTGAATTAAATTTAATTATACCCCACATATTTTTTATATGTTGGTCATTATAAATCAGTTCTTGTAACCCTGGCACAAATTACCCCAAAGTGCCGTCAGGAGGTGGCAATTTTTATTCTAAATGTAAAAATTCAACAAAATGGGATTGTCATTGTAAGCCAGTTTTTTATAATTATGGGAACAAATTAACTATTATTGTAATGTAACAAGATTTTGAAAATGATTTAACACATTAACACTGTGGCGACGTTAATTAATAACTCGCGCCTAAGTAGCATCCTTTTCCGATAGAAGTGGTGGAAAGATATAAAAGACAACGGAACCAGAACAGAGGAATCGGTGTGCGGTTGGCATGTTGGAATATTTTGGTTACAATCATTCTAATGGTACAATATCATGTAAATAAAAGTATATAAAGCATGGTGTCGTACTAAATATTAACGCAAAAACCAAAATGGTGACCCCGAGTCTAAAACATGATAAAAATAAGTGTAATAATTCAGATGAATGTGATAAAACGCGATAAGTGAATCGGAAGAATGGACACCAACGTTCTCAATGGTGTTAGTGTTACAACCAACGAGGAACTTCAAATTAGTAAAATGGCAGCAGTAACCTTAAAAGTGCCGAAATTTTGGTGCGAGGGACCAGCATTGTGGTTTATCCAATTGGAAAATATTGAATATCTAAAGCGGCAGCACAAAATTCAATTATACCATTGCGAAACTAGAGAATCAGTACATTCAAGAAGCGAAAGACATCCTTTTAGCACCTCCAGCACAGCAAACATCATCATCATCTTCACGTGTAAGACCTGTGGTCCGTTGCCTCACTTAAATCTGATCTCGCCATTTCCTCCTGGGGCGACCAACAGATCTTCTTTCTCTGGGCTTATATCGAAAAATTTTCTTTGGTAGTCGGGTGTGATCCATTCTATGCAAGTGTTCTCTCCATGCCGATCTATGTTCTTTTATCTTTTCATTTAGACTGTATATGTTTAGCTCATTTCTAATAAGAAACTGAAAGACGCTGTTACTGTAATTCAAAATGAAAATTTTTTATTAAAAGCAGAAGTTGAAAAACTGACCTTAATTCAAAACGAATATGCAATATTAAAAGTCGAACACGAGAAATTAAATCTGTTCCAAAAAGAAAATGCATCATTTAAGGCAAAGATTTTGAAACTAACGGAAACTGAAAAAGCAAATAGCAAACCTAAAAACAAATAAGGGTATTCAAACGACAAAAATAATTAACACCACAATTAATAACTCTAATCGTAGCAACAGTAGTAACTTAAATTTGGCATCTAATTCTACAGAAAACTTTAAGTCACATAATCAAATTCAAAATCAATTGACTCAAACTAGTGCCAACCTAAAATTTACCTCTGCAACGCAAACGAAAAGGCAACCCGAAAACAAAGACTGCTTGTCGGATTGACAAAACTACACGGAGAGAACGTTCTCCCAATCCATCCTTAAGCAGAATAAGAAATCATTAGAAGAAGAACTACGAACCTTAAAAACGTGTTCAATACGTAATGAAGACGTATTGAAATCTCGAATACTAATATTAGACGACAGTCATGCACGCGGTATGAGTAATATAATTCGTAAATTGATTGGTTCGTCAAAATACAATGTTATTGGAATATGTAAACCCAATGCCCTGATAGAACAGTACTTGTGTGATATAAATAAACTTACAACGGAATTTACTTTAATGGATTACGTAATCATAGTGGGAGGATCCAACAACGCAATCAGTGGAAAAGGAATTATAAACGCATGTATCGATCAACTAAATATTATCAAGAAGAAAACAAATTTAATGCTTATTTCTACCCCTTTCTGGCATAGAAGGCCAGTTTTAAATAAATTCATTTTCAAAAACAATCTTACTATGTATAATTCACTTAATTTGCGAACGAGTAAAGATTACATACATATTGATTTTAACTTATTGTTTCCCGATAATACCTACTTTACTAACCATGGTTTACACCTTAAAACGTCGACTAAAGAAAAATTAGCAGCCATTATAATAAACAAGATTAAATCCTAATAAACCGACCAACGACATTTTTTTAAATAGTGACGATGATAATGCTTATATCAATAAAGATAACTTGATATACATTGACACCATAATGAATAACAAGGATTTTTAGTTATTAACAACGAAGATCTGAATCATTCTTTATATTTAAATGACCACCAAGCAGATTCAAATACTTCAACGTAATCTGCATAATAACCATTTCTTACTGATGCACCTAAATGTGCAGAGTTTACTTAATAAATTGAATTTACTGGATCTCTACCTTTACAATCATTACTTTGACTTTCTATGTTTTACTGAACACTAGCTGTGCGTAAGTGAAATTAGTGATATCAATATAAGCGGATATAATAATGTAAAGCAGTTTTTGTCGGTCAGAAAGAAAACACGGTGGTAGCGCCATTTATGTTAAAAATTGCATTGCTGAGAATTTTAAAAACTCAGAATCTATCGGTCGAGTATCATTTTGAGTGCTCTGGGGTATTTTGTGGTAAGTTGTGTATTGTATGTGTGTATCGGTTCCCAAATGAGATTTACAAATATTTTACTACAGTTGTCTAAATTAATGAACTTGTTAAAAACAAGTACAATCATATTATCATAACAGGTGACTTTAACATCGATGCTACAAAAAAATCGTCAGAGTATGAAAATTTAAGCGAAATTATTAACATATTTAATTTTAAAGTAATTTCTAACAGCCCTACCAGAAATGTAACTTATGGGAATAGAGTTTGAAGTAGTGCAATCGATTACATAATCACTAGTTTTGAAACCATTAACGCGACTTCATTCATTAATACCAATATCGGTTTTTCTGACCATAATGCCCAAATTTTGGGATGGACTCAAACAAAAACTGCGGTAACTATAACAAACAATAAAGAATATAAATTAATCCGAAAATTTACTCCGACTAATATAGCACAATTTCAGCGTATTTTCAATGACAATGCGATTTTCAATGGTTCAGAAAAATTTAAAGAATTTTGGGAAAATTTTGTATACTGTTTTAATTTGCATTCCAAAGATACGTAAATGTAAAGCTACGAAAATTTGCTTTCCCAGAAAAAATACCAGTTTAGTAAAAATACAATAAATAAACTACGACAACTAAAACAATTACATTACTTTCTTAAGCGAAGTCATAGCGGAAATACTGAACTAATTGACAGATACAAGCAAAAAAAAAGAAACAAATGCATTAATCAGTTTGGAGAAAAAAAACAAATATAAAATCATTCAGTCGTCGGGTAATATTACAAAACGATGTGGAGCATAATAAAAATAACGAATACTAATAATAATAATATATCTTTAAAAATTAACGACAGTTTAATAACTAATCCAGTAGACATTGCAAACAGATTTGGAGATTACTTTGGAACTATTGTAAAGGATTTATTAAGCCTCCACTTTCCCAAAAATTTAAATTTAAAGTCAAAAAATGGGGACTGTACTGTAGGGATATTAAACATTTCAAAATCTATGTTTTTTAGACCGGTTATACCATGTGAAGCTTGGGACGCTATATTTTCTTTAAAAACGGAAGATCATGTGGGTATGATGAAATCCCTGTTAAATTACTTAAACAATGTGCTGAACAGCTTTCAACTCCTCTAGCAGATATTATTAACAATTTGGTGGTACACGGATATTTCCCTAACGAACTAAAACTTGCGAAGATTATTCCTATACCAAAAAAGGGGGCTTCTAATAGCATCGATAATTTCAGACCTGTGGCAATTTTAAGTATATTTTCAAAAGTAATTGAAACTATAATATGTAATCGTCTAACTGATTACCTAAACAATAACAATTTAATAAGTGATGCGCAATACGGATTTCGAAAAAATAAATCAACTGAAACAGCGACGACTGACTTCTTTCAAAATTTCATTGGAAATTTAGACAAAGGCAAATGTGTATTTGCAATATTTTTGATCTCTCTCGTGCATTTGATACACTAAACCCAACGTACGTAGGAAAAAATTAAACCAATTGGGTATTCTTGGAAATATTAATAAATTAATATTATCTTATCTGGATCAACGTCGCTTCTTTGTTAAAGTAGAAACATCTCAATCTAAACAGTACACAAGTGACACAGGAATACCCCAAGGCAGTGTATTAGGCCCACTAATTTTCCTGCTTTATATTAACGATATATCCCAACATTTGAGCGAATTTCAACTGTATATGTATGCTGATGATGTATCAATTGTAGTTTCAGAAAATGATCCCATCACAGCTAGTGATAATGTAGCATTAGCAATCAAAAATTTTGTGAGTGGTGTGAATGTAATCGTTTAGTGGTGAATATTAAAAAAATAGTGATTATGCAATTTGGTACTTTGAGAAAACCATTACCATCAATCACATTTAATTTTAAAATGCCATACAATAGAGACATCGACGAATTGTACTTTTTGGGTTTACATCTTGACTACCAACTTACCTGGACCAACCAAATTAATCACATAAGATCAAAATTAAATAAATCTATGTTTCTGCTATTATCTCTTAAACATAGCTTAACAAACAGTTGTCTTCTAACAGCATATTATGGTACGTTTTATCCACATTTAAGTTACAATATTTTGCTGTGGGGCAATCACACATACTAGAAATATATTCATCCTCCAAAAAGAGAGCAATTCGGATAATGTACAACTTGCAATACAATGAATCATGTCGCAAAACTTTTAGAAGGAACAAAATTTTAACTTTAATTTCAATTTACATTTATAAGATATGTAGTTACATATACGAGGATATATTGAAAAATTCTTAGCCTACTATAGAACCAAACAAAATTTCAATGTCAAAATATTTTATTACTCAACATATTCTCCTCTTAATTGGATACATTTATTACAGCAAACCTGCAACGTCTCTAGACCTTTCAAAAAAAATGTTTCTTCTTGCTCTGCAAACCAGACCTCCACAGCTTCTATTACCTCCTTGTTGGAAGAAAATGTACGACCTTTTAAACTTTTTTCAGTTGAGGAAAGAGGTGATAGTCGGACGGAGCCAAATCGGGTGAATAAGGGGGTGTTCTAGTAATTCAAACCCTAAATCACGAATTTTTGCATGGCAACATGAGATTTGTGTGCAGGGGCGTTGTCCTGCAAAAACAAAACACCTTTGGATAGCTTTCCGCGTCTTTTCTCTTTAATATTTTCCCGTAGAGTGGTCAGTAATGTCGAATAGTAATCTCAGTTATTGTTCTACCCTTATCCAAAAATCAATCATGATTACTCCATGGCAATCCCAAAAAACTGAAGCAAGAACTTTTCCAGCAGATTTTGGACACGAAACTTCTTAGGTCTTGGAGAACCAGAGTGTCGCCATTCCATCGATTGTTGCTTTGTTTCTGGATCGTAGAAATGTACCCAAGTCTCATCCATAGTAACAATTCGGTTTAAGAAGTCTACATCGTTTTCAAATCGAGCACAGATCGAACGCGATGCTTCTACCCTTGCACGCTTTTGGTCAACATTCAAACATTTGGGGATCCATTTTGCAGTAATTTTTCTCATGTCCAAATTGACGTGAACCATATGATGAACGCGTTCGTATGAAATATTCAGTGCTTCAGATATCCGTTTTAGCCCAATTCGACGGTCTGATAAAATCATGTCATGAACTGCATCGATATTTTCGGGGACTGACACAGAAACTGGCCTTCCCGATCGGTCATCATCTTCAATGGAAAATTTACCTCTTTTGAAGCTTGCATTTCAATTTTGACGGTCGCATACGAAGGACATTGATCACCAAGGGTATTAAGCATATCTTCGTAAATCTGCTTACCTCTTAACCCTTTTAAATACAGGTACTTGATGATGGCTCGATACTCCAATTTTCGATTTTCACAATTTCGGTGGACATCTTTTTTCATTTAATTTATTGCGTGACTCTGGTTTACTTTTTGACGTCAAACTTTACACTGACACTTCTAATAAGTTATTGTTCGTTGCTATGGTAACGCAATATTTTGTTTATGCAAGGAACTGGTCTAGGCTAACTAGATATCAATACATCCTCGTACATGAGCAAAACTAAACTAACAAAAAATTCAGATTTGCATACATACAATACAAGAAAAAAATGATTTTTGTGTTCCGAAACATTCACATGCGTATAGCAAAAAGTCTCCTAATATGAGCGGCATTGAAATATTCAATAAGTTGCCACAAAATTTAAAGAGCAGTACAGATATCCTAAATTTCAAAAAAATACTAAAAAATTTCTTATAAGTAATGCATTTTACACATTAGACGAATTTATTAATAGAAAATAATTCCGCATTTAGTTCTTCTCTTACTGCTACATTTTTATATCCAGGCTTGTTATATACCTATTCATATATTATTTATTGTTTATAATATGTGTTTGTGCTGTATTTTATACTGTTTTGTTTTGACAATTCTTATCTACTCTCGTAGGCAACTCAAGATAAATAAATAAATAAATAAATATCAGTATTTCTTTTCTGTCAGTTCTTTGGTAACCTGTCACTTCTCGTAGGAATCTCATTTCGGCACTCTGTAATCTTCACTCATTTTCCTTTGTAATTCTCCAAATCTCACTGCCATATGTAATGCTCGGTATAGAAATAGTTCTGTAGAATTTTATTGCTGTGTTCTGGTTGGCTCTGTTTTTGAAAGTTCTCTTTATTGTACCGTTTGTGTAATTAAACTTTTCTATTTTGATATTTATATCAGTTTCTTTAAAAATAGATATTGAGCATCCGAGAAAATTAAAGAATTTTATTTGCTCTATTGGCTGATCATGCAGTACAATCTTTGATCGTACTTGCTCTTGTTCCCTAAAAGCCATTACCTTTGTTTTCTTTGTAGATATGAACATGTTGTAGTTTTCCACGACCTGGCTTAGCTTGTAGCGTGAGTACTGCATGGAGTTCTCGCTGTCGGCCACTATAGCTTGATAGTCTGTATTCAGCATTGTCAATACGAAATCATCGTTGTTTAAGTTTGCTGTGTAGTCTTTCCATTTACGTATAGCGTCGTCAATGTATATGTTGAATAGTGTCGGTGACATGTTACACCCTTGTCTTACTCCTGTGTTTATTTCTTATTTTGTCTCTTCCTTTTCTGCTATACATATTTGGGTTCCTTGATACATTTCTTTTATTACTTCCGTAATGTGTTGTGGTATTCCTCTTTTATCCAATATATTGCAACGTACCATTTTATCGAAAGCTTTTATAAAATCTATATAGGCGATATGAGTCTCACGATTGAATTCTCGATGTTTCTCTATTATTTGCTTTAAGCAGAAGACGTAATCCGTACACGATCTTCCTTATCTGAAGCCAGTCTGTTCTTCCAAAATAATTCCTTCAGTGATGGTTCTAAGTCTTTTATTTATGATCCTTGAATATATTTTATACGATGTATTTAGCAGGCTAATCCCTCGATAGTTTTCGAACACAGTTCTGTTTCCTTTCTTGAAGATTGGTACTATTTTTGCTATTTTCCACTCTTTTGGTGTCGTGGTTTGTTTCCAACATAAGTTTATAAATGTCAGGGATCTAGTTTTGAAGTTTTTTGAGCTATATTTGAGCAATTCGCTATTAATTCCCTCAGTTCCCGTCGCTTTACGGTTTTTAACTTCGTTTAGTGCTTCATTGAGTTCTATAAGATCTATGTTGTCTACCGTTTTATCTCCCCTTTTCATATTTATTGGCTCTTCTTCTTCGTTGTACCACAATTGTAATTAAGCCATTCTTCATTTTCGATAACCGTAAAAGATGCCGTGACTTTTTCTTTGCTGTTTAGATGTTTCATTACCTTGTACGCGACATTCTGCCTCCCGTGTACATCATTCTCAATTCTGTCTATAAATTGCTCCGATTTATTTTGTTTTAGTTTTTTGACTATTTGTTTGGTTTCTCTGTTTCTTTGTCTTTATTTTCGCGTGTTGCATTTGATAAGCCATTTATTGTAAGCTTCTTTTTTATATGCTATATATTCTTCGAGCTCTTTATTCCAACTTCTTATTCCCTTCTGTTTCTTCTTTTTATTTTCATCGGGAGCATAGACTCCAATTACAGTCATGTTGCCTCTGTCTATCTTACATCGCACTGTGATTATTCTTTCGTTTATCCAACTGTATGATGTGACACGTCTTTTCCATTTCCTATTGATAAGAATTGCTACTCCTGCTGTTGCCCTGTGTTCTTGGGGTACTCCACTTTGAATATTCATCCAGGTCACAACTTCCCTTCAATTTCTTCTTTATTTCACTGATAATTGCAATGTCTATTTTTCTTTCTTTTATCGCCAATTCTAATTCACCAATTTATTCCCTATTTCGCGAGCATTCCAGCATCCTACGTTTAAATAATCCTTTATACCTAGCTTTTTATTCCTTATCCGTTTGCGTTCCGTCATCATTTCATTCGATCTACCATTCGAGGCATAATGTGAGTGATTGAAAGTCTACTTATTTCCCTGAACAGGAGACTATCCTGTAGCAGTTAAGATCAGTAAAGGGGCTGCCATTTCAAAGGTTCTGATCTAGCTCCGGGTTTTCTTCTCCTAAACTGGAAGGAATCTTATATTTTGCCATCTCCTGCAAATACGTTGTTTGGTTATACCGCTATTACTCGGTCGTCAGAGCCTCGTTTGTATAATCAGGGTGTGCCATGTGAAGGTGAGGTTGACATTTGAAGGTGAGAAGCTTTATATTCGCTTGCAACATTCCATTAAAACAACAGTAAACATATGAGAAATTAAAAAGTGAACTAATTTCACGACTTGGACGGAAGCGAGATAAGTTATTACAAAGTTTATGACGCAGCAGATTACCTTAGAACATGCCAGCAATCCTTGCAGCAGCGGCAATTGATAAAAGCTTAGAAGATCAAGCAGACACATTCTTCGTTACTACAACACAGTCAAGTATTCAAGCTATAGTCTCACCTCAATCACCTTCCACAACAACACACACAGTCCTAGAAGCAAAGGTTGAACCGATAACGTAGCAATTAGCTGAGTTAACAATGTTTAACAATAAAAGATATCGAAACAAGTCTTGTAACCGATACAGATCGAGCTACCAGCAATCATTAGGACTCTGTTGGTACCACTTCAACTTCAAAGCTAAAGTAAAAAAGTGTGTTAGTCCTTGCAACTTTCAAGAAGAAAAAAAAACTAAATAGGAAGGCAACAGTAGCGGCAACGAGTCTTCCTCCAACTAGTACGTGCCGCATGTATGTTACGGAAAGAAAGACTAAGTTTACAATATCTTGTGGACACAGGAGCTGACATTAGTGTTTATCCAAAAAAAACTTATGCAACTACCCCTTAGAAAAAGTGAATTTTCATCATTTCTAAGGCGGTTTACAATGGCAGACATCGACAAACCAATTATTGGCTCAGACTTCTTAAGTTATTTTAGTTCATTAGTGGACATTAAAAACAAGACTTCTAGATAATTCAACATTTCTATCATCCCCCGGTGAGTTAGTGCAATCTCATTGAAACAACACCAGACAAACCGTCATCGAACATTAGCACCAGCTCGACTTGCAGTTGCAAAGAAAGAATTCAAGTTAATGATTGAACAAGGCATTACTCGACCTTCCAAAAGCAGCTGGTTATCACCTATCCACCTCGCACCCAAGAAGAATGGTGAATTTCGACCATGTGGAGATTATAGAGCCCTTAACGCTAGAAAAATCCACGACTGCTATCCAATTCCCCATATTGAAGATTTTTCACATCTCCTTTATGGTAAGAAAATATCTTCTAAAATCGACTTGGTCAAAGTGTACTAATACATCCTGAGGATATCACGAAAACAGCAGTTACCACAGTTTGAAGTCACTAGAATGCCTTTTGGGTTATGCAATGCAGCTCAAACCTTCCAACGCTTTATGAAGGAAGTTACCAACGATTTAGATTTCTGCTACAGTTAAGTGGATGACATCTTGGTAGCATCTGAAACAGGAGACGAGCACAGCACCCATCTGCGGAGACTTTTCAACGTCTGGAGGACTACGGCATATGCATCAACGCTAGCAAATGTGAATTCGGTCAAGAACGAGTGACTTTTTTGAGTTACACCATTGATAAAAACGGTTCTACACCACCAATCGATCGTATCAAAGCAGTAAGGAGTTTTAAAAAGCCCACCACAATCAAAGAACCCCGTCAGTTCCTGGGAGCACCATTGAATAAATTCCTAGGTGGATCTAAAAATAGCAACAAATTAATTAAGTGGGATAAGCAAGCCGATGACGCCTTCAACAACATAAAAAATGCAGTAGCAGACACACCCGACGCCTCAGATGTAGCAATGGGTGGAGTGCTGCAGCAGAAAATAGACAATGAATGGCAACCACTTGCGTAATATACCAAAAAATTCAATAGTGCACAACAAAAATAGTGTCTATGACCGAGAACTTCTTGCAGCATATTCGGCAATCAAACATTTTAAATATGCAATAGAGGGCAGACAATTCACCCTATACACTGATCATAAACCACTAACGTACGCGCTAAAGCAGAAATTGGACAAGTGCACTCCCAGAGAATTCCGACAATTGAATTTGATTGCACAACTTACAACAGAGATCCAACATGTTACCAGAAAAGATAACATCCCTGCCGAAACCCTTTCAAGAATAAACGACATAACCACAACTTTGGCTCCAGTCAATTATCTCGACCTAGCTAATCTTCAAAAAACAGATGCGGAATTACAACAATTCTACCAACAGCAGTCTTCTTTAAAAAAGTGTTTTTTCTGCGGCATATCTACAGACAAAGTAAGTCCTTTCGGGCCGACACAATTCGTATGCAAATATTAAAAAATCTACATGGTTTGTGTGACCTTTAATAAAAAAGGACATACGACAATGGTGCTACCAGTGCATTCCCTGCCAGAAGAACAAAATATCTAGGCATGTAAGTACACCTCTTCAAAGTTTCGAACTACTTAGCTAAAGGTTTGAACATGTGCATATTGATATGTGGGACCTTTGCCGTATTCGAAAGGGAACATGTACTGCGTGACTTGCAACGATCGCTTCACGTGATGGCACAGAAGCCATTCCTGTTCCCGACATAACAGCTGAAACACTAGCATTCGCTTTCCATTGTAGCTGGATTTCAAGGTATGGAGTACAATGCGTTTCAAGGAACGCGATCACATTTCAAATTAAGATAACTCTGGAAGTTTAAAAGATAGAAAGATGTGACAAAAACTAACATCTAGGATGCGTGTCCAAGTTTTTTTTTATACATATTGAAAAACAAAAGCGAATCATCTGTCAAACTTATTAATATACCTTGTATATTTTAAATGGAACACCCTGTATATTTTTAGATTTTCGAATACACCATTCCATTCTGAGTTCAACGATATAGCACACTTGATATTTTAACTCAGACTTTGATTAGTTTTTTGCACAATTATAATCAATTTTGTTTAAAAAACAATCAAGGAACTTGATCAAATTTCAAATCAAGATAACTCTGGAAGTTTAGAAGATAGAAGGATGGGACAAAAACTAACATCTCTCATAAATGCTAGAAATCACATACAGAAAGTATACACTGAATGTATACTAGAAAACTGTAAACATGTGGAATACTTCTTATGATTACAGGATGAGTACAAATGATAAATAAAGTCTTTTGTTGAATATTCTTACTTGTTTAATTCTTTTTCAAACACATTTGATTGATTCATAATTGTGCACAAAACTAATGCACACCTGAGTTAAAGTATCAAGTGTGCTATATCGTTGCACTCAGAATGGAACGGTGTATTCGAAAATATAAAAATATACAGGGTATTCCATTTAAAAATATACAAGTTATATTAATAAGTTTGACAGATGATTCGCTTTTGTTTTTCAATATGTATTAAAAAACCTGGACACCACCCTAGATCTCAGTTTTGGTCCTATCCTTCCATCTTCTAAACTTCCAGAGTTATCTTGATTTGAAATGTGATCACGTTCCTTGAAACGCACTGTACCTTGGCGGATAACGACAAACAGAGGTCGACAATTTGATTCTGTATTGTTTTCATCTTTAGCAAAGTTAATAGGAACAAAGTTCATCAAAATGACTGCATACCACCCTCCAGGCAAATGGAATTGTGGAACGCCTACACAGGCAGCTAAAAGCATCCATAAAATGTCATACAAACAAAGCATGGGTAGAAAGCTTACCACTCGTTCTATTGGGCATGAGTACATCATTCAAATAAGACTTAAAAGCCACATCGGCAGACCTAGTATATAGAGAGAACATTAAGATGCCAGGTGAATCCTTTGAAAACTCTAATGAGGAAAGTGATCCGACTTCGTAGCACGAATACGTAAGCATTTCAGCTCACAAATATCACAACAAAGAAAAGCCTTTTATTTTTAAAGAACTAAACAACTGTTCTCATGTCTTTGTAAGAGACGATACAGTTCAAAAACCGTTGCAGTCTTCATAAAAGATCCTTCGAGGTAACATTTCGGACACAAAAAACTATCACTATCTGCACCAATAATAAAAAGAAGTTATCTCACTAGATAGAGTTAAACCAGCATTTGTCGATAATGATAGCAACGAAGGAGAAATCGTACGACATACCAAAGAAATATATGCAGCATGAAAGCTCATAAACAACCAACAGAAATTGGAACCTCCTTCAACATCAAGAAATCGAACTACCAGATCAGGAAGAAATGTATGGTTTCCCGCAAAATACAATGATTTAGTATCTATTGAAACAGTTATTGTTAGTGCCCTTCCGAATAATTCTAAATAGGTCTACACCACGGGCGCAGTAATAATTGCTTTATAGTGTGGCACGGACGTAATATCCGTGGTCTAGTGAAAATTGGTAGTGCATCACATACCTACATTATAATGCATACAAACTACCAAAGCAACAGTGAACTATTATTTGTAAATATCTTTAATATCTTGTTAGTATTAAGCGTAATTTCATTACTGGTAAGGGGGTATATGTGGCGACATATTTAATTCATAACTCGCGCCTAAGTAGCATCCTTTTCCGGTAGGAGTCGTGGAAAGATATAAAGGACAACTGAACCAGAAAAAAAAGGATCGGCGAATGTGATTTGCGGTTGGCATGTTGGAAAATCTTGGTTACAATCATTGTAATGGTACAATAATCAAACTTATTCATGTAAATAAAAGTATATCAAGCATGGTGTCATACTAAATATTAACGCAAAAAACAAAACACTAACACAAGAGTCATTTTGCAAGATAAATTACTTTAAATAAATAAAAACGAGATGATGATGCTGATTAAATACTTAAAAAACATAGCGTAGGGACTTGTTTTCCCATATTACTGAACCATAGGACCACAAGAACCAACACATAAAAATTATAGTGTAAAATCTCAATTTTGCAATTGTTTAATGTTTATGCAGATTTTTTACACTTGGGTCTGGTCTTTTCACCTCCATGTAATTTTATCTGTCGGTTAATCACCTTGGAAAAGAGATTTTCTTAAAATTTGATTGGTACAACTGTTTCTATAGTAGTTAACCTAATGATAAAGTTAACTGGAGGTGAAAAGACCAAATCTTAGAATAAAAATTGCCGCCTCATGTCGGCACTTCGGGATAATTTGTTGCCATGGTTATCAGAACTGGCTTACAATCACCAACATATAAAAATCTGAAGGGGTACTATGACATTGTTTAATATTTTTCCTGCATTTTTACACTTACGGCCAGTTTTTCAATGAATGGTTAACTTAAATTATAGGTTTATGCCGGGTTGCACCAACCTATGGTAAAAACAGTTGATATTTGATCAATGATCGACCGATTAATCAATATCCTCCGATTTTTTAAAACTATGGTTGCACTAATTCAATTCAAATGACGACACAAAATTATCTATCACAATTACCAAGAAAACTTTTAAAAACGGCCCCTATTTAGAAATATCGACGGAAAACAGCTGATTACTTTTGTCGGTAAAAAATTCAATTAACGGACAGTTTCAATAGTGTAACGCCATAGTTTCGATTTACAGTCGATCGGCCGATTTTTAGTTGGTGCAACCGGGCATTACTATTATGGTGATAATTGTTATCACAATTGTCTCCTTTAACCGAAAGTTGAGATTGAAAAACTGCCCCTTAGGTCTGGTCTTTTATCGGACCCCTATTCTTGACAACAGGAGAATGAAAATTTTTCAGGAGAAAATATAAAATTACTTCACTTGTAATTCCTTTCACTTTTCCTAGTTCAGAAAACCTGTATTCTTGAATGCAAGTGAATATGAGTCGAGTTTGAATTTCACGGCAGAAATTATACCCTGTTGCCGCTTATTGCACGTTGCTTTTAACCAATCAAAATATATGTTTAGTGCAGTAAATAGAGATATATTTTTGACAAAAATAATAGTAGGATACCGCCTGTGTCATAGACTGGGTGGGTCAGCGCCGACGTAACAGAGCCAATTGCAGCTACATCGATAATTTAACAAAAAACTTAGAGCCGTCAATTTTATTTCTGAGGGGGACATTTTTTCAGCCTGTCGGCATTCCAGTATTATCTCTGGTTTCAACGGAAATGACATCACATCAAACTTTTTAAATGTAAACTCACAGTTTTTTGTGTAAAATCGGATAGACGACAAAAAATGCTTTTTAAAAAACCCCACATGTTGCTAGTTATCTATGTCTGTTCGGCTAGAACAACCGTACAAAAACCCTTAGAGGGGCGTCATATGATTTCGCGGATATTGACATTTAAAAAAACAAAAGATGTTTCAGTAACAATTTAATAACGCAATTGAAAAAATTGAAAAGATGTCCCCCTCAGAAATAAAATTGACGAGTCTGATTTTTTAAATTATCGTTGTGGCTGCAATTGCCTCCGTTTCGTCGGCGTTGACCCACCCTGTAATTGTAAATAGTATAAAGTACCTTATGTTATGAAACTGAATTGTTATTATATTGTTAATTAACGTTTAAATGCAAAAAAATGTGTTTTTTCTCAACTTTTTTTTCCTTAGTGAAAAGTAGTGAACCAATGTTAATGGTGTAAAAAGAAAAGTTATAGAGGATAAAAATACAAATAAAATGAGCACCAATTCGACTCGATCAGGAAATTACTTTTCGAGAAAAGGAGGTATTGATAGTACTTGGTGTGTGCAAAAACCTGCAATTGTCAGGCGCAAAATTGCGATTTAAATTTCTTAAAGTTATATATTCAATCGAGGCTGAATGCTCGTGTGGTCGTCCGATTGTCAAAAATAAAAAAATGTAAAGTTGAAATATAAAGGAACAAAACGTATATTCTCATTTTTCTATAAAATTATATTTAACGCGCAATAAAATGCATGCAAAAATGACTAAAAATGACCGAGTGCGAGAAAACGGAGAAGTAGTGGGAGTACCGTCTGTAGCGCGCTTATATAAATCGCAGTACCCTCAAACGTCCGCTACCCAACAAATTGCAATAACTTTTATGTTAAGCTCCACGCTATAGCATGAGCCTGCAAAAATGTATGGTCTTATTATATTGTTAAACAGACTCCCGACAACTGAAAACAATGCATTCAAACTCAAAAGTATAAGGTGGGTCAATTTTTTTTTTTTTTTTTTGAAAAACACAAAAATCACCTCTGTCTTCTTGATAATTTTTCTATTCTTCTCCTTATATTCAAATATATTAGCCTTCATATCTGCCATTTCCATTTTGGCTGCTTTCATCGCCTGCTCATCGATGTTGAAATATTTAACTGAAATTTTAGGGGAATTTTAATTTTAAGACGAGTGATTGCAAAAATTGGGGCTTACTAAATTTTGCATCCATCTCTTTCATAGGGTCGTCGACGTTTCCCTCATTGCTAATTTGCCAAAACAAGTCCATACAGCACTTATTTGTGATCTAAACGCGCACAGCGAAATTATAATCTGTCATAAATAATTAAATAAGTTACCAATTACCGTTCGTAGATTTTCGGGCTCATCTTCGATCAAATTAAGGTTACCAACGAGATCCGTTAGCCAAGAAATTATTGCCACGACTGACGGCCACGAGTGTGGAGTGTTTACTAAAAAAATTCTAGATTAACTTTTCTAAATCGTATACTTAATACAAAAAAACAAGCGATTTGCGTAGAAACACGTGTAAAAGAGTTATAAAAAGTATTCAGCGATAAAACATTTTGTTCAAAAAATATCATCACCGCCTAAGAGCGTCAAAACGTTCCTTTTAAAACGAGTTAAAAATGAATGAAAATGAAAATTGCGTTTTAGAAAAAAATAGTTGAAACAAAAGTTATAGACAATAAAATTTAAAACTTTGTTTCTATAACTTTTTTTTATAATTAATATTGGTGGAGATATTGTTAAAAGAATTAGTGTCACGTGATAGTCACATTTCAGTAATTTCTTATCGGATCAAACAATAGTTTAAACAAAAGTTGTGTATAATTAAATTATAAACAACTTTTATTTTTAAAAATGTGACAATATGTTTATAAATATCCCAAAATTTCAAAATCTATGTTGATTAATGGCCCTTTAGGCTTAACAGATTGAACGTTTAAAATTAAACAATAACTTAAAATAATACGAGCAGGTGTCTCTCAGGGAAGTGTTCTATGGCCAATACTATACCTCTTGTATGCGTGTGACATTCTGGAGAAAAAATATCAAATGAGTTACATTTGCGAATGACGCTTCAACACTCTCTATATGAGATAAAACAATCTCTGTCGCCTTAACCCCCACCTTTGGGAATAGCTAGCACAGGCTAACACAATTTTGCGCAACGCTAGCACACCTTTAATAAAGTAGTAGGTTGAATATATGAAGCCAGCTCCTACCCACCCTCTTACGACAAAATTTTGAACTTTTGACGTTTTAACATTAAAGAGCTGAGCTAACAAATAAAATTAACGGTTGCACATATTTAATAACGGAGTTATTGAGAGTTGGATTCCTATATTCACCCTACCGTTGAGCATAGTTTGTTGGAAGGCTTAACGTCGCTATTCTTTGGCTATAAATGTTATAAGATTTGAAGTTTTGTTAGTTTCACATGTCGCCGCTAGAGGTCTTTTTTCGACATTCCGACAGAAATGGTTAATTTTCTCAAAAACATTGATATGATTTTTTCATAAAAAAGTAGCTAAATGATACCTAAATGAGTTCGAAAAAACCGCATATCTTGTTCCTAACCTAAACTTTAGTCCAAAGAATTTTTTTAAATCCCTTAAATTTTAGTTTTTAAACTATTTTTTTGTAATTCTTTTTTATTCGCCGATAAAATCAGCCTTTTTGAAAATATTACAAAATATCACTAAAAGGTGAATTAATTATTCTACTAGTGGATAAAGTGATATGCGGTTCATAATGCGAGTAAAACTTCAATTATAAGGTGATTGGGAGTAAACATAATATATTTCACTTGGAGTTAAAATACGTAGTTGTTTAACTCCTAGTAAAATAATCTACTAATATTATGTTGCTGCTCTAGCTGCGTATATCACACTTTCGAAAAACAATCTGACTAATACCAATATGTCGGCACATCTTTCTTTCAGTGGTGGCTATTCAGAGGAAGTAGGGGAAGAATCAAAAACAATAGTTTACGATTTGTTAATGATAAAACTTTAAAAATACACCCAATTTAATATACCTACTTTTCTTATTTAATTACATAATTATTACTGAAAATTAGTCATTAAAAATCTCAACTGTCCACCTTGCCGTTGCGTTGCCAAGACGCATCGAGTCCTAGAGGCAAACACAATAAAAAATGTTTTGCATTCAAACCGAAACGGCTCTTGACGGCACCTGACTCTTCCAACGCGTTACAATTATCTAGTTTTAATGCGTTACTTGTAGCAGGTGTTTGTCGAGTTTTTTCGAATTTGACGCGTAAAATACAAATTTTGATCGGTGTGTGCACCTGTTAAAAAACGTTTACCTGGTGGATCAATAATTTTTGTATCAATAAATCATACATAAAATGGATTCGTTTGGGCCAGTTAGGGGCATAGTTTGTTGTTTATAAGAAACTCCATTTTCCGGTTGGAAAGAGGAGGATAAAAAAGATCTTTTAGTTACCGACCGAACAACAAGTGATCTTGACTAAGCTGCTAAAAAGATCGTTAAAAAATCAAGCAAGTCCTACAATATTCATTTTAAAAATTCTTGGTTTTCTGAATATAAGTGGCTATGTAGCAGCGAGTATTTGCAGAAAATGTTTTGCTGGCCTTGTTTACTTCTTTGCCACAAACATTCGGCTTGGAATACAGACGGATTTGTCGATTTATTAAACGGCACAAGATCTTTTCATAGACATGCAGATTCCGGTGAACATCTAAAATGCAAATTGATGTTGAGAAATTTTGAAAAAAATACGATGAATATAGCAGACGCTTTAAAAGAAAACGCCAGATTTTTTAAGAAACAATCTAATGAAAATGTTCGATTCTTTCTCGGCAAACAAGAATTCGCATTTCGCGGGCATGACGAAACTGCTGACTCAGTAAATGGGGGAAATTTTAAAGAATTGTTACATTTGCTTATATTAATGAGTACGTCAGAAATTCAAAATCAATATGAAAATGTAAAAAATGTTTGTAAAGGCGATTCAAAATCTATCCAGAATGAGCTTATAGAGTGCATTTCTGATTGTTTAAATGAAAATGAAATCAATGATGCCATATTTTTTTCCTGCAGGTTGATGACACTACTACTTTAACTTATCAGTGCTCTGTAATAGTGAGGTATGTAAATTCAGAAAGTACGCTGGTCGAACGATTCTTAGCTTTTCATGATGTTAGTGCCGACAGAACTTCAGAAAGTTTATATAAAATGATTGATCAAATACTCACTCCATTTGATTACAGTACTAAGTTAGTAGGCCAGTGTTACGACGGAGCTAGTGTGATGTCTGGGCACCTAAACGGGCTTCAAATGAAACTCAAAGACAAGGCTCCACAAGCTGTATTTGTACACTGTTTGGCACACCGTCTTAATCTCCTCTTACAGCAAAGTTTTTAAGAAGATTTCTAATTGAAAATCTTCTTTTTTTCATCACTCAGCTAAGCGATCACATGTTTTTACAGTTATATCTGCTCGACGAATTCCCACAATAACAGACACTCGGTGGTCTTCAAACTTCAAACTACTTGATGTAATTGTTCAAGACTGGGTTAAATTAAAAAAAGTCTTTAAACTCATCATTCACTCTGAGAAATCAAATCAAAAATCAATACAGCTTGCCACTGGATTTTTGGGTAATATGAAGCATTTTAAATTTACCTTCTTGTCATTAGTACTCAACGACATTTTTAGTGTAACGAATATTTTGTTCGATATTTTGCCAACAAAATCTCTAGACATTAATTATTGTTTATGCCAGAATAACAAGACTTCCGAGCTTTTAAGAAACAGGAGAAATGAAAGTATTTTTGATCAAATTTTTGAGAAGGCTAATAATACCGGGTGTTGCAAATTCGTAGGTCAAGCCATTAACCACACATTTTTTGAGCTAAAATAATTGGGCTTTCCTGATGTCACTTTTAATTTGGGAGTGTCGTTTTCGAAATACAGGGTGTCAAATTAAAATTTGAAAAATTGATTTTTATTAATAACTCCTGTACTTCTACAGATATTTATTTGCAATTTAGTACAGATGTTTCTTTTAAGTCGATACACTTTCTGTATAATTTTAGTAAAAATAGTTTAAGCACGAACGGCGAGGTGGGGCGGTAAGTTTATATTGACTCCCCAATCATTTTGTATGCACGCCTATGGTATCATAATATATTTTTTGGATATAGCATTTAATTACCTAACGGTTTTCCCTCTTGTAAAACTTTGATTGAAAGCTTGGTTTACAAGATATTACAACAGTAAGCCTATAAAAACAATGCGTAAAGTTAGTTGTCAAATTAAGTTCCCTAATTTTTTGGTGTTCCGTTTATCATAATACAAGTTACAAGTACAGTAATTGACACAGTAATATCTGATCATAGAATAGTTTTATCTAAGACGCTGATAAATTATTGTAATAATACATTGAAAGACGTATTTTTAGCAAAAATAGTATAGCTAATTTTAAACATAATCTTAGCTTAATAAATTGGAATGAACTATTAAGCTCTTAAATTATAGTTTCAACAAATTTTATAATAGTTTTTATACCACTTTGACTGTAACTTTTCAAAAAAGAAAATTACAGTATCATCTAACAAGAAAAAATGTTGGATAAGTAAGGAATTGAGGTACTCAAGTTCTAAATTAAAACAATTACATATTTTGGCAAAAACATTTCCGCAACTTAAACATTATACAATCAATCAAAGTCGCTGCATAAACAGTTAATACGCGAAGTTAAACAATCGCATTATGACTATAGAATACGTAATTCTGCAAACCAACTGCGCACAAGTTGGAATATAATTCAAGAAAATACGAACACTACTAATACTAAAAAACAATTACCTTTGCCAATGATTTATAATAGGTCAACTATAAGTAATCCACTAGACATTGCTAATTCCTTTAATGAACTTTATGTAGGCGTTCCCTACTTTTTGTCCCATCAAGTAACACAAAATTTTTGCAGTAGTTTTAACCACACACATACTCGATAAAAGTATGGTGGCTTTACCATTTCTGAACACGAAATACTAGACATTATCCATAAAATTAAAAATAAACATTCCGTAGGAAATGATGAAATTCCATGTTTTTTAGTGAAAAAGGTTGCAAACGAACTAGTAACTCCACTCACTATGCTAATTAATAAATCTATGGTAAACGGAATTTTCCCAGATATACTGAAAATAATTAAAATAACTACAGTACATAAAAAGAACGATTACAAACAAATAGAAAACTACAGGCCAATTGCTTTAACCTCAATATTTTCAAAAATATTTGAATATGCCATGTTAAATAGGTTACAAAGTTACCTAGATAAATTCAACATTTTAAGTGATAGACAATATGGTTTTCGAACAAGGAGGTCCACGACCACGGCTATAACGGAATTAGTTGACATCGTAAGTAATAAATTAGATACTGGCGGACACTGTATTGGTATATTCTGCGACTTGAGTAAAGCATTCGATTGCGTGAATCATAAAATACTAATTCATAAACTGGATTCTATTGGCATACGACGTTGCATTGCAAATTGGTTTACTACTTTTTTATCACATCGTACTCAATACGTCGAAACAAGCTTTCAATGCAACAATGTTGTTAAAACTTTTAGATCAACTTGTAAAACAGTAAACATTGGGATTCCTCAAGGAACCGTTTTAGGACCAATTCTGTTCTCACTATACATAAATGAAATAGCAAGTAATTTAGGTAGTAATAATGCTAATTGTATTCCGATAATATACGCTGACGACATCACAATTTTGTTAACTAACCACAACAGTAAAACTTTAGAATTACAATGTAACATTGTCCTTCAGAACTTACATTACTGGTTAAATGCTAAAATTGTGCATCTTAATACTGATAAAACCAAATATACAGGGTGTCCCAAACAAAGTGGCCTATTAGACGTTTATGAAGAACTAATCGTATTTAAATTTTAAAAATTTGTAATAATATATTATTTATACTGATCTTTAATTTTAAAATAGTTTCGTTTATATTGCACTTCCGGTTGTGCCGGAAGTCGACATCAACTTCTTTATGTTAAATGGAATGATATGTTTTTTTATGATATTTTGTATTTAGCTCTTAATTTCAACTTTTATTGAGGTTTGTAATATCTACTTCCCATAGTTTAAATACGTTAAAAAAAAAATATTGGTTTGTAGAATGTTTTTTAAAATTCATATTTTTGAACTTTGTTAAGATAAAAATTATATTTGGTTTCCTTATAACAAAAGCTTAGTTTTATTCATTACTGTGATTAAAATATGTTCAGTGTATTCAGGACGTCGACTATTGATTCTCAAAGTAAGCCAACTTCAAATAGTAACAAGTCGATTTTTTAAATAGAACATACTAAATATTATTTAACAGGTTAATTCAGAAATTTTTTTGTGATCGATTGATATAAGCATTACCTGTACTTATCTCATACGGTTTACAAGTTATTACTTATTTTTATAAAATTTATATTTAATTTGGTAATATCTAGCTAACTATGGAAAAAACAATGGATTATTGGTAACATGTAATATTGTAATATTGTAAAATAATAAAACAGATCTTCCTCTTCAAACATATTTGACTTGTTGGTACCAAATAGACGGAGCTCAAGGTCATAGTAGACATGCTACAACTCAAGAACTAACCAATATGTTTGGTAAGGTGGATGGGTCGTTACGGTCTTTTACGTTGGCCTCCAAGAGTACCAGATCTGACTCCTTGCGATTTTTAATTTTGGGATAAATTAAAAGATATTGTTTACCCAACTCCCGTAAGTAACTGTGAAGAACTGGTAGGTCGAATAAATTCGGCAGTTAGAAGAATTAATAGAAGTGACTTCATCTTTGTTTGCGAGAAAATGGACGTCATTTTGAACAATTTGATAACTAAGTTTTTTGTAGATATTAACTAATTAAAAATTAATTTTATTATTTGTTTATCTATTTATTCGTATGGTATTTGTAACCTACATTGCTCCTACCGTTAAACATTTTTAATTTTTGTCTTGCACCGCTACCTAAATTTTGACTTACTACAAATACATATCTTTCTACCAATGCATACTTATATTTTTTCTATAGTTAGCTAGATATTACACATTAAAATAATTTTTTATAAAAATACGTAATAACTTCTAAACCGTATGAAATGAGTATAGGTAATGCTTATATCAATCGAACACAAAAAATCTCTGAATCAACCTGTTAAATAATATTTAATATGTTCTATTTAAAAAAATCGACTTGTTACTATTTGAAGTTGGCTTACTTTGAGAATTAATGGTGGACGTCCTGAATAACTGAACATATTTTATATAATATAAAACTTTCTTTTAAACTTTATTTTTTTTTAAAAAAATTTAAAAATAATTTTTAAAAATTTTTTACAAATCAATTTTTTTTTTTCAATATTTCAAAAACCATGGGACAAACCTTCATAAAAGTTGTTTTAAATTCAGAGCTAAATACAAAAATATCATAAAAAACATATCATTCCATGTAACATAAAGAAGTTGATGTCGACTTACGGCACAACCGGAAGTGCAATATACGCGAAACTATTTTACAATTAAAGATCAGTATTAATAATATATTATCACAAATTTTCAAAATTTAAATACGATTAGTTCTCCATAAACGTCTAATAGGCCACTTTGTTTGGGACACCCTGTATATATTTTCACACTAAGCGTAAAGTTTTGAATGAAAGCTTAAATATTAAAAACGACAATGTAAATGTATCTGAAACAAAAAGTATAGGATTCTTAGGAGTTGAATTGGAATCAAATTTGAACTGGAGTATAAATTTTACTAAACTAATTACAAAACTAAACATTATATCTTATCAAATTAGAAATTTACAACCAATATTGGGCAATATTCGCATAATCTTATTTTACAACGCCAATGTATTTTATAAAATAAAAAACAAAAAAAAAACAAAAAAAAATATAAAAAAAAAAAAACAAAGAAAAAATCTACCGAAGTATCTATTTTTCTTTTTTTTTATAAAAAAAAAAAAGTGTCTGGGGAAGGGGCACAGAAAAAGACAAAAAAACACGTTCAGGACGAAAATGAGGATGAAAAAAGAATTTAATATAACAGCAACCCTTTTTTTTTGAATTTGGATAGTGTGTTCAAAAAACCCTAATGCCATTCTAAATTTGCAATCACACACAAAAAAACAATAAAAAAAACAACCCCCCACCCCTCTCCTTTACTATATAAAAATAAGTCGGGTTTTCCTTCCTGACGCTATAACTCCAGAACGCACGAACCGATTTCCACGGTTTTGCATTCGTTGGAAAGGTCTCGGGCTCCGTGAGGTTTATAGCAAAGAAAATTCAGGAAAAATGTCAACAGAAAAGCGGGAAAATCTTTTTTCACATACAGCGCCATCTCTGATACATAGCATGTACTACAAACCAATATTTTAAGTAGATGGCGCCGGTGCGTCGCAATGACAATTAACAAGTCGCAAGGCCAATCGCTTAGTGTTTGCGGGATAAATTTAGAAAATCATTGTTTTTCACATGGGCAGTTATACGTTGCGTGTTCACGAGTTGGGAAACCATCCGCTTTGTTTGTGTTAACGTCAGACCAAAAACAAAAATGTGGTTTACCAAAGTGCACTTCAATGAAACGGATAATTTGCGGACACGTATAACGCTTCGATTCAGTATTTACTTTGGATTCACTTTCATTTACTTAGAGAAGTTCAACTAAATAACACTTCATTTTTGTAATCGAAATGAATTCATTACTGTTGTGAAATGAAATAAAATTTTCCTTTTCAAATATAAAACAAAAAAAAATTTTCTTCATCTTTTAATCACCAAACGAAATGTTACATAAAACGAAGCCATCTGGTGGCGAAACGGAGTTCGCCGGGTTTGCTAGTAATTTATAAATTTTGTTTATCCCAAAAATTTAATTTTTCAAAAAAAAAAAACAAAAAAAAATTTTAAAAAAAAAAAAAAAAAAAATAAAAACTTTTTTTATTTTAAAATCTCCATTTTTTTTTTTTTGAAAAAAAAAAAAAAAAAAAGTAAAGGATTTAAAATAAAAAAAAAAAATTTTAAAAACATTCTCATAAAAAAATAAATTTTTTTTTTATAAATAAAAAAAAAAAAAAGAAAAAAATAAAAAAATTTTTTTTTTAATCTATTTTTGGTGAAGAAAGAAAAAATTATATAAATAGAAAAAAAAAAACAAAAAAAAAATTTATTAAAACTTTCTAATAAAAATTTAATTTTAAAAAAATAAATTAAAAAAAAAAATTTTAAAAAAAATTAAATAAAATAATTTAATTTAATAATTTTTATTATATTTTTTTAATCAAAATTTTTTTTTTATTTTCTTGCTTGAACAAGTAGATTATAGTATTCTTTACTTTAACTTTATGTAGGTAAATACCGAAATACACACAGAGTGTCTCACCGGAAACCGCCATTAGCCGTATACGGAAAAGTATACAAGAAAAAAATTCGAACACCATTTTTACGGCACTGTACATACACGATGTTAATTAAGTACGTAACCAAACTTTAAGAGATCATTTGTTACTAAATTTTAAGGCAAAAAGCTTATATAAATACATATAAGTCTTAAACGGTTTAGTTTTTATTATACAAAATAATAAATAATAATTAATAAGCTCACGATAAACTCGCGCAAAGTTGAGCTGGTGTCGAGATGAGCTCAAGTCGAGGTGAGCTCGCGTCGAGATGATTCACAGGAGGTTTGGGCTAAAACTCTTTCTACCGATAACTTTTATGTTGTTTAAAACAATTATTAAAGTAATAACCATATGAAAAGGATAAAAATTAGAAATTAATTATCATGTGAATACGAATTATTTAAATAGTTTTGTGGCGTTGAAGTAGCTTAAGTTGTGCGATGGACGCTTGTTGCACTGCACAATCGAAATAGAAGGTGTACTTTCGACTACCATCTTGTCTTCAAGAAATTGTACTTACCCCGTTGATTAGTAGAGATAGCGTGTCACAATGAAAAATAAAATTTGATGGAGACGTGACAAATTGGGGTCCTTTAATTGTTTTCAATTATTTCGTAAGCAATCGTTAAGTATGAGACACTAATTATAAATATTCTTTAAGTGTTTCTTTTCAAGTATGTGTTGTTACAATAAAAATTCACGTTTATTAGAATTTACTTTTCTAATGTTAAAATTTTTCTGAATATGTGTTAATTTCCTTATTACGGCTCTGGCTACTTTCGCCGCAAGTTTAATAGGAGAAGGTCAACTTCTAAATCGAATTGCGATTGTTTGAATTCTTTCTCTTTGTGATTGACTTGTAACGAGTACAGTTCGTTGGTTGTAAAAGGATCTGCGAAATGAAATTCTAAACCTAAGTCAGTGTGATGGATTAACCTGAAATTTTTATATCAATCCGTCTTTTGGAGAACGTACAGTACATTATAAATGAAACTGGATGTTGTTTAGAATAAATGTTTGCAGTTGAGCATACTGGCCTATATTTCGTCGCGTGGCGAGGGTTCGCTAAGTTTGGTTTCTATAATTATTACAGTTTCTTTGTCCTGTCGTATTTCTAAAATTACTTTCCTTTGTGTATGTTGGAATTTGGTTACGTCCATGATTTGTGGGATGTCTTAATTGTCGTAATTGGAAGGGTTAATATCTCGACCATTCCGGAGCTCGAGGATAGGTATTCGAAAAAAAACCGATGCTGTTCGGAGTTGCCGGTTAGGATCCTGTCTCTCGAAATAGCGGGAACCGGCGACGTTTGGTCGACTCGTTTTAACACTGGAAGGGGTTTTTATTCAAAACTTTGCCGCAGACCTAATTCGCCGCCAGTGCATTTGCTTTACAGCTACTTCAATTTTAGCGTGTGTATCCGAATAATGCAATTACCAGTACTAGTACCTTTCATTAACTTGTTACGGTTTCATTTTATACACCGAATAAAACGTGGGTCGAGAGCAATATATCACACGGAATAAAAATCTCAGAAACGTATGTCGCGATTAATACGTTACGACAAAAATCATATTTGGCGCGCATTCTACGGATTTTGTATTGGTTGAAAATAAATATCGATTTTTATTCCCAAAAACGATGCCGGACATCTTGTCACTACTTCCCACTTGCTGGTAACTGGTAGTGTTTAGCAAATCGTTAATTAAAACTACGCAAATAGTTGAAATGCGTTAAAAGATTTCCAATAACAATCGGTTAAGTTATATTCGTCTAAACCTACCGTAAGTACTCGTTCTTTTCTCCTTTTCTTTGTACAAATTTTAAATGCCACGTGGAATCCTTTTAGACGTTACGTTTCCTACTCTCTGCGTTTTGTTTCGTATCTGGGTAACTTCCTGGGGTGTTCGAGACATTCCCTTTTCGACGTAGTACCGCACCACGGGTAGCGGCGTCAGACAGCTGCAAGTAATCTGTGGGTACCATGTCTACCAATCTAAGGGGCTTAAACGAGGGAGCTTAACGCCTTCTAGTTCTCTTCGAACACCTTCCCCAAGAAGAATCCTGTGTGTACAATTCAGGAACTGTAGATATCGTCGCTAACTGAAAATACTACTCTCGGGACTTCGTTCACATAATACAGCTAAGTTTTAGTATTTAAGTTATCGTATTTATTGCTAGTGAGTGTGAAGTTTATGTACATAGGACATAAAACGGTGTTAACCTTTAGTTTTAAGCAAAACCCTTTTCGGTAGTACACTCAACAACCGAGAGATTTTATCGGCTCAATACGGGCTTGTGTGCTTTAATTTAAACGGTTGTCGCGAAATCAAAAGGTTATTTGGGTTTGCGGGAGGTACTTACCCTGTTAGATAAGTTACTTTTAAGCGTCGGTATTGTTGCATGTTCGTCCCGATAAATTGCCGTGTGTAAATGGTATATGTACATCGAGTGTTCCTATCAATTGAAACGTTAACACTACGAATTGTGTTTCTGAAGTTTATCTGTAGATCCGGTGTGTTATTTGTATAGATTTTTTGTATTATTAAGCGAGACTACTGCTTAAGGATACGTGACGACATTCGACAGGCTTTCTCCTTCTCACTTTCCAGTTACTATAGAAATTTGTAAACTGTCTGTCTTCCTTTTATGGTTAATTATTGTGTCAATTTTGATCTCCTGTTGGTCGGTTTTATTTGTCTCTTTTACCCAGCAGGTGGCGCCTTGTTAGGACAACCGTTTAATTTCTTCGACCTCCTTAAGGACCCCCACTCTACGACGACACCGAAAAGCTGCTGTTCTACCTAAACAACTTATTTCAACCAACCTACTACGATACACCAATCCGTATTTTCTTTTATTTTTTTTAGCTTCATCTAGAGCGTCCGTTTATTTGTAAATTAAAACCGTTACAAACTATAAACTTAGAACTATTGATGTATAACGATCCAAAGGACGCATTAATGAATGATACACGTATGTTATCAAAGCTTACAAGCACTTGTACTCGACGGTCTTATCCATTCTTCTTTGTGTTATCAAAGTAACCTTGACTACTTTGATGAATTACTTTATAAGAATTTGTTTCTGGGGATCATCCCCAACATCCATGAAAGTATTTCTAACTCCAAAAAAAATTGTAAGGATTATTGATGGATCAAACTACAGAAGTTCTTGCAAACCTCTTTTTAAAAAATACAAAATTTTGACAGTAGCGGCTATATACATATTTGAAATTAGTAAATATATATATATAAAAACAAAAATAACTTCGGCAGACCATAACATTCCAACTGAAATTAAAGAAGCTAAGTCAATGAACATTTTTAAATACAAATTAAAAACTTTCTTAGTGGAGCTATGTCCATACACAATTAATGACTTTTTTTCTTGTAAGATAACTGTGATGTAAAATATGATGTATGTAATTCTGTTTTATGTGACGTTTCTTATACATATTTATACATCCAGAAGAATAAACATATTATTATTATTATTATTATTATTATAAATAGTAATTATACCAATTCCGAAAAGTGCAACATGATGCTAATGTGATTATTATTATTTTGTGATTATGTTATAATAGAAAATTGTATTTGCTTATCTTATAGATAATTTAATCTCATTTACAAGAATTTAAAAAAATAATGAAAAAATAAAAATAGCAAAAATACAAGCCTGGGGAGTGATCTCTGGGAAGTGTTTCAATCGAAGTTTGCCACATCCAACCACTTTATCATAATGGTTACAAACAGTAGATGGGTCGCCAGGATTTTTAAAAGAATCTATAAATGCTTTAAAAATAAAAAGTTGAACAAAAGTTAACAAAAAAATACTGTGTAATCTTGTGATGGACGAAATATCTATAAGATCACAAGTAGAGTGGACGGGAAACAAATTTACTGGTTTTGTTGATATAGTAAATAATGTCGATTCTGATGAACTTCCAGAAGCGAGAGAAGCCCTTGTTTTTATGTTAGTAGCATTAAACGACAATTGGAAATTTCCTATTATTTTCTAATTAATGGAATAAGTGGAAAGGAAAAAGCAAATTTAGTTACGTCGCTCACTTAAGATGGCGCTATCTTATGGTTATGGCAAAAGAATTAGGTGGGGAATTTGACGATGTTAATAACCTTAAAACATATTTCCTACATCCGGTCACCAAACGAAAAGTGTATTTACTTTTGGATCCATGCCATATGATTAAACTTGTACGGAATTGTTTAGGATCGCAACTTGAATTAGAAGATGTGAAGGCAATATTATAAATTGGAGTTTCATTGACAAGTTAGTTGATGTTCAAAATCAAGAAGAACTACATACAGGGACAAAGTTAAGACAAAGGCATTTGAACTGGGAGGGTGAAAAGATGAAGGTTCGAATTGCAACTCAAACACTTAGCAAAAGCGTTATGGATACTATAACATATTTAAGAACATTAGCATACCCAGAGTTTGAAGAATCGGCTGCCACTTCAACATTTATTTTATATTTTAACAATTTTATCGATATCTTTAATTCTAGAAATAGGCTTTGCAAATATTATTTTCAAAGACCGATATCCAACGTAAATTTTGCCAGTACTTTGGATTATTTAAAGAAACTCCGGAATTATATTCTTTGAAACTTAAAGGTGCACCGGTTATTTATTCGCCGAGAAGAGTAGATTTTTTGATTCCTATGGAAAGTCTAGTAAATTTATATAAAACTTATGTTGACGATCAAAAACTTTTAAAATATATTCTTACTTACAAACTCTCACAAGATCATCTAGAGTTGTTTTATGGTGCAATCAGAAGTTCATGCTGATTTAACAATAATCCAACTGCTAGACAATTCGAAGCAGCTATGAAAAGACTAATAGTAGATATTGAAATTAAAGCAGGAGAAAGAGGCAACGCCATTAATTTAGAAAATATTGACATTTTATATTGTTCAAGCCAACCTATCACGAAACTGCAGAGAGTCAAATGACTTCTACACATCAACAGCGTGGAACCGACAGATTACACAGAAGATGTAGTTTCCTATATATCAGGATTTGTTGTAAAAACCCTAAAAAACCATATCGTGTTTGAAATGTCTTGATGTTATTGAAGGGTCTTTTACTTATTCTGTTTTACAAGAAGTAAAGGAGTACAGAAAATTAACGAATGCTTCTTTTTTGTGTGATAGAAGTGTACAAAGCGGCATAAAACAATTTATGGCATCTTTAATATAACCATTAAAAATTTAAATAATATTTTAGTGAATAATACACTCCAAACTGTAGCCGATTTGTTAAAAAACGTTGAATGTGAGCACAAGATTGCTATGTCTGGTGCGCCGCCGTCGTTGTCCTCCGTCGCACGGTTGCCGTAGTGTTACATTAGATGTAGTATATGATTCTGATATCTCAATTATTTTTCAAGATATTCGACTTTAAAAGGGGCGTTTATAAAAAATTACCAAGAAAAACTGGATGATGGCGTTGTATTGCATACATAGTAAATATTTTACGGACCTATACAATGTTAGATGTCGCTAATGGACATTTCGCAGAGACCTTTGTAAAGGTTTATCTTCAGTTAATTGTTTCTACTAAAGTATAGAGGTCTTTTGACCTTGAGTAGAGTACTGAAAATAGATTTATAAGTACATTTGATGTTTCTTACTTAATTTAGTAAAATATTTAACAAAAACGTCGTATTCTTTGCTAAATAAAAATACATAAAAATAAATAAAAGATAAATTGAAATAAGCAGATAAACAACTTGTTGGCCCAATGCTCAATTTTTAAACAAAATTAATAATTACAGGATATTATCTTAAAATACTATCTATATATTCTTTTGATGCAATGTCTCCTAAAAAACAAAGGGACTTTTATGTATAACCGACAAAAATATGAAATAACAATAAGATCGAATTGCATGACTATCGATTAACTTCTTTGTCGGCATTCTCGGTATATTGTTAATACCAAAGCCTTATTAATCGAGTTGCGAGCAAAAGCTTTGCCATTTTCCTACTTTCATTTCACCCAGGCAGTAGTGTTTTTTAGTGATATTTTTGTTGTCGGAGTTCAATAAAATGGGTAGAAGTTCTTGTAGGCGTTATAAAAAAAATTCTCGTGCCCGACCTACTAAAAATGGAGACGCGAAAACAATTAGTTTTAAGGTAAGTGATAAAATGTATCTAATTTTGAGTGTGTATCAAATTAAAATTACATATAAATCGTCTATTAGGATATTCTTGTATTAGATCTTAATATTTAAGCTTCGAATTCTATCGTCAAAATCATGATTTGCAATTCTTTCCAAAATGCAGTACAATATTGTAAATTATTGAGTAAATATTTTAAATGACCATCCCATTTTTTAAAAAGAAATTATTAAATTCCGTTTGATTAATGATTTATTGAAATTAAATGTTAATGTTGATTTCTCGAATTTTTCATTTCACACGGGTATGCCCTTCGGCCTTCGTACATTTTCGTGTCGACATTGTTTGCAATGCTCATCTTTCACTAAGCGAAAACCGTTTGAAATACCGCATATTTCATAGTGGTCGTCGGAAAATAACTATTATTTGATATCGGATTACAATTTTGTTTAGAATTGTTCTCATATTTTTCATTAAGGAATTATTTTACTTATTTTGTACAGACAGGAAACAGCATCCGAAAATAAACCGATTCTATTTTTGACAATGAATCTTTGGATGAATGCAATCCGTCGCCATTGTCAGTGAATGTAATTCCTGAATCTACATACATCGAAACATTTACCAGCGATGTTGAAATGCTAATGCAAAAGTAGGTATAAATGGTCTATAAAATTATTTACAGTATTAACATATGCTTTCTTCATAGAGTTCCAAACTGGTGTTCCCAAACATATGATGCTACCGACTTCATTAAAAAACGATTGCCTTTAGAAAAAGGCGTAATGTCAGTCGAAGAGTCTGAATCAGTAAATAACCACCGTTTATGTATTGAACCATATAAAAAGAAGCATCAAATGTTTAAGGATTCAGAATAGTAGAAATTACTTACCTTTTAGAAAATGTGATCAGTTTCCAATACGAATTATTAATTCGCAAAGCGCATTTGTTGCTGGAAAATGAAAACAATACAAGAGCCGAACGATTAATGAATATTGTTGCAAGGTTTAATATGGGGAAAAGACTGAACATAATTCAAAGAGGTTCTTACCAGCGCAGAATAAATCTTGCAGCTTTGCGCCATAACAAACATTTTAAGTGGCACACCAGCCCTTGAAATCTTTTACGAAACGCAGCCCAGGTAAAAAAGTACATCCTTTTCTTATACCTATTTGTGTTTCTGAGTCTATCTCCTTTTGTTACACCATGTATGTTTCTTAAGCATATCATTTCGGCCACTTAATTAAATGCTCAAACTGCCATGCATTAACTTGTATTTATTTATTTTAATTTGAATTTTTATACATTTTGAAATTTTATCGTTTTTGAATGTGCCATTATTTGAGAAACAAATAATTTTAGGCAGAAGTATGTCAAATTAAAATTGACGTGTTCAAGCCTTTTCATCAAATTATTCCAAAAATTTTTATGGAATTTATTCCATACTTTTGACGTTCCCTGTATATTATTAGTACGTTGTTATTTCTTAACTTTTCTAATCCTTTTCCTTTTCTTTGTTTTCTTCATTCCAAATATTCCTGTTTTCGAATTCTTCCTTTAATTCTATCTCTTTTCCTCTTACACAATTAATATTCTACGTAGCAATTTTCCATATTTTACTTTCGAGTATTTTTTTAATTGTTTAATGCCCGTTGCTGTGTCCGTTTCCGAATTACACATGAATTTGTTTTTCTTTTTATTTTTTGTTGTTAGTTTACCTTTCTTTGTTATTTTACATCTTATTCCACTTAGAATTAGACTTTTATAGTCAATTTTACAGTATTTCATTTTTCCTTTTCTTTTCTAACCTTTTCTCTAATTTACGCTTGAATTTTTATTCCTTTTTCGTTAAATCGGTGTCAATAAATATCGATTTCCTCCTAATCAATATTTGTTTTTAAAACCATGAGTTTGTCTTCAAATGAACCCATCTTAGCCACCTCTGTTACTCTTATAAATTAATTTATTTTATAGGTAAACATTTTAAAGAATTTATTAAACGAAATACAGCCTTACACGATTCAAAAGTTCGTAGAAAGCTATTTGTTAGTAGGGAAAAACCACAACAACAAAAAGAATCGTACGTTCCCACACAAAAAAATAAATGATGATTATGGTCCCAACGCACTAGAACCTGATCTAGCTGATACTGTGTTACAGTTAGAAGTTAACAGGATTATTGAAGATTTAAAAGTAATTTTCAAAGTTAAAAAGTAATACGAATTAATATGATCATGAAATTTTCAGATAAGCAAAGAAGACATTCAAAGAATTGAAAACGTATCTAAAGGTCAGTTCGGAAATGAAACCTACGAAAACGAACGACAGAATCGTTTAACGGCATCTTTATTTGGCAAAGTTGTTAAAAGAAAATCGCACACATCTTGCCACAATATTGTAAAGAGCTGCTTGCACATTAGTAAATTCAGTAATAAAGCTACAGAGTATGGCATTGCAAAAGAAAGTGTTGCGATAAGTTTATTTGAACAACAAACAGGACTTTCAGTTGCATCATCTCGACTCTGGATAGATGAAAGCACAGGATTTCTTGGAGCCTCCCCTGACGGTAACTACAATTTTATATTCTTATTGCATTCTAATTGAATTATATGTGTGTTACAGGTTTAATTACAGAAGAAGACGCCATTATTGAAGTGAAAACATTATTTTCTGCTTCAACTTTAGGTTTAAGCACTATAACCGAAATTGTGGCTGAAATGAAAAAACGAAAAAAATACATTTGTTTAGAGTTAAGGGTGACTCCATCAATTTAAAAAAAATCACGATTATTATTATCGGGTAAAGTATTTGACAAAAATAAATATGTAGTACACATTTCATTTTATTTTTAGATTCAGGTCCAGTTAAACATGACTAATAAGAGTTTTTGTTGTTTCATTGTGTATGTTAATGACAACGTAGAATTATTTATACAGAAAATACCAAAAGACGACGAATTTTGGAAGGAACAAATTCTACCAAAATTAATTATGTTTTACAAAGATTGCATTGCGCCAGAAATCATTCGTGGGAATATTATCAAAGGAAGAGAGTGTGTAGATCCACCTTACATTCAAAAAGCTCTTACGCAATATAAAGCTAAACAAAAAACAATAACAAAAGATCGAGTTCAGGATCAAATGACTTAACGGGGAAAGCAGTTTTTGTTTTTGGGTTGTCAGCCGTCCGTTCGTATGTAAACAAGATTCCGGACAACTATACCGGTTCGATTTTCATGAAGCTTGGCATGTAAATGTTATTTATAATTCCGCAAACAGATTAGTTTTTGGCAATAATCGGTCGAGCCATAAACTACACAGATGGTCTTATTTTTGGAATATTGCCAAAAATATTCATTTTACAATTTTATTTGAGTAAAAGTTGTTTGTAATTTAATTATACGCATCTTTTGCTCAAATAATTTTAGATCTAACAAGAAATTACTTAGATATGGCGATCACGAGACATTAATTGTTTTGCCAATATCTTTAAAAGTATTAATTGTAGAAAATAAGTTGCAAGGAAAGTTATTGTAAATTACATGAAGTACAATTTTACTTGAACAATTTTTATCTACAACGCAATTTCCTTCTTTTTGATTTTTGGCAAATTTTAAGTCAAGGTGCGCTTTCTATACTTTTCGCATTTCATACTACCGGAACGATGTGCAGTTCACCACAAAATGCTTCTTTAATAAGTTCTTGTGTAAATTGAGCGATTTCGGTGGAACCACTGTCTATAGAAACGAGTGTTTGAAAGCCAAGGAGTGAAGAAATTTTCAATTTTCATACGAATTAAACAATATTTTTAGTTCGATCAGAGATTCGGATACGCTTAAAATCATATTTAAAATCCTTAAAGTTAGTTTGACATTTCATTAAAAACAAAAATATCACACAGGACAAAATTTAAAAATTACGACATTAGAGAAAAAACATTGTATTTTGGACAAAAAAATGTATTAAACTTTGAAGTATTATTTTGTGTGGTTTATTCGCTGCGTTACTTTATACTTGATATAAAAATTGCGACTAAACTGATTGAATATTTTTTGATATATTATTGTAAAAATAAATTTTAAATGGTCACATTATTTGAGCTGTCGTGTGATGTTGTGATGAAAAACACCTAAGTAGGGTAATTTACCACATGATAACGCGATTTAGCGAATGAATGAGATAGTAAGTTAAATGCCATTTACATTTTAAACTAAAATAATAACTACACATATTTACAAATTTGTGTGGGTGTCAACAGACCCAAACGTAAATTATGACAAAATACACAGTTTAATTAGAAACCTATCGTATATATTTTGTAGAATTAAAATATTAAATTGTGCATGACTGCATTATTACTCAAATAAACTGCTTTTGAAACTTTTCTTGTTCTTGTCACTACTTATTTTAACATTCCATCTAGTACTTATGCACAGGTTTCCTGTTTTTATAAGTAATAATTAAAGTATTACATTGCACATTCAAATTACTCCGATACGTTGTGTTGGTGTACAATTTTAATAAAATGTTAAATATTCCTGGCCGTATGTTTACTAAATCTGTATTACATATGAATCATCGACAATCCCTTTTAAAATTTATGAATGCCACTTTGATAATACCGTAATACCTTTGGTAATACCAATCACTCTTTGGTAATACTGAAGAAACGATGTTTATTTACGACAATCGAAACTAGAACCCTCTATGCAAGAATTTGGTAACTATTTCACAGTAGCTCAATGTTGCTAGGGCCCTCTTGCAATTAATAGCTGAAGTTGTTGATACAAAAATATTTAGTTATATAACCTAAAATCAATTCACTAATCTTTTATACAACATATTTCAGTTATTACTTACAATTTTGTACTATTATTTGAAATACAATGTTTTTAAGGGTTGCTTCGGGTTTTGTATATCTCAAAGTTTCTAATTTTCTTAAAAATATTTCAAAAATACTCAAGTTTGTCTTCAATTTATTGCTGTGTTAATTAAAATTATGATTTCATAATAGGAGGTTCCCTAAAGAAACATATACAGAATCGTATTCTTTAATCAAATGTGTTATATTTAGTGTATAAATGCAGTAGTTGTATAGAAAATTGATAAAAATTAAGACGGAAGCGCCATCTCGTATCACACATGACTTAAACGCCCCTTTTAAATTTCCAAAATATTTTATCTGGTGCGCTTTACTCTAAAATATATTCATTTTCAGGTTTTTCGATTTTATAAATCGAAACTTAAATAATTATTTTGTCACATTGTTTAAGTACAAATATTTATAATACATATACTTTAACTTTTATGGAAAACTTCTGGCTTTAAGTTTCGTTCATGTACATCGACGCTTTTTCCATAATTTACTATAAGTTCGACTCAGAAATAAATTAAAAGTAATTTTCAGAATGTAATTACAATTTCTAATATTAAATAATGTGATCTCATATTGTTTTTTAACAAGCATATACTTTGATGTCGGTTTTATATCTTGTTTAGTTTTCGCAGAAAGGATCTTCACAATATTTATCTGAAGGTTGCAAAGATTTTTTCATCCAATCATCCATAATTTTGGATTTGAAATAACGTATAAAACAATAAGATAACAAAGAGATGAAGACAATTTCGCATTCGAAGTTTGGACTGAGTTAAAATAATTTTAATATTTTCCGAATTTCGGACCGCCTGTTTTTTCGGATAAAAATTGCGAAATGTGTATCTGAAAACTAGCCTTAATATACATAATATTTCGTCAACTCCAAAAGGATGCCACGTAGGCGTGTCTAGATGATATTTCCTATGTAACAATAGCAAATAATTGAACACGTCAATTAGTTGTATGTCATACGTAGTTGTTTGTGGCTCGTGGAAAACAGTTATTATAATTCAAATTTTGTGCAATTTGGAACTGTCTACTCAGTATACTATTGGCGCGGAGTAATAAACCTGTCAGAATTATCGAATCTCCCGTTTTGCAGTGGCGTAGGTACCTGATACGTTTGGAAAATCATATTTTTAGTAGGTAAATATATTATAATAGTAAAATCTACCTTGATATGAATTATTATGTGGTTTCTTTTATTGTTTCAATCCTTACTTGTCCCCACAAATTAATTGTAATTGTAATAAATGTACTGACGATATCTGCATTACTATTTTATTTTATATTTATGTCATATATTATTTATATGTTATTTATTTTATTTGTATAGTAGATCACGTTACAAATTTTACTTCTTACGTATTATATACCATTATTTTTGTATCTTGGTATAATACCCACATCTACCTGGTACCTGAGCTGATGGCAACGTGTTTACACAGATTAAACTATTGTTCTCAGACCCTAGATGGGTCGATATGCTGCAAGAGCGGCACAGTGATCGTATTTTGGTTAGAATTTATTGGTTTTTACTTAACCGTAGAAGTAATTATGATTTATTACTCCGCGCCAATAGTATACAGACTTTAGGTAAGTATAATCCGTTACATGTAAATATAATTAGTTGTTATGAAACGTTTCTTTTGAAAACTTTATTCAAATGAACCTGACTAGCTCTTACATTGAATCCTATTATACTCACTGAGCAGCGCTTTTATTTTATAGCTAATAATGACCAGCAGAGGTCGAATGATGGTGGATTTGGTTATGCAATCGAAGAAAATAAAAGAAAACCCGATTAAGAAATGATAATACTGCGACACACAATATAGAAGGAGATTTGGAGCAGTCAAATCAATTTATTGACAGTTCATCGAAACCTATTCCAGAACAACTAACATCAGCATCATTAGCCACTGAACATGCATCAAAAAAAATAAAAAAAAAATATTATAACTGTTGTAAAAAATAATAAAATTATAAAAAAAATTAAAAAAAAAAAAAAAAAAAAAACAAAAATTCCCGGGGTCGAGTTTTTTATGTACACTCATGAAATTTAAAACTTGGACACCACAATTTCTGTAAACAAAAGTTTGCACATTGTGAAGCGGGCTTAAGGGTATCATTTACAATTCTAACAGCAGGTAGTCTCAGCAGGGGTTATCTTATAGAAGGACTGTAGAATGAATCATTACACTAAGCACGTTTTAGAAAATAGGTAATTTACGTTGCTTACTTAATTTTTTCTTTAAAGAATATATTTGAAGGTATCGCTAATTAAACACCATAGCTCGATTAATTATCGAATCAAAATTTTGTTTAGGAAATGTTTACAAAATAAAATTAGAAATAATTTTGATTTAAAAACGTCTACAAGCAATAACTTTTAAATTAAATCAAAAACTAAACATGGTTATTTGGGTTGACTGATTATTACTTATTTTTAAATAAATCTAACCTACTAATTATTGTAAGTTATTAAAAAAAATCATTAAACTCTCTATTCATAATATTTAGTCCTTACAAAATGTATATTTTATGACGTTTCATTTTTTCTGTAGTTAATATAAAAAGTGAAAATAAAAACTAAGGCAATTCTTATTGTCAACGTATATATTTAGTTTTTGACAAGAATTTATTACATAATTATAATTAAGATACCAAGTTATAGTTTAAAATTAAATGAAAACTTTTTTTTAAATAAAGGTATTACTATATAAATAAATATAAGAAATCAATAATGGGTGTGACCTCCATTATTATTGATACATTCTTGGAGGCGTCTGCTCATTGACGCTATCAAGGTATCAATATAATTAATATTAATCGTTTCCCATGCGGTATCAATGGCTGCAATTAGTGCATTACGGTTTACTGGTATAAAATTTGGCCCTTGTTGTCTTCGGATAACAGCAAGTATTCGAGCCCAAACATTTTCGATAATGTTAAAATCTGGGCTTTTGCTGGCCAGGGTAACAGCTCCAAGTTATTTGCTTGTATCCAGTTGCGCACAACCTGCGAAGTATAGGGTCATCATATCCCGATAGTTAATTATCGAATGTTCCAAGAAAATATGTGTAAATAGTAAATGGAATCTACTAACGTAACGTTAAGTCGTTAATTATAGTTACATAACTCTCCTTTCATAAGATATAGTTCATATTAATATGCTTATTGTAAAGCTTCGTACACACCTGAACAACAAACCGAGGAACAAACAGAACAACGAACCGAACGGCAATCGGAACATTAATTTGGACGGTGCTACGTACGAATTTTAGAACAGATTCGCAAGTCCTGATTGTTCCACGAACGGTTTGCGGCGTTCCCGCAACTTGTCGGTTTTTCTCCGACATCAAAGAAAATGCGCGCGAATGCGTTTGCAGGTTTGGACGAATCTAAACAAAACGGCGAACAAACTTATGCGGGAGAATTAAATTATTTATTTTTGTCCTCCCTTTTGTGGGTTTGTTGTGTTTTAGGTAATATTATGGAGTTGACAGAAGAAAAATGTTTTAAATTAATCAGTGTTTAAGAATGCAAGAAAAAATGATGTCCCTATTAGCATCATTTGGGCGGGAAATTTCCAAAATAAAAAAAAAAAGCGAAGTAAATTATAATTTTTACTCTTCTTTGTGCGTAAAAATTTGGTTGGCACTATCTTCTTGTTTTCCGCAATTTTCTCTTCTCAATAATAAATATATATGAACTGAAAACTACTGAAAATAATTATGGGAACAGCACAAACGTTCCGTTTGTTGTTCGGATTGTGAAATCATAAAAGATCGTTTGTCGTTCTGTTTGACTTTCGGTTCGTTGTTATGTTTGTTGCTCGGTTTGTTGTTCAGGTGTGTACGAAGCTTTACAACTTAAGCAACAATTTTTGGCGAATAAAGATTAGTTTGTGATGTAATATTAGAAACACAAATTTATATCATATCAAATTTATGACAACTTAAAACCAAGAACGTGTATGTTATTGCTAAGAAATTATTAAGGAAAAAGCGCAATTGCAGTGTAAATATTTATAATTAGATATTTTCGAAAGTTTATAAGTCCTCTATTGTAATCTTAATACTTAAAGAAAATCCTGTCCATTAGCATTATAAGGAAATGGCTTTTACTTTATGAATAAGTTTCAATAACAATAGAATATCCTTGCTTGTTTAATTTACTTCCTTTGAGTCATATTGCTCTAAGGGTTGTTACATTGGTCATTAGAAGTATGTAATAAATAAACAATTACCTACTGTTTGAGAAGGGGTAGTGTGAACCAATAAATAAAGTAAGAAATGTAAATTCCATTTTAGTTTAAAATTTCAAGTGTTGTGAAAATGCCACCTCATCTCGGTGCTGATTTGAAAGCGCGGATTGTTTCGGAATTAGCGGCGGGCCGTAGCGTGCGTGAAATTTCACGTATGTTAGATATACCAAAAAGCACCGTAGGGCATTACCGAGTAAAATGGAATCTTGAACACACTTTGGAAAGAGCCATCGGAAGTGGTAGACCTAAAGTATCTACACGTGCTCAAGATCTCGAGTTGTTTCATTACGTAACAGAACAACCATTTGCTACATACTCCAGGGCTATAGCAGATACACATTTTCCCGGATGCCGTATAACTGCACAAAAAGATTAAAGGAGATGGGAATAAAGAAGTATAATGCTGCTGCGAAAGAAGTTCTCAGTGACGAAAATATGAGACGTCGTCTGGAATTTGCAAGGCGATATGTGAACGAACCTTTGGAATTTTGGAATCGAGTGATTTTTAGCGACGAAAAAACGTTCAATAGCCGCAACGATGGACCACTAAAAGTTTTTAGAATGGAAGGAACTCGTTACGAAAATAATCACATATGTCCTAAAAACGAAGTGGTTATTTTTCTGTGAATGTGTGGGGTTGGGTTAGCGCGCGGGGTCCAGGAGTTTGTTGGGCTATCGATGGACGTCTTGATTCTGCTGCGTATTTAGATATTTTGGAAACTATTATGAAACCTTCAGTCGAAGTGTTTTATCCAGACGAAGATTATATTTTCCAACAAGTAAGTATTCTTATTTCACTATACTTTCTCCAAAAATAGTTCGGGATCTGTTGAATTAACATTTTCATAATGTATTTTTGTTGTTAAAGGACAACGCCCTATTCATACTTCGCGGGTTGTGCGCAATTGGATACGAAAATAACTTGGAGCTGTTACCCTGGCCAGCAAAAGCCCAGATTTTAACATTATCGAAAATGTTTGGGCTCGAATACTTGCTGTTATCCGAAGACAACAAGGGCCAAATTTTATACCAGTAAACCGTAATGCACTAATTGCAGCCATTGATACCGCATGGGAAACGATTAATATTAATTATATTGATACCTTGATAGCGTCAATGAGCAGACGCCTCCAAGAATGTATCAATAATAATGGAGGTCACACCCATTATTGATTTCTTATATTTATTTATATAGTAATACCTTTATTTAAAAAAAAAGTTTTCATTTAATTTTAAACTATAACTTGGTATCTTAATTATAATTATGTAATAAATTCTTGTCAAAAACTAAATATATACGTTGACAATAAGAATTGCCTTAGTTTTTATTTTCACTTTTATATTAACTACAGAAAAAAATGAAACGTCATAAAATATACATTTTGTAAGGACTAAATATTATGAATAGAGTTTAATGATTTTTTAATAACTTACAATAATTAGTAGGTTAGATTTATTTAAAAATAAGTAATAATCAGTCAACCCAAATAACCATGTTTAGTTTTTGATTTAATTTAAAAGTTATTGCTTGTAGACGTTTTTAAATCAAAATTATTTCTAATTTTATTTTGTAAACATTTCCTAAACAAAATTTTGATTCGATAATTAATCGAGCTATGGTGTTTAATTAGCGATACCTTCAAATATATTCTTTAAAGAAAAAAATTAAGTAAGCAACGTAAATTACCTATTTTCTAAAACGTGCTTAGTGTAATGATTCATTCTACAGTCCTTCTATAAGATAACCCCTGCTGAGACTACCTGCTGTTAGAATTGTAAATGATACCCTTAAGCCCGCTTCACAATGTGCAAACTTTTGTTTACAGAAATTGTGGTGTCCAAGTTTTAAATTTCATGAGTGTACCTTCGGAACCTGAAATGTTCAATTTAGATCATCAAGATGCACAAGCAATTGAACTGCTCACTGGCGAAGGTCGAACACAGAAGAGGAAAAGCAGAGGACATGGTAAGGAATACTTGGATTTAAATATTATTTGGAGATCAAGAATAAAAATGAAAAAATGCGATGGCACGTATATAAGAAAATGTTTCTTGCAACATTAGCAATTAGCGAGAAATCCGTCAGACTATGACCACTTGGTATTAAGAACATTAAACCAATACCCACTAGTCCTGAGGCAAATGTTAACTGTCAGATAAGTGTACGGGAGTTTTTAGAAAGGTTACCGAAAATGAAGTCGCATTATTGTCGCTCTTCAAGTCGGAAACTGTAATTGGAACCAACATGGAATAGTTATCGACATCTGTATTTTGTTTTTCCTGAAACTTGTAAATAGGAAAATAAAAGATCATGTTGTTGGAGAACATTCTTGAAATCATTCAGAGCAATGAACCTGGATATACACTCTTCAAACGAAAGACCGATGTAACTCATGTATGATGTACAAAAATGGAAATTTACATCATTCCCTTTATGACCAGCACATGGCTAGAAAAACTCAAGCCCGTGATGAGAAAAATAAGGATGAAGAATCGACGGCTCTTCAGATGGTAAGATTTGCCTATACACTGTTGACCTCCAAAAGCAGTGCTATTATGTCCACGATTATTGGCAACGGCTGTTTATTTTAAAACGAAATTAAAAGTTCATAACCTGACATTCTACCATTTAAATGATAAAGGTGTGTCGTGTTCTGTATGGTCTGAGACAAGGAGGACTCGAGAGTGATGTATTCGCTTCAGTTATGATTAGGTTCCTTCTTAGTGAAATTCAAAAGCACAAGCCCACCAAAATTATTGTGTGGAGCGACGGCTGTACGTATCAGAACCGTAACGTCAAACTATCAAATGGTCTTCTTGAGTTAGCAATGCAGCAAAATGTCATCATAGAACAAAAATACCTAGAAATAGGACATACTCAGATGGAAGCGGATTCTGTTCACAGTACAATTGAAAGGAAGTTGGGGAGAAATCAAGACATCTGCGTTCCCGCTGATTATATACGAATTATCAAATCAGCAAGAGAAAAACCACTCCCATATAAAGGTCATTCCATTGACTTACAATGATTTCTATAACACGACTTAGGGGGTTTTATACAGAAGTATTCGTCAGGTAATAAAACAGGAATCCGTGTGTAACAGACATTTTTGCCCTTCAGTACCTGCCTGAAGGTACCATTCCGTATAAACTAAAATTTACAGATACGTGGGCACGCTTACCAGACGTCCATCACGAAAATCACACAAACCTCTGTTAATAATTGCGTAAAAGCAATGTGTGTTGCCTAACTGTTCGTAATTATTCTTTGTTATAGTTAGTAGTAGGGAAACAACTTTGAGTGCACAAACCTCCTTGTCACCAGAGCAAAAATTATTGTTTTCTAAATTAAATAACCGAGTAAACAAATTTTTAGTGTTCTGAAGAAAGTTTCATTATCATCATTATCATTCTGTCTTCTGGTACTTTTTTCAAAGGGCGAATGTAGAGTTTCAGACTTAAAAATTAAATAACAATTAAAAAAAAAATTTAGGTATAAATACCCTGAAAGGTAGACGACATATTAAACCGCTTTTTTTTGTGCGCTTTTGCTCTCGAAATATATCGGAAAGAATTCTCCGCCTTAAATTTTGTTTTTGTTTGAACTAATGAAATAAGGGTGATGCAGAGACAGTTGTGTGTGAACCTTGTAACGTGTTACTAGAGGTATGTACAATATATGTTAAGATTAATTTTAGGATGCTTTATTTTTAAACCAGATTTAAGTTTGCCCTTTTGCATTTTTAGTTTACTTTTACGATTGTTTAAATCCACAATTATAGAAAAATTAAGTAATTAGGAACCGCTAATGTAGTTTCTTTGTCTGAAAATTTATTGCGTGAAAATTGTCTCGCGCGTATTTTCTTTTTGTAAAACGCCTTCATGAAGCGTTCGTCACCGATTTATCAAATGTTTTTTTTATTAGGTTTAATTTAAATTGAGTTCATATATATTGCTATAGGAACAATAGATTAAAATATAAGTTTAACAATGTTTAGTTCAGATTGTAAATAACCACTGTCTATCGGAGGCATAAATTTGGGCGTTTTCATTCTATTTTTAGAACATATGAAGGAGATTTTTCTAACAATGCAACAAGATGTGGAACGCTACTAAATTATTATTTGTTTTAAACCGTTTGTTTTAAGGGTCGTTTACATCTATTTGAATTGAATTAGCCTACGTAAAATTAAGAATTGGCAAATGTTTAGCACCATTCCGCTGACGCTTGCGAATACATTAAGAATAGATACGGAAAATTAATGTAGTATACGAAATTGTTGTGTCAACTTCAACTTAAGAAGTTAGTAGACAGTATATTATGTTTGTGCAGTTTTACCATAAGTGATTGTGAAGTAATGTTCAATGAGAACTTCTTAAGCTAACTTAGTAAATGTAGCGGAAAGCTTTGTGTATTCGTGCGTTGCTTCTTATTTTTTGTGTCTGCATTGATTTAGTTTAACTGGATGTGAACGATACCTTACTCATGAATTCGTTTGTACTTAACTTTTACAAGTTGGGAACGTTTTTTGAATGAAGGCTCTTATCGATGTTGTTTTTGATATATTGATTTAGTTCGAATCGGATGGGTGTATTTTAAGCCGCCTGGTAACGACCGTTGGTTGACTTAATTGTCCTACCTGGTTTGTTGCAAGTGGGTAACTTGTACACCTCCACCGTGGAATTATTTGATATTTTGATTTAACAAACGTTAGAGAGTGTTCGTCAGAAAGGGAGCAGTTCAAGCCGCCTGGCAACAACCGTTGGTTGACTATGTCCTAGCTGGTTTAATGCAAGTGGAGTAGCTTATCTCTCTCCCCCGACTTAATGCCAGAAAGAGAGGTTCAAGCCGCCTGGCAAGAGCCGTCAGTAGACTTAATGTCCTACCTGGTTTTATGCAAGTAGAGTAGCTTATCTCTCTCTCAATTTAACATGAAACTTTTACTATAACATTTATTGTCATTGAACTTATTATTTACCTGCTAAAAATTTCAAGCAGAGGCTATTGATTTATGATCTTGATTTGATTGGAGATATATTTATTATGTACATACAATGTGTTGTTTTTGTTTTTCTCTGTGTTTTTACTAACATTCGACAAACGAGAAGTCATGAGGCTATTTGATGATTATTTATCTCATAAGATTGAAATATAATGAATATATCTTGTTGCAGTGCTTTATTAATTTGGTTAATATTTTGATTATTGACATTTTAGTGTTATGCCTTTGCGATTTGTGTGTTATTTGTGTATGTCAATGTACTTTTCAGGTTTTTTCCTTTTTGTAAGCAGCCTATGCAGGAATTAAATATTAAATGTTATTATGGTTTGCATGTGAGTTTTATTTTAATTAATTGGTTTATAATACAATATCCAAAGTAAATCAGTTCTCATTCAATCCAAATCTATCCAAATTTTGTAGAAATTGAAAATAATCACAACGTAGGATCCTTTTCCATTTATTTATTTGACGATCGCAACTTCCTTTTGTTAAGGTCAAATTTCATTAAGTTTCGAACAATTTGTTAATGAGTGTAACGCTTTTGAGATTAACGAAGAAACTTTAGAACAATTAATTACAAGAACTGACTATGTCAAACCTTTGTTAAACGAATATGAGAACTTATATGATGAATTTGTCGCATTTGGGTTTGAGGATGAAAGCATACCGAGTAATGACGAGTTTGAAGTTTCACTTGGTACAGTAATCAGTAAAGCAAACTTGTTTGTAAAACGTTATGAAAGGAGGAGAGAGAGAGTGTAATCAAAATTCTTCTAGTGGTTCTGTAGTAACAAATGGTGCACCTTGTGTAAAGCTGCCGGAAATTCCTTTACTAAGTTTCATGAAATTTCAGAGTTTTCTAATTTCATGGAGAGATTCATGTCTTGTGTTGATCGAAACCCTAATTTAACCGATAATCTGAAGTTGACTTATTTACAATCTTGTCTAAAGGCCCCTGCGTCTGAAATATTAACTGGGTTACCAATTGTTGGTAGCAATTACAAAGTTGCATTAGATCTTTTGCGAAACAGATATCAAAATAAACGTCTCTTGATTTTCCAGCAACTTGAGCAATTATTTGAGAGTATTAAATTATCTAAGGAAAACGGTTTAAGGAATTTTTACGATTCAATTACTAAACACTTAAAACCATTGACAGCTTAAATCTTTCTGATTCTGACTACAAGAGTGCCATAATAGCCTACCTCATAAAATCCAAGAGTGATACTCGAACGATCGTAGACTTTTCTAAGCAATTTCCAGAGGATATACCACATATCCACGAGAGTTTAGAGTTTTTGAGCCATAGGTGTAGGCTAATAGATGATATAAGCGTTTGTTTAAAGAAAATGGAGCAATTCCTTATTCTAATGTTACGAAAGAATGCCCTAAACCATTTTTTAAAAAGAAACCCAGTGGGAACTTTTTCTTGCAACAAGTACTAATAATTGTCCGCAGTGTAAAGGAAATCACTTACTTTATAAATGTGATGCATTTTTAGACTGCCCGTCAGAGATAGATATAACAAAGTAAAGAATTTCGATTGTGTTTTAACTGCCTAAGCCATGATTATAGAGAGAATTGTAGATCATCTTACAATTGCAAAACCTGCAAGAAAGATCATCATACTTTAATTTGTTTCTCGAACAAATTCACCAGACATAAGCCTCGTCCAAATTCTACGGAATTGAATCCACAAATTTCAGATAGCCCCTTAACGAACGATTCTGCTGTCGGGACAAATGAGATACAAGGTTCACCTCCGGGTCCTAGTTCATCGTCTACGACGTGTAACTTGGCGGTCAATTAGAATGTATTGCTGTCTACAGCAAGGGTAAGAGTGAGAAACGGTACATATTTATCTGAAGTCCGTGTTTTATTAGATAGTGGAAGCCAAAGCAATTTCATAACTGAACAGCTTTGCCAAGAGTTGAATTTAAGGGCAAGTCCGATTAATATATTGGTAAAGGGCGTCGGCGGTACTACAACACAGGTGACTAAAATGGCTACCATTACAATACAATCGCTTAAAGGTAATTATCAATTTGCTGCCCATTGTTTAGTCATAAAAGAAATTACCGACCAATTGCCTCTTGTATCTTTCCAAGAGTTATTTGAGTATTCCGTGCCATGTGAGTCTAGCCGATGAAACATTTAATATTCCAGGAAAAATCGATATCCTCCTTGGAGCTTCTTCCTATTTTAGCTTAATAAAACCTAATCAAATCTCATTAGGGAGAGGGATGCCTGTTATCCAGGATTCGGTGTTAGGGTGGTTTATTTCAGGTAACATACCCGAGAAAATTTTGAGTAAAAATACTTGTTTTCCTACTCATGTCCATCATACCATTGCACATAATTCTGAGAGTTGGAGAGAGTTAAATCAGTCTCTTATAAAATTATGGGAGATCGATCGTGTAGAACCTAAAACTAATCTTTCATTATTGTCCCGAGAAGAACGATTCTGCGAAACCCATTTTTTAAAAACCATCAAACAAAATGTCGACGGTAGGTTAATTGTCTCATTACCCTTCAAGGGTAATCTTACCAATCTTGGTGATTCTGAGCAGATGGTAAAAAATCAATTCTTTAGATTAGAACAACGCCTTTCTAAAAACCCTAATCTTCGAACAGAATATATTGAGCAAATGAGGGAATATATCGCTCTTGGTCATATGAGTAAAGTAGACTCAATCCAATCTTCCGGAAATTTCGAGACATTAGATGGTCCTATTCCTGTCAATTCAGTACCCAATTATTTTTTGTCTCACCATTGTGTAGTTAAAGGAGACTCGTTAACTACCAGAGTCCGTGTCGTTTTTAATGGAAGTCTGAAAACGTCCACTAATTTATCCTTGAACGATACCCAGGTTGTTGGCCCCAGTTCAGGGAAACTGGTAGACCTTTTAATCAAGTTTCGACAGTTTCCATTTGCAATTACTGGTGACATAGCTAAGATGTACAGAATGATTGAAGTTTCTAAAAGCGAGAGAAAATTTCAAAGGATTTTTGGAGAAAATCCTAGAAACCAATTGAAACCTACGAAATCAATCGAGTCACTTTTGGTACAGCTTCTGCAAGTTTTCTGGCAACACGCCTGCCTTGCTGACAAGTTTATCCATCAGCACCCTGAAGGTGCACATGTCAAACAAAACTTTTACATGGATGATTTGTTATACAGTTGTCAATCGGAAAAACAACTGATTTCTATCAAGCAACAGGTCAAGAAAATTTTAGAGTCCGGGTGTTTTGTAATTAGGAAATTTCTATCCAATTGTCCAGATATAATGAACGAAAGAGGTCTTCCATCCGATTGTAATTTAATCACTATTCCTCTTGGAGAAAGATCGAATACAAAAACCTTAGGAGTTCGTTGGAACTCTATTGAAGATAAATTATTCTTCAACTTTTGTTTGAACTTTGAGGAACGTGATTATACCAAAAGAGCCGTTTTGTCCTATTTAGCAAAATTATTTGACCCTTTAGGCATTTTGGCACCTATTGTCGTTAAAGGAAAATTAATTTTACAATCTCTTTGGCAACAAAAAGTAGAGTGGAATCAAGAGTTACCTGGTAATGTGCTTAAGGAATGGCATGAGTTTAAAGGTCAATTAAAAATCATCAATAATATTATGGTGTCACGTTGTCTAATCCCTTCGAATTTCATTAGTTTGCAAATCCACGGGTTCTGCGATGCCAGTTCTATCGCTTATGGAGCTTGTATATATGTTAGATGTACAACATCAAGCGGCCGAGTATATTGTAATCTCGTAACGTCTAAATCTCGGGTAGCACCATTGAATACCATAAGTATTCCAAGGTTGGAATTGTGTGCTGCTGTCCTGCTAACGGAGTTGTCGAAGGATGTTATAAAAAACTTCGATGTAGTCTTTGAAAGGGTGTTTTATTGGACAGACTCCATGGTCACTCTAAATTGGGTCCATTCGGCACCTAATCGATATAAGGTCTTTGTAGCTAACCGTATAGCGGTTATTCAAGAACTAACAGACATTGGTAATTGGAGGCATGTAGTCTCTCAACATAATCCTAGTGATTTAATTTCCAGAGGAGTTCATCCAAGAGATTTGTGTAACAATAAGTTCTGGTTTCATGGTCCGTCTTTTCTGAGTTCAGTTGACAACTATAATTTTAAAAATTGGTTCAATTTTAAGGGAAACGAACGTACAGATGCGAAAGAGTCAAATATTTGTTTTCACAGTCAGGTCACAGAGCACCTTGACCTTTTTCAGCGCTATTCCAGTTTCACTAAGCTAAAAAGAGTGTTAGCATATGTCCTTAGATTTATCAACAATTGTAAAGGTATTAAAGAGGGTCGTCTAACTAGTCACCTTACAGTTCGGGAATTGAAACAATCCACGGAACGGTTAGTGTATCTTTGTCAGCATGAAAGCTTTGTTCCTGAGTTACAGTGTTTACGAAAAGGAGTTCAAATAAAAACTTCTTCTGTTCGATTATTGGACCCTTTTTAGACAGAGCTGGATTAATTAGGATAGGCGGCCGGCTTGCACGTTCGAGTTTTAATTTTGATAAGAAATATCCTTTGCTCCTTCCGAAGGATCACGCATTAACATGGTTAATACTCAAATCTTTTCATCTGACATATCTTCATTGTGGTCCTCAACTCCTGCTATCAATAGTGAGAGAGTCATTCTGGCCGGTACACGGGAAGAATATTGCAAAATTGATAGTTCGGAAATGTATTGTTTGTTCCAGGTTAAGTCTTAAATTTAGTCATCCATTAATGGGAGATTTGCCTTCCAATCGAGTACTACCAAATATGCCAGCATTCTATAACGTAGGTTTGGACTACGCAGGTCCAATCTTAATTAAAGATCGCAAAACGAGAGGAGCCAAATTGATAAAGAGTTACATTTGTATTTTTATATGTCTTACAACACGTGCTTTGCATCTTGAGCTAGTCAGTAATTTATCAACCGAATCTTTTTGAATGTATTATACCGATTTATAGCAAGGAGAGGTGTGCCCTCGAGTATTATGAGTGATAATGGCGGAACATTTATTGGCGCAAGGAATTATTTGAAAGATTTATTTCTATTTTTCAAAGATCAACAAGTACAAAAGTACAATAATCGATACTTTAAGTCAGAAGCAAATAAAATGGGTATTTATCACTCCTAGAACCCCGCATGAAGGAGGTCTGTGGGAAAGAGCAGTTAAATCCACTAAATTTCACTTATATAGAGTATTAAATAATACGCATCTTGATTATGAAGATTTTTATACGATTTTAACAAAAATTGAAAGTGTATTAAATAGCAAACCTTTATCCATTTTACCAAGTGACGGTCGTGATCTAAGCCCGTTAACTCCAGGTCATTTCCTTATTCTCCGTTCTTTCAATGCCTTGCCTGAACATGATTTTAGTCAAACACCTCCAAATCGGATTGGTCTCTTCAACCGAATGCAACAAATTGTAAGACATTTTTGGAGTCGATGGTCCAGAGAAGTAGTGCCAGAATACCAACGTCGTGTAAAGTGGTTTCAACGCCTGCCAAATCTCGCACGAGTTGGGCATGTTGTACTTGTACAGGAAGAAAATCTACCACCATTGCAATGGCCATTGGGACGCATTGTCAAACACATCAAGGAACCGACGGCATCACTCGTACTTTAACGATTAAAGTAAGCAACGGTCGAGAGATAAAGAGGTCAATACATCGCGTGTGTGTTTTACCAGATGATTCCAACTAAGGGATCGCATCCACCAGCGAAACAATTTTTTTGTAATGTGTTGTTTATTGAAAAAATTGTGTTTCTGTTGTATTTAGGTTAACTTTTTTTGTTTCAATCTGCATGTATTTGTTCTTTTGTGATACAAAATGTATTTCCATTATGTTTGTTGAAACGCCTGCCGGTCATTTCAAGGTGGCCGCTGTTAATAATTGCGTAAAAGCAATGTGTGTTGCCTAACTGTTCGTAATTATTCTTTGTTATAGTTAGTAGTAGGAGCGTGCCTGAAGATACTTCACTTACTTACAGTCCATGAGCGCAACGCTTAAGTTGTATTGTGTATACGCCAAGAATAAAAAAAATTAAATAATGTGTTCAAGTGAAGATTATTATTAAAACAAACCAACAACCTCAACATCCACCTTTATATAATTCACCATGTGCCATAGAATTAAGCAAATTTTTGCATCTATAAGAATTTAAACTCTTAATGCACGCCGACTATCATCATTTTTACAACAACTTGAGCCACAAAGACTGTGACCCAACACAAGAGTGGCCTCATCTGGGCTCAGTTTGCTCGCAAATCTAGAATAGTGAACCAAAGACAGTTTTCCGTTTCATTTGTTTTCTATGTATTTTTTTTTGCCTTAGTATTTAATTACTTTGTTCATTTTCCATTATACTCCAAAAATGATATTCAGTTAATAAATGATGAATATTACACATTAAATTTAATTAAATTAATATTACAAATTAAAACATGAAATGGCAAAATATCTTATGTCAGATGAAAGTAGCCAATTTTAGAATCAGTATGTCGTATGTAAACATAACTCAGGAATACAATAACTGTTCAAAACCAACTGTTATTCACAATAAAAGTAACATAGTGCAGTCTGATCTCCATATTTTCTGAAATTATAACTCTTAAAGTAACAAAAATATTCTAATTTTTTTACCTCCTGAAAACTTGTTGATTTTGACATTGCAGTATCAACGACTATATACATTTTGTAAGTTGCCGTTTTTACATTACCTAAATCTTGCTATAAGTATTTTTTTTAAGCTATAATCTATGAGATTATTGTATTCCTTTAATTCATGTCAACATACAGGGTGTCCCAAACTGAGTAGGATTACATGGCTATGTTTCTTATTAATGGAGATACAATTTTGGTTAAATGGGCAATAATGTACAGTTTATTATGCTGAATCAGATTCTGTAGAGAAAACTAAAAAATTCCGAGTACTTCCGAAGTTATCCGAGAAAACACGAAAAACTACGTTTTCGAAAAAGTCCAATATTTTCGTAACCGTGCAAGTTACAAAAAAATTTCTCAGACAAAAGTTACTTGTTGCGTCTTATTGTGATTTTCATTGAAAGACAATTTTCAATTTTCTTTAGAGTTTTTTTTTCGTGTGTTTTTTTAGGGGTTTTTGGTGCAAATATAAAATATGGAAGGTGATCAGTACCTTACAGTACTCGATGATCAACAAGAAAAATATGTTGTTCCTGAGAATCACCACTTTGGTTTCCGGACCTGGTCATCAAGACCCTCCCGGATAATTAGGAAAAAATGTACAACACAATTTCACAAAACACAATCACATTACACACTTAATTAATATTATTACATGTAAATACTAGGTGGGTAAGGGTTGGCATGTTTAGGTTTTAGTGGTTTTCCTAAACCTTAAAGTAAATGCTTTGCCAAGACGAACCAATCCACTATTGCACACAGTTTCGTCACCACACTTTACAGATTTATACCGATCTTCTGGGGCACCATACATAACACTTACATCACAATACAATATTTAAAATGTACCATACGATTAAATAAATAAATTGAAGTAACCACTTTCACGGTTTTCGAGATACTGCTACTAACTTTATTACCAATATTGATTATGTTTAGTTATTTGTTAAGAGCAATTTCATACCTTAAATCAAGATTGTGACACATCATTGAAAGCAGAAAAAAATTTGAATTTTTTTCATGATAAAATCCAAGATGAAGAAGATGAAGATCCATTTAGAAAAATAAAATTAGTAGCAGTATCTCAAAAACCGCGAAAGTGGTTACTTTAATGAAAATCACAATAAATTCCCCTAGACGCAACAAGCAACTTTTGTCTGAGAAATTTTTTTGTAACTAAATATTTGATGTTTTTTTTCCTCTGCAGAATCTGATTCAGCATAATAAACTGTACATTATTGCCCATTTAACCAAAATTGTATCTCCATTAATAACAAAGATAGCCATGTAATCCTACTCAGTTTGGGACACCCTGTATACATATTTATATGGTTTTATTTATTTTAGTAAAATTAATTTCGAAGAAAAGAATTTAAAATGTATTTGAATGCCAGATGGGTATGGACGCAAAAACAGTTTTACATTTAATTGTACCCATTGGAAATGCACGCCACTGCTTGACGTTATGTTTGTCATCTGTTTATTGTTATTGTTTGGTTCCCAAAAAAGCTGAATGCTTCACTATGCCGACAGAAATTGTAATACACATAAGTATTATTTATTTGTCTGAGGTGTATGCTAAGGAATTGTTACTCAGCATTCGATATCAAGTGAAGTTCCTAATACCAAAAACTAACAACACATTGGAAGTTAGTTCGTTTGGAGATCAATTTTTCAGCATTTTAACAAAAAACAAAAAAATACTGTACAATTTGCGACAAAGATTTATGATAAAAATTTAAATGTTCTGACGTTCTCTATAACCCCTTCACATTTGTTCGGTATATTTTTGAAGGAATATGTAGTTTTTCAAGTTTGGACACAGAAAATAAGTTATTTCGGAGAATAATTGAGAATTATCTAATTTTCAACTTATGTGGCAGGTGAAACTTACGCTTATTAGCATATAGCTGTTCTATCAGATAATAACTTAACTCGAAGTATTTTGTTTCACGTAAAATACAAGTCGTAGAAAAAAAAATTGAAACAGGTAGAAAATATTGTTATTAATTTTTAACATAAAGATTAGATAAAAATGATCAGACTTAAGCTTAAAAATTAACACTTACCAGTTTTCATTAAAGAAGGTTTAATTGTGACAGGATAAGTTAACAACTTTAAATTTGCCGGTATTTCTCCAGATAGTTTTCCGATTAATGACAATTCTCTTGTCAACCATTTCAAATAATCGGGCCATCAACATAATAAAAGTGTCCAAAGATAATCCGGATTTGATGTAATTGTGATCAATCTCGAGTATGTTAATTGCCACAAAATTTTTTATTTTCACAAGCTGTTCGTATTGCCATTTCTTATCGGACAGTGGTCTGTTATCTTTTCTGCCTGAAGTGACGCAAGGTGATTTTCGTGCAGATCTTGGTATGTTATATGATAAAGGTGTCTGAAAGTTGCCCATAAAATATAAGGACCATCGAAATTGTTAAATTACTTACAGTTTGTCTTAATAAAGATCCGCTTCTTTGTCGATGTAACTCACCCAAAGTGCTTTTTGATCGCCCTAAGTTTTTTTCCAAAGATGGTTTATGTGAATTGCGATTGATGCTTCGACTTCTCATTGATTGTCTGTCTTGCTTCTGAACCCTACAAAGTTAGACAAGCTTTACATTTCATATAACCCAACATAAGATCATTTCAAAACTTGACATTTTTTATGTAAACAAATGAGGGTTGTTAACAAAAGTGGTTGCTAATAACACATTCGATTGTTTTTCAAGTCTTCCAGTGACTAATCAGACTCAGAAACGACCACAACCAACAATATTTTAAATTAAAGTAGTGCAGGTATATTTCATGACTCATTACATTGAAAGTGTATTACTTATTTTGCAAAACATCCCTTAGCATATTATACAAGGAATATATTTACTTACTTTACTGGAAGTCGAGATAAACGTGCCCCTTCCATGGTCTGATGTAATTGAACTAATTTATGAATGGTTGGAACAACACATGTAACCGTTACAAAAAGACAAAAATTGAATTTCAGTTCAACTTGATCTTGATGGTGTCGCTGAAAGCAGGCGTTGTTGCCGATGCTTTCCAATTTTATTGTAGTGCCAGGAAATTTAACATTATTCAATATCAATAGATGTTTTACTTTAGTTGATCGTTGTCACTTCATGTGTCATCAAATAGAAAAGTGGCGTTATGGCTTGGCGCAAGTAATACTTCCATATATTTCAATGTAACAAATCACGGGAGAGAATTTGATATTTAGGGAAAATGACAATACTGTATAAGTTGAATCCCCGATTACAGCGCACAGAAGCTAACATCGGACCCGGAAAGTATACCAACTAAATTTAAAAATTGATAGTGGGAATGCAATCCACCAATCACAATACAAATTGCCGTAGCGATATACTCGCCGACGAAAGTTTGTTTTTGTTGTTTCAACAGGTGGTGTTGGTTGTTTTCGCTAGCTTGTTATTTCGTTAGTTTTCTTCTTATTTGTTTCTCTGAATGTACTAACTTAGAGCACAGCGACATTGTACCCGCCCACCAGGTCTAATGTTTGCTTCTGTCAACTGTACAAATACTACATAAAAGTTCATCAATATAAATTGTACTTTTCAACACATAATTAAAATTTACAAGACAAGGTATTTATGAATGAAATCACAAAGGAAGAACTACAGTAAACTGAAGTAAGCGTTTGTCATACTTTTAAATATTTTTTTAGAAGCACGTGTAAGTTTTCTACAGAATTTTAGCATATTTATACAATTTAGGGAATTATCTAATGCGATCACGTTTGCAAATGGCATTAATGAGTGTGGTATCTTTACAGTTTTAAATTAAAAACATTTCTTATGGAAATAGTGTTGGCGCGAAACTGCTACGCCCTTTACTGCTACAGCTACCCACACCACCCTATTGCTATCTTTCTCTTAAGTAAAAACCTCTATAAAGTCGAAAATACCGGGAATTATTAAATTTCAGTTAATCACCACATTTACCTAATAATTTGTTTTTTCAGTTACACATCACGCAAATACGTTTGACAACTACGGTACCACAGAATAAGTACTATTTAACTATGTAGTATCACAGAAGTAGTATGGTCTTTGGTCACATAAGTGCGTCCGATATTTACGACGGATCAATATCTTTTTGTCCCGACCGTTCGTTTATTCTGTCCAGCGGTAGGGGGAAGTGAATCTAAGCCGTTCTGTAATTCCGTCTGGATGCGTCCGACGTAAAGATTTATCTACGTTTGTGAGGTTAGAACGAAGCGGTTGTTGTCATTATGGAACTAAAATTTATAGTTCTATGTTTGTCATAATAGATGAGAAAAATAAATACAAGTTGTTATTGTTGTTTGAGATTTACAGATTACAAAATAAAATGCCTGAAATCGAATTATACGATAGTGAGGAACAACAAACTTATAAGTTTGTTGTATCACAAGAACATTATGATTTAATTTTCGAAGGAGGTAATTGAAGTATAATTAATTGGCATTAAACATGGGTAAAAAGCTTGTTATTGCCACATATTCCCTGTAGGAGAACAGAGTGAAAATGTTTTCTATTGTAGTAAAATTAGGATGGTCTTTGGGCTGAATAATTCGTATATGGCAACCCATCAATACAACCATTTACACCTAAAAAATATTACAGATAATTAAATGATTGGCAAAACTTTTCAAGCAGCTAATTGAAGAAAAACTTTGAGAAGTGTAACCTAACTTGGTTAAGTATTTAATTAAATGTACATAGGTGTAAGCCTTACAAGTTTTATTCATTATAACACTATTCTACCTTCAATGCCATTTACACCTCTAAATCCTTCACTAATTGTCTCAGCACTTGCCTAAAGCTCTCAATGTTTGCTAAGCACCATAATGTCACCATAGCCTGCTTTTCTAGTTGCATTTCAGGATGTCCAGCCCTCACTGCATGCTTTTTGCTGACTAATTAAAGTTTTCTTAAAAAATCTTCGAAAGTTGAGGGGGTCATTCAAAAATGCTGCTTGAACTGCATATCTGTTTTACATCCAACAACAAATGAACCATACAAAAAAGTGTATTTGGTGCTGAAGAAGTAACAGAACATATCATTGTAGTCCGAACACTAAGTTTATTATGTTTGATGTTACTTTTGATTAGAAAAATAACTTATATTTATAGATCCAGCATTCTCAAAAAATGTTGCATTTATTCACTTTTGATAATTCATTGAACTGTCTTTATGTTTAAAGTATAGCACTTCAGAAATGGGTAAAACTTTACATTATCGCTTTTACAGCTTACTTTCACAATGCACAAAAGCCTTTATTTCCACTTCACAGCCTTTATTTTCTTTATTAAACATTAGTAAAGATGAACTTTCTTTAATAACTAACTGTAAACAAACTGTTTGTATGCCCTATCTTCGCCACCTTTGAAATTTATTTGACAGCATTCTAGAAATGTACTCTATTGCAAGAGAGGAAAAGTAAGGTTAGAAAATTCCTCGACTGCGTTCGTCAACTGCACTTTGGTCCAGACTAATCTTGACAAATCTGTGATCACGTTACTAAAACATCAGTCGACTCCGCGAGGTATTAAAAAACGAGCGCAACTTATAAACGTATCTAATAGCCGGGAATGGAAAGCGAATGGAGTGAAAATAGCGCCTCCAAGTGGTTGATTCAAAACTTAATATGTAAGTGGTGGTTAATTTGAAATATAAGATGAAGTAAGCAATGCACATTACATCAACCTTTTCTTTGTGCCACATTTCAATGAAAATTGTTACCTATAAAACTACAATACAGTCGGATTCACTGGGTTTAGGTATGACTCCATTTGCAGTAAAGTATGATAATCGACGTGACATAGTTTTCTGTTTTTGTAAATAAAAATATGAGTAAAATGTAATTGAGAACGTATGTCGTGCCGTTTGCTTTATGTGCAAGCAAGAACGTATGTCGAATAATTTTCTTTGATTACATTGACATAACCTTACACTCGTACTTCAAGTTGCCACAACCGTTTTTGAATATTTTCCACTCAGTATTTTTTAAATTTTTATTACTTATTATATCCAAATCAGATTAAGTAAGTGTACATAATATTAACAATAAATTACATGATTAATATTCAGTCATTGGTGAAAGTAATAGACTATTTTTATGCGAGAATGTGACAATGGTGCTGTATATTGTTTGCCTTTTACCTCAGTTATGCAGGTATTTTATGAATTAAAAGTACTCTTTTCATCTTACGGCTTGATTCTTTATAGCAAACTGCGAAGCATGTGGAGTTAACATAAATACTGTAGCCCCCCGATTAAAAAAAAGAAATGAAGTGAAGGAGAATGAAGAACTTGATTAACAAGACTCTTACATAATATTAGATTTTCCTTTAAACTTGATGTTGGCAGAAGTGATTTATTTAAATAAAACCACATTGCAGCAAAGTGGTGTTAGATTTTACGAGAATACTTTACTGAGAAGGATCTTTGCATTGTATGACCCTGTATATATCGATGAAACTTGAATATTTGTAGGAGTTCACCAAAAAGTAGTTGGCATGATGCTTCTAAACAAAACATAAGGAAAAAACCACTTGGAGAAGGCAAAAGGTCTGTCTCTGATTTTATACTTAGAAGTAATAAATTAAAATTTGTTTTTAGGTTTATTGTTGTACATGCAGAAAAACAGAAACGCCCTTTATTTCTAATGCTTCACTTCTTATTTTCGTCCAAATCCCCAAAAGATTATCATGGTGACATGTGTGGAGATTTGTTTAAAAAATGGTTTGAAAATGATTTAATACCAAATTTAACAAAACCTAGTTTAATTATATTAGACAACCCCAGTTACCATTCAACACTAAAAGAAAAAATACCCAATGCTTCATCGATGAAACAAAATTTTGTGTACATTTTTATTAAAGCATGATGTAATGCATGATCAGAAAATGTTAAAACGAGAACTTTTACAATTAGTTAATGAAAATCCATAACCGAAAATTTATGGAATAGATGAGCTTGCACATGAAAGCTGGCCATAAGATATTAAAGATTACCTCGGTATCATTGCTAATTTAATGCAATCAAATTAATTTAGGCTAATTGCTACGAAATACTGTAATAAAAAAATGAAGGTGAATTCACAGTACACCGACTGAACATGTATAAAAAGTGTGGAAACAAATCCCTCGAAAGAATAGATGAGTGCAAATGCATTCAACGCATGCTGAAAAAAGAAATGAAGAAGTGGTGGGATATTGAGCAGTGGTTTGAACTTGTGGAACCACTTAATTATTAATATAAGGTTGTAGTAGATTCAAGTTAGAGGATATGAATTGCAGATGAATCTAGTAGAATCGGATCCTTTTTTAATTAGTTTGTATGTAGTTAATTGATTTTTGCATTACTACCCAGTAACCAATCTGAGTGGATGAGTGTACGAGTAGATAAAATGGTATTTAAATCAAATAATTCAGTTAAATAGGTACTTCAAAACTAAACATTGCATGTAACACTAAAGTAAAAATTATTTTAAAGAAGTTTTATACGTGGACATCTTGTTCGCATACATAAATGTAACATTTGCAACTGTACGAATATACAGGGTGTTAGTTAAGTATGTACCTTAAATTAAACAGACGATTTTTTGAGTAATTTTAAGAGTACAAAGTTCATAAACATGGTGCCACCAAGAAGATACTTGCGTCATTATTTTCCGATGTGCGAAATAACTTATCGATCATTGTATGAATAAGACATAGATATGTAAAATAAAGAGGGAAGATGTACTATATACGTTATGAATAAAGTTACTCAATTGACTTCAATTTCATTTAAGTTGACGTTCTGTCAAATGTCGGTTGCTGTCATTCATGGTTCATTCTGTATTTTTGGTTATTAATTTCTGTCAATTGTTACCTTTTAAGGTTGAGTATTCAATCGACAACCACATATCTTGCCAACACTGTTTTAGTTACTTTCTAATTCTAACCAGTAACTAAATAGTAAATGATCAAATTGACTCAAGAAGTTTTAATATTGATTCTTATATACTTATACTTATGACGCAGGGATCTTCTTTCCTGGCAAGAAGTATATAAACCTAGGTCCAGTTTCGATTCCTTTCTGAAATACAGGGTGTTAAAGTTTTTAAAAAAATCGATATTTAATAACATTCAGAAACGGCTTTGGAATATTTTTTGAAATTTTGCATTTGTAATAGTTAATAACAATGAACATTTTGCTGTAAGTTTTTACTTTTAATTTCATCAGTGGCGTGCACAGTAATCCACATGTACATTTTAAGAAAAACTTGGTACGCCACTGCTTTTTACAAAATAAAATTAATAGATTCCTCTTTCAATTCTAAAACAAAAATGTCTCTCCATTTTTTCGTTAGATGCATCGTTATTGAGGAAAAAAATCAACTTAATTGCATATCCCTAGACCATAATCTCATATCCCTTGTAAGTAATAATTTATTATTAACAATTATGTAACAATAACGAAAAATATTATAAACACTAAATTATATGCTGGAAAGTGGCCCCTTCGACTTCAATACAACCATCTAGCCGCCTCATCATTGAACTCCGCACTCTCCCAGGGAAAATACTTAATTAACACCCTGTATAAATAAATTATAATTATTATAACTATACTTACAACCTGTATTCAATGACACAATTTATAAAATTAAGAAAATCAGAAAATTTCTGGTTAGAAACCAACAAATTTATGACTATTTAATTACTGAAACAACTGATCAAACTGGATTGACAGATTACAAAATTGACAGTGGGAATTATTTATTAGTTACGACATACGAGCAATTGTCAGCGATAAGTCATACCCAAAACCCGGTGAATCCGACTTTACAAATAAAGCTATTTGCTTTAATTGAATTTTGGATATTATTCAATCTCTGGCAGTGCCAAACAAATAGTAAGCCTCCGTTTACAAAGTATAGTTTCAAGCTTACAAAAATGTCATTTGTTAACAAGATAGTGGATCCACAGAAAAATAAACGTATTCAGAAACTTTACTCGGGAACAATATTTCAAAAGAAATGTAACGTATTGTAAAGTGTAATTATAATGTTCAATTGATTTTAATACTTGTTGGTGTTAAAACAATACGATAATGTTTTATAAACGTTTAAAACGACCTAACGTTGTCGTATTCTTTCATTATCTAATACAAATTCACTTTTATTTAAATCTCATTGTAGTTCGTCGAATTGTAATTTATAAGCGCAAAAATATAAGCAATCATTCGGTCTAAAATAAGCAAAATCAGTATAGGCACAAAAAAAACTTTATTATACGCACACCCCACTAAGGGATTTGTTAACAACATGAAAATTTCACATTTGAGAAAAGTGTTTGTGTTTGTACATGATTTTTGTAAAATATTCAAATTTTAACTCTATTATAGTAATAATGTAGAGCACCAAATTTCTGATTGAATTAGAAATGGTGTCGTTTGAACACCCTTGTGTTCGATTCAATTAAAATTTTATTGGGTCTGTACACAGGATGAGAATCTTAAAATTTGCAGAAATTTTAAAACACAAAAAAAATAATATAAAAATTATTAAAATTGCACATTTGTAATTATTATAAATAAATAAACACTTTGTTATTTTCGTTGTGTTTATGAAAAACAAAAAAACAAAAAAATTGATGGGAACTAGAATATGGATAGACGAGGACATGACGAAGAAGGAAAAGAGAAATACAAAAAGTACATAAGGGCAGAAGCAAAAAAAATTAGAAAAAGAGGGAAAAAGAGTAAAAGTAGGATACATGAAAATGTGGGTGGAAGGGGAAGAAATAAGATGGAGGGTTAACAAAAAAACCAAAACTGGGAGCAGGGGAGGGGAACAAAAGGAAGAAACGGTGCAAAATAAAAGAAAGAAACGTAGAAAGTAAAATTTTATTTTGGAATATAGCAGGAATAAAAATAAACGAAGCGATTTTGGGATTATATTGAAAATTTGAGATGGTAGGGTTGGTAGAAACATGGTTAGAAGAAAAAGATTGGGAGATATGGAAAAAAATGCTGCCAGAAGAGTATGACTGGAAAGTTCAATGCAAGAAAGAAAGAAAAAAAGGGTAGAGCAAATGGAGGTATACTTACGGGAGTGAGAAAAAGACAGAAGAAGTGAAGAGAGAGAAGAAGAGCAAGAACAGATACAAGGAATAGTAAAAGAGTTGCATGAAGGATAAACAAGGGAAAAGTACACGATATTAACAATATACGGAAAAGAAATGGAGGGACAAGAAAAAGTATAAAAAGTGATTGGAAACCAAGACGGAGGAAAATAATAATAGAAGGGATTTCAATGCTAGAACGGGGTAGAGGGAGGTATGCTGGTAAACGGAGAAGAAAGAAGAAGAGTGTCAATGGATAAGAAGATAAACGGACAAGGAAGAAAACTAATAGAAATATGTGCAGAAAGGGGATGGACAATTTAAATGGAAATTTAAAAGAGAGGGAGGGGAGGAGAGTATACATACATAGAGTGAAGAGGGGAGTCAGTGATTTATTACACGATAGTGAACGAAGTGAGTTTAGAACGGATAGAAAAACTAAGAATAAGTGAAAATGAAGAATCAGATCATCAACCTTTGGAAATAGTATTAAAGGAAGAAGAATGGGAAGAAAAAAGAAGAGGTAAGAGTAAAATGGGGTATAAAAAAAATTGAAGGAGGGAATAGAAAGGTACAGAACAAAAATGGATGAACTTCATGACACAGAAGAAAAAAGTAGAAAAGCAATTAAAAGGGTAGTGAAGATAATGGGAGAGGTAGTAGAAAAACAAAGATATAGAGTAAGAAAAAAAGGAGGAAAGAATAAGGAATGGTGGAATAGAACTAGAAGAGAAGAAGAAAGAGATAAGAAAGGGTAGAAGAAGGTGGAAAAAGGGAAAAATAGGCATAGAGGAATTGAGGAGGTTAAAGAAACTTTAGGAGAAGAATGTAACACCAGAAAAGAAGAATACAAGACAGAATTCAAGGAAAAAGTGAAGAATATAAGAAACGAAGGAGAAGCATGGGCGGTTGTGAACAAAAGAAGAAATAGGGACAAAACTACAGTAACGAGGATAGATGAGAAGAAATGGATAGAACATTTGCATAGAACTCTTAGAAGGGGAGAAACACAATAGAAAAGTATATACAAAGGAAAACGAAGAGAAAAAGAGTAAGAGACAGGGGAGATTAAAAGAGATGAAGTAGAAGAGGCGATTGAATAAAGTGAAGACAGGAAAAGCAGAAGGAACAGACGGAACACAGGGAGAACAATGGAAGTACACAGGAGAAAAAATGAGAGAACGTTTAAGGATGATTGTTACAAAAATTTGGAGAGGAGGGATTTCAAAGGAATGGAGGAAATAATTATTTAGCCGATATACAAGGGAGGAGAAAGGAATGAACACCCTTGTGTTCGATTCAATTAAAATTTTTATTAGGTCTGTACACCAGGATGAGAATCTTAAAATTGCAGAAATTTTAAAACACAAAAAATAATATAAAAATTATTAAAATTGCACATTTGCCAATTATTATAAAAATCAACACTTTGTTATTTTCGTTGTGTTTAATTGAAAAACAAAAAAACAAAAGAAAATTGATGGGAACTAGAAAATGGATAGACGACGACATGACGAAGAAGGAAAGAGAAATACAAAAGTACATAAGGGCAGAAGCAAAAAAAAATTAGAAAAAGAGGGAAGAAGAGTAAAAGTAGGATACATGAAAATGTGGGTGGAAGGGGAAGAAAGAAGATGGGAGGAGAGGGAGGGTTAACAAAAAACTAAAAACGGGGAGCGGGGGAGGGGGGAAACAAAAAGGAAGAAAGGGTGGGAAATAAAGAAAAACGTAGAAAGTAAAATTTTATTTTGGAATATAGCAGGAATAAAAAAATAAACGGAAGCGATTTTGGGATTATATTGAAAAATTTGAGATGGTAGGGTTAGTAGAGACATGGTTACGAAGAAAAGATTGGGGAGATATGGAAAAAAATCTGCCAGAAGAGTATGACTGGAAAGTTTAATTCTGCAAAAAAAAGGAAAAGGGTAGAGCAAAGGAGGTATACTTACGGGAGTGAGAAAAGGACAGAAGAAGTGAAAGAAAGAAAATCAAGAACAGATACAAGGAATAGTAAAGAGTTGCATGAAGGATAAACAAGGGGAAAAGTAAACGATATTAACAATATGAAAAGAAATGGAGAGGACAAGAAAAAGAATAGAAGAAGTGATTGGATACCAAGACGGAGGAAAATAATAATAGAAGGGATTTCACTAGAACGGGGGTAGGGAGGTATGCTGGTAAACGGAGAAGAAAGAAGAAGAGTGTCAATGGATAAGAAGATAATCGGACAAGGAAGAAAACTAATAGAAATATGTGAAGAAAAGGGATGGACAATTTAAATGGAAATTTAGAAGAGGGAGGGCGAGGGAGAGTATACATACATAAGTGAAGAGGGAGTCAACAATTTATTACGCGATAGTGAACGAAGTGAGTTTAGAACGGATAGAAAAACAAGAATAAATGAAAATGAAGAATCAGATCATCAATCTTTGGAAATTGTGATAAAGGAAAAAGAATTGAGAAGAAAAAGAAGAGGTAAGAGTAAAATGGGGTGATAAAAAAATTGAAAGGAGGAAATAGAAAGGTACAGAACAAAAATGGAAGAACTTCATGACGCTAGAAGAAGTTAGAGAAAGCAATTAAAAAGGGTAGTGGAGGTAATGGGAGAGGTAGTGAAAACAAAAAGATATAGAGTAAGAAAAAAGCAGGAAGAATAAGGAATGGTGGAATAGAGCTTGTGAAGAGAAGAAGAAAGAGTTAAGAAGGGTAGAAGAAAGTGGAAAAAAGGAAAATAGGCATAGAGAATTGAGGAGGTTAAAGAAAACTTTAGAGAAGAATGTAACAACAGAAAAGAAGAATACAAGACAGAATTCGAGGTAAAGAATATAAGAAACGAAGGAGAAGCATGGGCGTGTGTGAACAAAAGAAGAAACAGGGACAAAACTACAGTAACGAGGATAGACGAGAAGAAATGGATGGAACATTGCATAGAACTATTAGAAGGGAGAAACACAATAGAAAAGTATATACAAAAGGAAAACGAAGAAAGAAGTAAGAGACAGGGAGATTAATGGAGATGAAGTAGAAGAGGCGTGAATAAGTGAAGACCGGAAAAACAGAAGGAACAGACGGAACACAGGAGAACAATGGAAGTACACAGGAGAAAAAATGAGAGAACGTTTAAGGATGATTTTACAAAAATTTGGAGGAGAGAAAGGTTTCCAAAGGAATGGAGGGAAATGAATTATTTGGCCGATATACAAGGAGGGGAGAAAGAATGAAGTAAGAAATTATAAGTACACTCATGAAATTTAAAACTTGGACACCACAATTTCTGTAAACAAAAGTTTGCACATTGTGAAGCAGGCTTAAGGGTATCATTTACAATTCTAACAGCAGGTAGTCTCAGCAGGGGTTATCTTATAGAAGGACTGTAGAATGAATCATTACACTAAGCACGTTTTAGAAAATAGGTAATTTACGTTGCTTACTTAATTTTTTCTTTAAAGAATATATTTGAAGGTATCGCTAATTAAACACCATAGCTCGATTAATTATCGAATCAAAATTTTGTTTAGGAAATGTTTACAAAATAAAATTAGAAATAATTTTGATTTAAAAACGTCTACAAGCAATAACTTTTAAATTAAATCAAAAAACTAAACATGGTTATTTGGGTTGACTGATTATTACTTATTTTTAAATAAATCTAACCTACTAATTATTGTAAGTTATTAAAAAAAATCATTAAACTCTCTATTCATAATATTTAGTCCTTACAAAATGTATATTTTATGACGTTTCATTTTTCTGTAGTTAATATAAAAAGTGAAAATAAAAACTAAGGCAATTCTTATTGTCAACGTATATATTTAGTTTTTGACAAAATTTATTACATAATTATAATTAAGATACCAAGTTATAGTTTAAAATTAAATGAAAACTTTTTTTAAATAAAGGTATTACTATATAAATAAATATAAGAAATCAATAATGGGTGTGACCTCCATTATTATTGATACATTCTTGGAGGCGTCTGCTCATTGACGCTATCAAGGTATCAATATAATTAATATTAATCGTTTCCCATGCGGTATCAATGGCTGCAATTAGTGCATTACGGTTTACTGGTATAAAATTTGGCCCTTGTTGTCTTCGGATAACAGCAAGTATTCGAGCCCAAACATTTTCGATAATGTTAAAATCTGGGCTTTTGCTGGCCAGGGTAACAGCTCCAAGTTATTTGCTTGTATCCAGTTGCGCACAACCTGCGAAGTATAGGGTCATCATATCCCGATAGTTAATTATCGAATGTTCCAAGAAAATATGTGTAAATAGTAAATGGAATCTACTAACGTAACGTTAAGTCGTTAATTATAGTTACATAACTCTCCTTTCATAAGATATAGTTCATATTAATATGCTTATTGTAAAGCTTCGTACACACCTGAACAACAAACCGAGGAACAAACAGAACAACGAACCGAACGGCAATCGGAACATTAATTTGGACGGTGCTACTTACGAATTTTAGAACAGATTCGCAAGTCCTGATTGTTCCACGAACGGTTTGCGGCGTTCCCGCAACTTGTCGGTTTTCTCCGACATCAAAGAAAATGCGCGCGAATGCGTTTGCAGGTTTGGACGAATCTAAACAAAACGGCGAACAAACTTATGCGGGAGAATTAAATTATTTATTTTTGTCCTCCCTTTTGTGGGTTTGTTGTGTTTTAGGTAATATTATGGAGTTGACAGAAGAAAAATGTTTTAAATTAATCAGTGTTTAAGAATGCAAGAAAAAATGATGTCCCTATTAGCATCATTTGGGCGGGAAATTTCCAAAATAAAAAAAAAGCGAAGTAAATTATAATTTTTACTCTTCTTTGTGCGTAAAAATTTGGTTGGCACTATCTTCTTGTTTTCCGCAATTTTCTCTTCTCAATAATAAATATATATGAACTGAAAACTACTGAAAATAATTATGGGAACAGCACAAACGTTCCGTTTGTTGTTCGGATTGTGGAAATCATAAAAGATCGTTTGTCGTTCTGTTTGACTTTCGGTTCGTTGTTATGTTTGTTGCTCGGTTTGTTGTTCAGGTGTGTACGAAGCTTTACAACTTAAGCAACAATTTTTGGCGAATAAAGATTAGTTTGTGATGTAATATTAGAAACACAAATTTATATCATATCAAATTTATGACAACTTAAAACCAAGAACGTGTATGTTATTGCTAAGAAATTATTAAGGAAAAAGCGCAATTGCAGTGTAAATATTTATAATTAGATATTTTCGAAAGTTTATAAGTCCTCTATTGTAATCTTAATACTTAAAAGAAAATCCTGTCCATTAGCATTATAAGGAAATGGCTTTTACTTTATGAATAAGTTTCAATAACAATAGAATATCCTTGCTTGTTTAATTTACTTCCTTTGAGTCATATTGCTCTAAGGGTTGTTACATTGGTCATTAGAAGTATGTAATAAATAAACAATTACCTACTGTTTGAGAAGGGTAGTGTGAACCAATAAATAAAGTAAGAAATGTAAATTCCATTTTAGTTTAAAATTTCAAGTGTTGTGAAAATGCCACCTCATCTCGGTGCTGATTTGAAAGCGCGGATTGTTTCGGAATTAGCGGCGGGCCGTAGCGTGCGTGAAATTTCACGTATGTTAGATATACCAAAAAGCACCGTAGGGCATTACCGAGTAAAATGGAATCTTGAACACACTTTGGAAAGAGCCATCGGAAGTGGTAGACCTAAAGTATCTACACGTGCTCAAGATCTCGAGTTGTTTCATTACGTAACAGAACAACCATTTGCTACATACTCCAGGGCTATAGCAGATACACATTTTCCCGGATGCCGTATAACTGCACAAAAAGATTAAAGGAGATGGGAATAAAAAGTATAATGCTGCTGCGAAAGAAGTTTCAGTGACGAAAATATGAGACGTCGTCTGGAATTTGCAAGGCGATATGTGAACGAACCTTTGGAATTTTGGAATCGAGTGATTTTAGCGACGAAAAAACGTTCAATAGCCGCAACGATGGACCACTAAAAGTTTTAGAATGGAAGGAACTCGTTACGAAAATAATCACATATGTCCTAAAAACGAAGTGGTTATTTTTCTGTGAATGTGTGGGGTTGGGTTAGCGCGCAGGGTCCAGGAGTTTGTTGGGCTATCGATGGACGTCTTGATTCTGCTGCGTATTTAGATATTTTGGAAACTATTATGAAACCTTCAGTCGAAGTGTTTTATCCAGACGAAGATTATATTTTCCAACAAGTAAGTATTCTTATTTCACTATACTTTCTCCAAAAAATAGTTCGGGATCTGTTGAATTAACATTTTCATAATGTATTTTTGTTGTTAAAGGACAACGCCCCTATTCATACTTCGCGGGTTGTGCGCAATTGGATACGAGAAAATAACTTGGAGCTGTTACCCTGGCCAGCAAAAGCCCAGATTTTAACATTATCGAAAATGTTTGGGCTCGAATACTTGCTGTTATCCGAAGACAACAAGGGCCAAATTTTATACCAGTAAACCGTAATGCACTAATTGCAGCCATTGATACCGCATGGGAAACGATTAATATTAATTATATTGATACCTTGATAGCGTCAATGAGCAGACGCCTCAAGAATGTATCAATAATAATGGAGGTCACACCCATTATTGATTTCTTATATTTATTTATATAGTAATACCTTTATTTAAAAAAAAACGTTTTCATTTAATTTTAAACTATAACTTGGTATCTTAATTATAATTATGTAATAAATTCTTGTCAAAAACTAAATATATACGTTGACAATAAAATTGCCTTAGTTTTATTTTCACTTTTTATATTAACTACAGAAAAAAATGAAACGTCATAAAATATACATTTTGTAAGGACTAAATATTATGAATAGAGAGTTTAATGATTTTTTTAATAACTTACAATAATTAGTAGGTTAGATTTATTTAAAAATAAGTAATAATCAGTCAACCCAAATAACCATGTTTAGTTTTTGATTTAATTTAAAAGTTATTGCTTGTAGACGTTTTTAAATCAAAATTATTTCTAATTTTATTTTGTAAACATTCCTAAACAAAATTTTGATTCGATAATTAATCGAGCTATGGTGTTTAATTAGCGATACCTTCAAATATATTCTTTAAAGAAAAAATTAAGTAAGCAACGTAAATTACCTATTTTCTAAAACGTGCTTAGTGTAATGATTCATTCTACAGTCCTTCTATAAGATAACCCCTGCTGAGACTACCTGCTGTTAGAATTGTAAATGATACCCTTAAGCCCGCTTCACAATGTGCAAACTTTTGTTTACAGAAATTGTGGTGTCCAAGTTTTAAATTTCATGAGTGTACA